>BMAO01036398.1:0-93666 GCA_019973975.1 Trichonephila clavata | reverse complement strand
TACAATCTTGAAATTGGGTAAGCAGATTCCTTTCAGAGAGTTGAGTCCGCTACAAAATGAGTTTGTGAAAATCGACCCCCAAGTGGCGTTGCAGGGGCTTAGGGGGCGTTATAGATAATTATTTCCATTTTTAAACTTTGACGCACTGTCTTTAAATTTGATATAAATAGATTCCTTTGTAGAATAATGATCAGTTACAAAACGGTTTGTAAGAACAGACTTCTAAGTGGCGTTGCGGGGATTAAGGGCGTAATAGATAAATATATCCGTTTTTAAACTACTTCACCTACCTGCTGAAAATGGTGGTAAGTTTCTTTCATGGAGTAAATATCCGCTACAAAATGGGTTTTTAAAAAAATTGACCCAAAGGGTGTTGCGGGGGTGGGTTTAAAGGCGTTATAAATTCCTGATTTTTAATTATAGACGTACAGTCTGAAACTTAGTAAGCAGATTCCTCTCATAGGTAGAGATACGCTAAAAATGAGTTTGATGAAAATCGTCCCCAATGGCGTTGCAGGCCTTAGGGCGTTATAGATAATTATTTCATTTTTAAACTATTGACGCTCTGTCTTTAAATTTGATAAATAGATTCCTTTCGTAGAATAATGATCAGTTACAAAACGGTTTGTGAGAACAGACTTCTAAGTGGCGTTGCGGGGATTAAGGGGCTAATAGATAAATATATCCGTTTTTAAACTACTTCACCTACCTGCTTGAAAATTGGTGGTAAGTTTCTTTCATGGAGTAAATATCCGCTACAAAATGGGTTTTAAAAATTGACCCTCAAGGGTGTTGCGGGGTGGGGGTTTAAGGGCGTATAAATTCCTATTTTTAAGTTATTAGACGTATAGTCATGAATTTTAGTAAGCAGATTCCTCTCATAGGTAGAGATACGCTAAAAATGGGTTTCGTGAAAATTGCCCCAAGTGGCGTTGAGGGGACTTAAGGGCGTTATAGATAATTATTTCCATTTTTAAACTATTAGACGCACAGTCTTTATATTTGATAAAGAATTTCTTTCACAGAGTAGAGATCAGCTATAAGAAGGTTTTGTGAAACAGACCTCTAAGTGGCGTTGCAGGGAATAAGTGCGTAAGAGATAAATATTTCTTTTTAAAACTATTTGACCTACCTGCTTGAAAATTGGTAGGAATGTTTCTTTCATGGAGTAAATATCCGCTACAAAACGGTTTGGAGAAAATTGACCCCAAGGGTGTTGCGGGGTTAAGGCAGATATAAATAATTATTTCTTTTTTTAAACTATTAGACTCACAGTCTTGAAATTTGGTTAGCAGATTCCTCTCATAGGATAGAAATACACTGCAAAATGTGTTTGTGAAAATCGACCCTAGGTGGTGTTGCGGGGGTTCAAGGGCGTTATTGATAATTTTTTTTGCATTTTTAATTTATTGGACGCACAGTCTTCAAATTTTGCTAAGCAGATTCCTTTCATAAGTGCAATTCCCTACAAAATGGGTTTTGTGAAAACAGACCCAGAAGTGGCGTTGCGGGGCTCAAGTGGCGTTATAGACAATTATCCACATTTTTAAACTGTTAGACTACAGTCTTGAAATTTGATAGCAGATTCCTTTCGTAAAGTAGAGAACCGCTACAAAATGGGTTTCGCGAATATCAACTACCAAGTTTAATTTCGGGAGATTAAGAGCGTAATCGATAAATATTTCCATTTTAAACTACTTGATCATCCTGCTTGAAAATTGGTAGCATGTTCCTTTCATGAAATAGAGTTCCTCTAACAAAGAGTAAAATGAAAATTGACCCCCAAAGATGTTGCGAGGGTCAAGAGGAGTTACAGAAAAAATTCCTGTTTTTAATTGTTAGACCCATATACTTGAAATTTGTTAAGCATGTTCTTTTGTTGAATAGGGATCCACTAAGAATAAATTTAAGCAAATCAAGTTCTGGGGGTTGCAGGGTTACTGGGACATATTGACAAAAAACATTACTTTTTTCGAGCTACAAGGACTATAATAATGAAATTTGGTTTGCATTTTCTTTTGTTGAATTGAAATCGCTAAGAGCAGTAATTTTGGAAAACGGCTCTCAACGGATTACGGGGATATTATAGTAAAACTTTTGCTTTTTTCTGTTAGATTTAGACTTGAAATTTGCTTGCATGTTAATTTACGGAGTAGAGATCCACCAAAATTGGTTTTGCGGGAATCCACTTGGTTTTGAGTTACGAAAGAGCAAACATCATTCTAAGCTTCAATTTAGAGATTTTTAGAAAATACAAATTAGATGAGTTCTGCCTTTTTTTTATCAACAGGTGACAGTTACAGGTATAAGTATATTTTTCAATTCAATCGAATTCTTAATGCTAGGACTTAGATATCAATAATTTATACATATATATAAGCAGTAAAAATTTATAAAACATCATGAAATACCCAGCGAAGCGGGCGGGTAACAGCTAGTGTAAATATATAAATTTCCAAGAAGCAATTATAACTGATTTATGATTATACTTACATACGTTTAATAAAAGATATTTACGAATATTGAGTGTTTTAGATCCTAGGAAAATGCTTGAATACGAAAAATTCAGCAGACTATGATTTGGAAGCTAAATCGAATTGTTTTATGTTCTGTCTCAAACAATGAGTAATTCCACCTGCTGCTTCATAATTTTGCCCATCAATCTTTATAATGTTAACAAAGATGTTTGAAACACAAATAGTCTTATTCTGAGGTCATACGAAGTAAATGTTTTGATTAAAGGAATAAAAATATTTCAAGGCATGGTTTTTTGTGCTCAGAATTTTTAAAAATTCAGTTTAAGACCTTATCATCCTAAGAAAAACTGCGCCATAAATTTCGGTTGTATTAGGTGAGTAAGGGTTTATTACAATCGCACTAGAAATCAGCACAAGAGCTATTGACAACATGACCTCGTAATTTTGAACTTCGGTGAATTACCCTCCCTCCCATAAATTATTACACCTCACTAACGAGAATTAAGTTTCACTATTTGTGTGCACGTTTACTGTATTTCTTTAAGAATTCTTTTATTTAATGAAGGACCATACAATGCTGTTTTGTTGTACGGCATTAAATTATTAAACTAAAAATTGTTTTCATGATATTTCATAACGTTTATTTAAAATTAGTTTTTTTGTTTCATAGCTTTCACGCTATAAGAGATACAACCAGAGACTTAAAAATATATTTCGCAACTTTCGCGACATACCAGTCAACTACTGATACGCAGCTCCACTCATATTTTATTTATATCCATTTACACATGCATTCTCATTGATGTTTCCTACACGCAATTTAAGTTTCGTTCCTTAACACTCTTTGCCAGAAGTATTGTTTATCTAAGTAATGAATCTCAGATTTCAAGTTCAAATGTGTTAAAATATTCAGTTGGGTGTTATATTTGTACAGCATTATAATCATAAGGATTTGCTTGTAAAAATTTCTTCTAGAGGAAGCTTTTATATTATATTTTATCACACCAAACTTTTTCTTTGTAAGTAGAACATTCACGAGTTTAGGTATTAATTCATTCTTATGGTTTTAAAGGAAAGCTTGAATTTATGTTCAAATCTAGTGCACACATGGTATTAATTAGAGCTAGATTAGCGTATGATATAATTTTCATGTACCAAAATTCACAGTAATGTGTTTTAAATCATATTGCAGGAATGGGAAAATATTTTAAAACTGGTTATTCGTTATTTAATTTTTAAATAGTTTTCAAAAGCTTAAAATAACGTATTTTCACTGTTAATAAGACAGCGTCCTTAGAATTATAAATATTTTTCCTGAATTATATATATATATATACCATATGGATTAATTTAAATTTTGACATGTTTCTAGTTATATATTTGCTTGATGTATTTAATCATAAGGTTTAGCATACATGAATTAAGCTCTAAAAGATCTATAAAAATTTATATTTTCCTCTAAAAGTTTTGAAGGAAATTTAACATTATACTATTTATTTTATGCAAATATATTCTAAACACTTGTACAAATTGCCTGTGCATTTAGTGTATTTTTAAGATGTGTTATAAAATTTGCATCTAATTGGAATTTATTGACTCAACTGAAATAATATATGTAAATCTTATTGAAAATAATGCAGAAATATATTCCACTTTTAAAAAAAGTTTCAATCAGTCCAAAATACATTTATTGAGGAAATCTGCAGAATTTTTATTTATATGTGAATTTTTACGTCAATGTGAAGAATATAGTAATTTTTAAAATTTATTTAATATCGAATTGAAAATGTAAAAATTGATTCCTTCACAACGCATCTAACATTTAATCAAATAGATTAGAAAAGTCGGGGAATCATATTTACCTTAACAATATTTTTAAAATAACTGAAATCTATATTAATTTAGTTGAAAGAAAATCGTTTGCCGAAATGTGATTAGTTGCTGTCATTGTTTCTGTTTACTTTTTAAAAAGGGAAAAAAAAAGCAATTTGAATCTTACAATTTTTCATACAATTGATTCACGTACATTTTATGTAATTCAAACTGAAAGCAATGTTATAAACACATTTTTTGATTTTATTATTCTAAATTTCACCAATTTTAGAAAAGACGCACATTAATTAAATTTCTTTTGAAGAAAAGTGGCTTAAGAATACTTTTAAGTTAGTTTCGAATAAAGAACTGTTTTAAAGTAAAAGATTAAAATGCAATTTATTCATAGTATTTAAAACTTTTGAAAACTCTCAATTCAAAGTAGGCCAATATTTTTTTTATATAAAATATTATGGTATTTTGACTATTTTAATGGCACTAGTGAATTTTTTTTCTTCACACCGTTTATACTTAAAAAACTTTAACTGATATAAAGAACAATAAAAAAAAGTATTTAAAATTTGAACAATGGACAAATGTTGAGTTTATTGCTTTCCTTTATGTATTTCTGAAACACGAGCCCAATATTTTCTGATACCATTTCTTTATTTCGGTTTTTTCCCCTTAATGGATTCTCAGTAACATGAGCATTCGAATTATATTCAAAGCGACTTTTCCAGTTATTACTTTCCCTCTAGTTTTCGTTTACAAAAATCATGAATAATCTTCTTAAAAATGACTACAAACAATATAAATAAGAATTTAAGAACTTAGTATCTATTATTAATATTATGATTTGAAAAATGAAAAGGATTAAGTTATTAAAAAGCTACACAAATTTAAGCAAGAGTGTATGATTACAAATATGTTGGGGAAAAAAAACCATTTTGGATGTTCAAATTTATACTTTACATTCTCTTGAGTATTTTTCTCTCCTTAAGAAAAAAATTAAAATATTTATCAGAAAAACTAATGCATATCATTAATTTATATGAAGTTTGACTGTAAAGAAAGTTTTGAAACAAACAAATAATCATTTGGATTTTAATGGCACAACAAATATGATATTTCCATGCTGAATAATTATTAAGAGTTAAGCAAAAGGAGTTTTCTCAATAGCATCTGATATATAGATATCTATTTGATTGATCTAATTCAAAATCAGATATCTACTTGATTGATCTGAATATTGATCTCACTCAGAAGAATATTGCTTATTTTTTCTTTTATATTATACCCCCAAACATAATATTTATAGTACGATAATGAATGTAGAACCGAAATATTCAGGGTGAAACTGAAATGTAATAAACAAATTAAAAGGTAGAATAAAGCTATAAAGTTAGAAATAAAAAAAGAAAAAAAAGTGTTTTGATCAATTAAAAGTTCAAGAATTTAAAAATGCTTTCGAAAAATAGGCAAATGTTACTGTTTTTATTCATTAACTGTCAATAAAACCCCGAAAGCTATTTTAAGTGAACTTTTTAAACTCTTATGAGAGATATTTCGGCAGAGTGTATCTTAATTTTAAAGTTGGATATATATGAACTAAGAAAAGCAAAAGTGGCTTTACTAGAAGGTAAAATATTTTGAGTTATGCATGGTTGTTTGCTTCAACTTTACAGTAGAGACACACTTTGAAGAGCCGTATATATTTTTCAAACTTGAAGTATATCTACAGGGAATCCAAACAAGCTGTACTTCGTTAAATTAAGTAAATGGGAAATGATTTATGACTGATGAACAACTTTTAAAGCAGTTTATGGTAATTTATAGAAAGTATAATTTTACAAAAATTAGTTCTTGGTTAAAATTTAGTATAGTCAAGATGACTGAAACGATATGCATTAGTATTGCTTAAATAAAAGGTGAATATGTGAAGAAATGTTCTAGTTAAAAGCTTTAAAATGATGGAGAAAATTAGCAAATATTTTGAAAACGTTTCAGAGAAAAAAAGGTGCCGAAGAGCATAGTTCCTTTATGAGAAAATTTAGGAACACCGAGTTTTTGAAGTACAGTTTCTGTACAGTTCTATTTATCAAAATAGTTTTGATTCTTACAGAACCTTACACCAAATAAGCTGGGAAATTATAGTATTATGTAAAATGTTTTAAATAAAAGAACCCCTACAAAATATTTTTTAAAAATGATAAATTTTCTAAATTATTCGATTGTTATCATTCGTCCTTTTAAATTAATTTCCCTTATCCGATGAACTGATTGGGAAAACATTCCATATAACGAAAAATATCTGAAAAAGGCTTAAGGGCTCTTAATCTAATAATTATAGTCACTAACTCTTTGTGACTTGGAACTCGAGTTCCGATTCCTCCAAGAAATGATCAGTGTGGATGATGTGCTTTGAATTTCTTTTGTGTTAGTTTTTTCACAAGCATTCGATTCATAAATTTAAAACTACATTCTATAACAAAAAAAAAAAAAGATGAATTACGAAGGAGTTGCCCGATTGGAATGAAATTTCATATGAAAAAACATTTATACCGAACATGTAAATGATTAAAATGCGGTGTTCATTGAATGAATAGCGGGAGTTAAAGCGCATTGCAACTGCGTATTCAGCAGGTATCTATAAGAAGCTATTCAAAATCTGATGGTCAAAATTTCTGTTGCATTGCGATTTAGGATGCCTTTCAACCGACTGAAAAAATGACTCGTCGCAGAATTTGAGCTCATTACGAGCAAAAGTCTGGGTTTGAAATAGGTCGTATCATTGGATTGAACGAGGCAGGTTGGGCAAATCGAAGAATATCTTGCCATATGGGCCGAAGCGATGCGGCCATTAGAAGATGCTGGCAAGAATAAGTGGACGATGGCAGATTTCAGCGTCCTGATGTTTGCGATCGACCTAGGGCCACAGCAGATCAGGAAGACAGATTGATTGTCAGATCAGCTGTCAACCTGCAACCTGATTCAATGCTCTCAACTATCAGAAGTGCGACCCGCACACGAGTGTCCACCATGATCATTCACAGACGTCTGAAAGACCAAAATTTACCCTCGTACCAACCGCTACGCTACCTGCCACTCACGCCTGTACACTGTCGAGCCAGATTACAGTAGTGCTAAGCTCGATCAGGTTGGAATCATGCCGACTGAGGACGTATAGTGTTTAGCGACGAATCCCGCTTTCAACTCTGTCCTGACGATCATCGAAGACGTGTCTGGAGACGCACATGACAGCTTGTCGATCCTGCTTTCACTATTTCACGCAACGCAGGCCGAGAGTTATGGTCTGGGGTGCGCTTTCTTTTAACAGTCGGACTCTTTTTGTCATCATTAGAGACATACTTACAGCACTGCAGAACGTCAACGACATTCTGTTTTGCTACCATTCTTTTTGCAGTACCTTGGCATTATTTTTCAGCAAAATAATACCCGACCACATTCGGCACATGTTGCTATGAACTCTTTATTACAGTTTGCAAGTATTAAATTAGACTGAATTGATCTTTATTGACAGAGGTTTTTTCATTACCTTTTTCAGTTGCCACAAAAGGGCAGTTAAACTTTACATTTAATCTCGTTCCCAACACTCTTACAGCTTGTCAAACACTTCCTTGGCCCCAGCCAGATCTCTCTTCAAATGAACATGTCTTGCATATGATTGGGAAGTGACTGCGTCTACCGGAGAATGTTGATGACCTGGACCGACAATTGGAGGAAATTTGGCAAGAAATACCGTAGGAGACCATCAGGGAATTTTATTACTCTGCGCCACGTCGTGTGGCAGCTTGCATCCAGGCTAGAGGTGGGTCAACACCTTATTGAGCTCGTTACATTGTAACTATGTAACTCGGAAATAAATCATTAAATTTTTCTGAAATTTTAATCGTTTTCTATTCTGTACATGATCTTTCTACACATCAATTTTTGTGTCTATCGGACAACTCGTTCTTGATGTTTCATTTTTTTTTGTATAGAGTTTATTTACTAAAATATTATTGTAACATCAGAAATAAAATATTTTTCAAACAAAAAGGATAACGATCTTTCTCTTTTTTGAAATGCAAATAGTCTTTGAACTCTTAACAACCGTTAAATTATTTACAGGAAAAAAAAAAACCGAATCCATTTTTTACAAATGTATTCACGCTTCTAACACGATAATAATAAAGAAACTTATTTCCTCAAGTGAGACTGACGCAAAAATTTATTCGATATTTCAAAAGAACTGTTTTAAACTTCACATGACGAAAGAATTGGAGATTGCTTTCGGAAGAAAAATGGGAATTATTTTGCTTTCTGAATTTCGTCCGTTTGTCTGTGTCATTTTTGCTTGATAGATGAGCCGCTTAAAATTTGACGTAGAATGTCAATAGTGTCATGGCGCTGGAAATGATGCTAGTTGAGTCCAATTTTGTTCGGTTTACTTTTGAAGTTTTGCTGAGTCATTTATTTTCAATTCGCAATAGTTGTTTGAAGGGTTGTTGGGATATTCAAAACAGATGCGATATTTGGATGAGCTGGAAATATCATTAGTGTCATTTTCTGTTTGAACATTGAATGCTGAACCCATTTTTATTATGATAACACGTAGTTAATATAGTTAACTTATTGTATTTGTATTCTTTTAAGTGTTTTGCAAAAATACTTATTGTAATCGCTTATAGAATTAGGCTAAATTCATGATGATCACATGATAAAAGGCAATCATGTGTTCTGGAAATAACTCAAAACTGACATTGTACTTGTTCTACTAGCGAAATTTACATAAAACTTCAAATTAGATAATTGGTTAGAGATGTTCCAATATTAAGATTCTTCAAAAAGTTTTTCAAAATAAAAATAAAATCTTAAATTATACGTGTTCTTTTAAATCAAGGGCATTATTTTTAAGACATATGTAACATAAGAAATATTTGTTGAAAAATATTTAAAAGAAAGTTTTTGTAGAAAGCAAAAGAAGCGCATGAGCCGATTGGCCAGAAACCCGTGATTGCATTTATCATGTGATTCTGGCATCATATGAATTTATGAACTGATTGCAGTTATGTTGCTATGACGACGCATGAATTTGGCCTATTTGGTTTGCTACCCATGTACATTTTGACCAACAAATCCTAACAATAGAATAAGTGATATTTAGCAGCAATTCCGTATAAATAGAAATGAAATTGATTCTTTTTCGTATTATAGATTTAGAGTGATTCTTTGATAAATTAAAGAAAGACTACAGATATTTCAACAAGATTATATCAAAAGAAGCCACAGTAAAGTCACACGAAATAAAAAGAAAGTTTTCTTTATTATATTTCTTTCTTTATATTTTTTAATATTGCTCATCATTTATATTTAGAAAAATTTAAGAGAGTAAATAATTTATCCGCGTATCCAGTTCATCTATTTTTTCTCAATTACAATTTGAGGGCTGATGAGATATGTTTAAATCACGAGTAAATTCAAAAAACTAATTATGATTTTTAATGTGTTCTTTAAAAAAAATTAATATATAATTTTTAAAGAAATGGAAAAAAAAAAACCTCTAAAGTAATACATATAGTTTTTTTTTTTGAGAATTCTTTCTATGTAATTACTGTTTAAATGTTTTAAAATACAGAAATTCAAAATTATAAAGCAAATATTTGGTGAAAAGTGAAAACAGAAATTGTGAACACATTTTGAAAGCTAGAGAAGTACAATAAATTATATATATATGTGGGAATCTAACCGAAATCTTCCAAAAAAGTTAGATCCTTCAGATTGCGGGTTTTTTTATTTGGCGGGGTGTCTAGGGTTATTTATGATGTATGGGTTAACTTTGAAATGTAGAGTAGACAACATAGTTTAAAGAAACTAAATAATTTATTATGAATTATAGGAGAGTATTTACATGAGAATATTTACAAAAAGGAAATTAAGAACATGCAGACATTTAAAAATATAGGAACATTTAAAGGTAGACATTAATATAGGAACATTAATAAAGGAAGGATAGGTAATTCCTTTAAGGAGGACGTTAAAGATTAAATAAAACACATTATACGATGTGCAGGTGACTTACCGCCAGTTGTGGCGAAAGAGCGCGGACGCGCTGATACGATGCTTACTAGTCGATGGTTAGTGGGCCTCTGACGAAAAGATCGCGTCAGAGTTTTAATAAGCACGCTAGATGGCGTTGCTGTGGAATGCTGTTTTGACTAAAATTGCCGTCCTCTGCAAAGGGATGATCTAACCTTTTACAAAAAGAAAAAGTTCTATGGGATATCCTACATATATATGCCCGGGAACGAAGAAGCGGATGATCTTGCGAAAGCAGCTGCCAGTGATCCTGTGGACCCGGAAGACCACATGGTCTTTACGTCAACCGAGATCTACTCCAGGGCTAAAGAATTGATATGTAGAACCTGGGTTATCCCTCCTGTACACCCATGGTATTTTCAAAGACATCCTGGATCCGCCATATCCTTCAAGGGTTCCAGATCGTATCAGACGGCATTCTCGCGATTTTCGACTGGTCACCTGAGGTGCATGAATTTTGAAGGTGGTAAAAGAAGCTACCCAATTTGCACCAAATGTGAAATCAGTCCTTTTTCTCCCCAGCACGTTCTGCAATGTGTGGGGTTTTCATGTGAGGAGGCTGTTGCTTCTCCCCTGCTGTTCCTAGACTTTTTGAAGATAAATGGACTCATGGATCTGGTCTAGTTTCACTAGACCAGATGGGGATTAGTCCCACATATATATAAATGCAAACCATTAATTTTATAAATTCACATATATTTTAATATCAAGATATTTTTTTCGATCAAATACCTGTCTAAAAGACTATTTATGGAAATTAAGATTTAGAGGTTTTAAATACTCCAAAATAATGAATTTTTATATATAGATATTTCAAATTGTCATTATGAATTTGAAAAGATTGAAATGTTGAATGAATATTCCTGTAGTTTTTTTAAAAAAAAATAAGATTTGATGCTTGTAAGCAATTTACATTTGAGAAAGTAATTTTTTAAATTTTTTTTTCAGCATTAGTTTTGAAATGAAAAGCCCAAATACAAATATGAGTGTAATGTTGAAGAAGCGTATAACTTTGATTCCAAGAAATATATTTTATATTCTACAAACTGCATTGAACTGATTGAAATAAATTTCCTACAATATTATGAAATAAAATGATTTAAACCTTGCTTCCGTGCTTTAACAAAAGTCTTTAAGAAAATTTGTGTGTGAGTGTTTTATTTTAATTATAAATGCTATTTAAATATTTTTTAAATATATTTCCCTGAGAGTTTTTAGTAAAGGAGCTTTTTTGTAAAAGAAGTTAATAATTTAAATTAGCGAACACACATGATAAAAAAGTAAGCAGATATAAATTTTCCAGTATCAGCACTACCCTTTACATGAGTTTCAAAAAATTTATGGACATTAATTTTTCTTTTATTCTTCACAAAATCTTAACTTAGTTTCTTTTTAAAAACTAATTTAGGAGATCGTGTTCCTTTTTCCTGACAAACTAGTTTCGCATTGAGTGTCCAAAAAATTGCAAGTATGATTTATAAACATAAGGATTTCATTTGGCTTAGGAAATGCTTACAAATTACACATAATCTGTTAAGAAGGAATACGAAGAAAAATATTTGGTATTTGCAATGCTAACAATAAAAATCTAAATCTTTCGTCGTCAGTACACAGCTTATCAAAGATTAACACACACACACACACACACACACACACACACACACACACACACCACACACACACACACAACACACCACACACACACACACACACACACACCACACCAACACACACACACACACACACACACACACACACACACACACACACACACACACACACACACAACACACACACACACACACACACACACACACACACACACAACAACACACACACACACACACACACACACACACACACACTACCCTCCTCCCTAAAAACAATAGCAGTGGCATTTTATGTAATGGAAACTAAGTACTGCTTTTCTTTTAGTTAATTTTTACGTTAAAAAATGCATAAATATTTTTTTATTTATATTATTAACCGTTTACTAAAATGTAACACCAAATTACATAATATTTACCCAATTTCGAAACGCGCATTCACTAGTGCTCTTAAGTAATACTATATAAGAATAAGCTTAAGTAATCTTTTTTTAAAAAATAATGTATGAAACAAAAGGTAATGAACAAAGTCTTAAATGGTCTTTCCATGGAATTAAAGTAAAATTATGTGTTGGATTAAAAATTTCCTTGGAATATATAATCATCATTCAAAATATATCGTTAAAAAGTTCCATACACAGTTTCTCAGCGTGGTATTAACTAAATAAAAACTTTATAAGCTCTAAGAATTAATTTAAGATTTTTTAGAAAAGTACAAAAACTAAAATGCAGACATAAATAATTCGAATCCATTTGGAAAGTATATATAAAGTTACATGTTTGTGTGTCCTTTATTAGTAAGTATGGAAGCTTTTTCAGATTCTCATACCAAACGTCTTTTAAAAGTAATTCTTAAAAAGCGATTTTAATTATTTTGAGGGAAAATTGTCGAATTAAACACAATACACTAAACGCAGATTTCAATTTTGCTTGGTGGGGGGTAGTTGAAAATAAGACATTTGCTTAAATATTATCATCATCATTCAATATTGTAAGTCCTATTGCCAATATTTCACGGTTTAGAACAAGTGATAGTTTAATTTAATCGAAATATAGTATTTCTCTACAATTAATTCATTGTATAGCTTTCGTTGTGTCAACATCTTAAAAACATTAACTTATTTGGGATTTAAACTTTGTGCTTTGAATATTTGTTGTATTTTGATGCTATTATTTCGACTTTATTTATTCTGAAAATTTGTGCATGTTTGTGTTCATTTTACACTAATTTCATGGGTTTTTAATTTGCAATGTATTAAACAAGCAATATAACAGTATCAAATGATAATAAATATTTCACTAAAGAAAAAAGGGTTGTACGTTTCCATATATCCCTTTTTAAAATTTACATGCATCTTTGCTTACAAGCAAAAAAACATATATTTACTTTTAAAATATAACAGAAAATACAAAGCTAAACTGTGCAGTGCATTTCTAACAAATATATAAAAAACGTATTTGGTTAATAAATCAATGAAGTTCAGGAAATGCAATGACCACAAATTTAATGCAATATCGAAAATAATACCAGTAACGCGCGTTGTTTGCTTCTCCGAAGAAATGGATCGAAATTGACAGAACATGTGATTTGTTGAACCATTTTACTCTTTGGAGGCTGAAAAGAAATAGAACCTGGCTGAAGGTTTTTCTACCGATTGCAGTTATTTCAGGGAATGGAAGTTTATCAATCAAATGGAGCTCAAAAACAAGTGGTGTTCAAGTATGTAGCTTAATGCTCCCATTTCTTCATGTTGAAAATATTACATGATCAAAATAGGTTGCAAAGAGTGACTGATTAATCGTTTCATTTATTTAGTAAATTGATTCCAATATTCCAGTATTGATGCTTTCTTTTCTCTTTTAAAGAAAATGTAAATAGTTTATTAAAATCTGAAAATTATATATATAAAATCAAAGTAAAGAATACATTTTAAATGTGATATTTGTTTTTGTAATGAGGAATAATTGTTTTTCTTATAACATTTTAAAAGGAAAGCGAGATTAAAGTGTTTCAATTTTTTTAGGGTTATCGACTACGTTCTGGACCGTTATTTGCAAAAGCATATAATTGAATAATGTTTTTGATCTTTAAGGTCACTTGAATTAAATTTAACTTATAAAATTGTTTTTAGAATACTTTACAGTAAAAAAAATATTTAAAAGCATTCTTTTATCAAACGATGAAGAAAGAATGATGTATTTTCAAAGCGTTTTCCTTTTATGTGGAAAATGCTTCTATAACAAAAGTATTTTTTTATACATAGCTAAAACTCCTCTACAGAGCATGAACCAGAATTTTTGAAAAATTCACATTTTTCAGAGTTATTATCAATTGCACTAATGTTTTTTTTAATAAAAAGTTCTTTATTGTGATGTAAGAAAATAGAAACAAATCCACTTCAAATTATAGTTTTCAAAAATCCTAGTTCAGATTCTGTAGAGAAATCTTAATTATATATTTGTAAAATATTATATGTATAGAAGCATTTTCCCTTTTCTTCATTTTTTCCCAAAAATTGCACTTGATTTTTTTTATTGTAATAATATTTCTAAAATTTTTTATATGTATGTTCTAATTTATAAGTGACACTAAATATCAAATAAATTATTCATTTCTACGTTTTTGCTAAACCACGGTTAAGAATGTAGTCAGATACCTTAAGTAATATTAGAAATGATATTAATCTATTGATTTGAAAGATGTTACTTTTCGTGAAAGTATTTCTAAATATAAATGACCATTATATTTTAAATTTTATTTCAAAGGAATTATAAATAACTTTTCATAGTAAAGTATGTAGTTATGACGGAAAATACAACCATTTTATCCAAATATCATTTCATAACACGGCTGAAGAACATATCTGTTGAAATCAAGACACTATAATTAAAATATCCTTCAAGGCAGATACTTTCATATACAGTTGAAATCTTTATGAGAAAGCCATGGAACTCTATCAAAGAATACAAATTAAGTCTAAGGGAACAAACTAAGGCTCAAAGGAAGGAGCATAAAGGTTAAACAATATTCCGAAAGATAAATATAATTAGTTTCAGAAACCAATGGCATATTCGAAGAAGCAATTCGAGTCTAACAGAACTCGACGTAGGAGTTCCTGAATAGCAGAATGTCATATTAGTCTATGAATAGAATAGAGTATTTCTGTAAAAGAACACTAGCAGGAGGATGAGATATGATTTACCATGACTCGTGAGGATTCTTCCATTATTTTCACGAAACCTAAATCCACAATGAAAATATATTAGGTCTGACATATATGAAGACAATATTTATTTCGTTCACAAAGTAAAAGCGATGTTATTATAACTAATTTAATAATTGATATTTGATTAAGAAAGGATTACAAATATTAATGAGATGAAGGTATCGTTCAGCCCGTTAAAATATTTTACATTTTTTCATCTAAATTGTAAGAAAATAAAATTGCTATATACATTAATTGATAAATTTTAGACCGAATTTAACTTAATAAATTTTTAGCAGACATCTAGTATGAAAGTATTGTTTATTTTGAAATAAATTTTGCATTCATTTAGAAATCCAATGACTATACACTTGTACTCAAAAGTTAGACTTTTGTATCCGAAAAGTTTTTTTCCCTCTAGAAGCATTATTTCTCATATTTAGAAATTCGTATCAAAAAATTGAAAACCCAGTTTTTTTTTCATTTTAGATGACAATAATTACGAAAGAGCAAAGGAAGCAATACTACTTAAAAAAGAATTTCGTTTTTTATAGTTATCTGCAAAAATTAGTTTTCAGAGGAAGTTGGCATATTTCACCTTCTAATGATTTATGGATAATAATTGGATAACAGGAGTACACTATTATTGGATCCAATAATAGTATCCTATTATTATCCAATAATAGTACACTCTTATTGGATAATATCTTTCTAATCAATGTAATCTTATTTTATTCTGGAATAAAATGATTGGAACATATAACACTACATACGAATTATCAGTTATTTCGTAAATTATCTTAAAATTTTTTTTTAGGTATCAATTAAAAGAAAAAAATCTACTCTTTAAATAGTAATGAGAAGTCGATTTGTGATCAAATATAATTAATAGGATTACGATGAAACTAATAGATGTTTTAGGGCATTGAAATTAAGTTACAATTTAGATATTTAATTCTTTTTAGGGTATTTTTAGGCTAGTACGGTTGCAACAAAGACTATAAAAAATATTTTTGAATAAATTAGCATAATGGTTATATCTATTGGAATGTTTCTAGATAAATCTTCGAAAATCAGTACCAAAAGAAAATTGCACAAAAATTAAGTAAAATTGAAGCCCAGTGGCTGAGTGGTAGAGTTTTGCGCTTCCACGCCCCTGGTCCAGGGTTCAAATCTCGGGCTGGACATGGTCGACTCAAAATTTCATCCTTTCAGTGGGTCGATAAATGAGTGCCAGACTTTCTTGGGAACTAAACACTTGGGGTTTCACGTCAGACTGTTCACCTGACCGGAACAACTGCTTATGCATCTCAGCGTCCTTGGTCACGTATACTGAGATGGGCATAGTAGACCTTGGCCCTCATGTGGGTGGTTGCGCCACTGAGTTTAGTTAAGAAAGTAAATTTAAAAATTATTAGATTCTGTGATAATGTCAAAATTCATAAATTTAACAAAGAAAAAGTTTTTCAGTTAAGTGAATGATTAGTTTCTTAAAGAATCTAATTAATTTAATAATTAATCCAATAACACATTAATTAATTTTAAAATGAAAAAGTTTTAATCGTAAAATGAATTTTAATTTCATTATAAACTGACACAATTGTTTTAATTTTTTACACTTTTTTTCTCTCTCCTTTTCATTCAGAAATATTGAGAGATAAGTACAGCACTGGTTCATTTTATAATATTAGGAGATAATGGTAAAGACATCTAAGAGCTTCAAATATTAACTTTAAATCTGATATTTAAAAATAATTAGATATTTTTTTTAGGAGTTTTTAATTCTTATTTTTGTCAGAGACTTATTTTACAGCTTACAAGAGGTGTAAGAAAAATTTTCTAAAAAAAATGAGTCCCTCTCCTTGAAAAAGACCATATTAAAATTTAATTGTCATCATAATATCAATTTATGAATAACAGCAAAAAAATCTCTATATAAATATAAATTGATGTTTATGAATATGAAATTGCTTCACTCCAACACCGTTCAACCGATCACTATGAAAATTGGCATGTATATGTATTTTTTTTTGTGGAGAAGGTTTTTGTGCTATCCCCTTTCTTTCAGCTCCCCACCAGGTGGGTACTACAGCAAAGAAACTTCTGCACCATTCAATCAATCGCCAAGTAGCCAATGTGGTCGCCAAAAATGATACCAACTTGGCTCTATCACCAACATTTCGCTATGTTTCCATTGAATCGCCATTATAATGTAAGGAACGGCGTTGCTAGCGAATAATATTTTTAACATAAAATAAATACAGCAGAAAGTAATATTAAAGTTTTTCCCATCGAGATATAAATTATTTACACTATTTTAAACGTTCATTACACAAAATTTGTAACAATGTGTTACTTTTGATGTGCAGAGATTAACTTAGGAAGGAGTTTTCGAAAATCGACCCATAAGAGTGTTAAGGGGCGTTATAAATAAAAAGAGATCATTTTCTCAGCTATTAGACCTTCCGACATAAAATTTAACAAAAATGTTTTTTTTTGTTCAGTTGAGTTATGCAGAAAAAAAAAATTTTTTTTTTTGATTTGCAATTCACGTAAAATTAACTCATTAAGAAGTTCTTTATCCTACACACACACACACACATTCTGTATTGCTTCATTTTTCAATTCACCCGTGCGAAGAACGGGTGTACCAGCTAGTATAATTATAATATTCATTTAAGCTTGCGTTACGTGGGTCTGAATAAATTTATTTTATACAGAATAATTTCTGGTTAGGGTTCCATAAATAGGTTTTAAAAATATTGTGAAAGGTATATAGTATATTTCAGAAAAAAGAATTTGTTACTCGCATTCTTTTAGAAAAGATATAAAACGCTATGCATATAAATGTAAAATAAATTTTGAAAAATTTTAAAAAGCTTTTTCCCTTTGAAAACCAAAAGTTTCCAGCCTCCACATATTTCTTTCTAAAGTGAATGGATAAATTTTAAGCTTTTCTTAGATTCTTTACTTATTTTTAAAATAAAGAAGGATAAAATGGAAACACACTTACATATTCAAACTTTTAAATACTCCAATATTTTTTGAAAACTGTGCTATTATAATTTGATTTTCCGTGGGGTACACTAAACTATTGGAACCGATTACCTTACAATGAATTGAACAATATTAAAACAATAAAATAGAACTAGAAAAAACAAGGAGCTGTACTAAATAAGTGAAAGTTATTCGGTAGAGTACAAATTGAAAATAAATCAATTCGAAAGAAAAATTAAATAAAAAGAAAGCTTATATAATTAAATTAAATTTTACATTGTATACTAGAGTTTAGACAATAGAAGTTAAAAAAATTCCTTAATACAAAGAAGAGAAGTAGCTAACGTATAACAAGAAAAAATTATTCTCATTTTTTTTGTTTATTATAAAGTTTTGTAAATCTTATAGTTTTTTGGGATACTATTGAAATAATCATGTTTGTTAAAAATGACCTTTTTCATTGAAAATTAATTATTAGAATTTTTTTATTAAAAAGCTGTGGAAACTGTGGTCGTAATGCAGACATATTACATTTTACTAGCTTATCATGGTTCGACAATTCTTTTGGCAAGAGATGGCATTCTTTAAATCGTCCAAAGAACCCCTAAAGCCCTTAAGACGTAAAACTCCCCCCCCCAAAATTATCAACCTTATATCTAGTGGCTTAACGTAACCCTTGCATTGAGAAGGGGTCCAGGGCTCTAGGGGTCTCAAAGCCTGACTGCCACCAAGTGTTTACCCTTTGTAAAAACCAATTTGTGGGCCCTAAACCTGACTTTGCAGGGGGGAGCAAATGTTCTCCGTTACGCCACTGCTTATGTCAGATACCTGATATTGTCAAATTGCTCCTGTTTTACTGTGAAGGACTATCTTTTAATTGGTATTTCTCCTTTCTTACAATTTTCTAACATTTAATAATCGAGTGTAAATTATAATATTTGTTTCAAAGCAGAAATAATTTGCAAATAATTGCTCTTCAGGTAATGACGACCATATACTTTGTCGAGAGAAATTTTTATTTTATTGATATAAATTTCTAGTTTCATAGGGAATTAACCATTTTGGAGTTGATTTTCTTTAACTGTTTAATACGGCTTTGTAAAGTTTTAAAAGCTAGTTTTTTCCTTTTTTTGCCATTGTAATGATCAGAGATGGGCTATTTGTAACGGTGTGTTGTTGGATTCTCAATATTAATAAAAATAAATTTTAGGTTAACGAAGTTAGAACATTAATTGTTTGAAATTAGTTTTCGTTTATTAGATTATTTTAATCGTAATATAAATATTTTTATTTTTGTTTGTGAATGATTATATAGATGCTAATACTACTAAATAATTTGAAAAAGAGATTAATATTTTAAGATAATTAACAAAATTGGTATGAAAATTTAAATTGAACGGTTGAAAGCTTGATGAAGTTTATTAAAAAAATCTATAGAAAGCTTTTACTTTATTTAAATAGACGAATATATAAAAATAACACGAGCATTATGTTGTATGCAAAACATACGCTTTTATGTAACATCAGCAAATTTAATAGGGAAATAATACAAAACTGCAAGAAAATCAAAAGATTAAACTGATGCGCAATTTCAATGAATTTCTAAATTAGAAAGTTTTTATGGCTTTAAACTTGATTCTAAAACAAATAAATTTATATAAAACTTTGTTTTTTAAAAATTGAGTACTTACGTACTATCGCAACAGTGCCAACGTACAAGATAACTCGCCAGGTTGGCAACATCAATTTCGAATGTATCGTAAGCGTAGAAATGGCAACCATGTGCTTCGTTTCATCTTATGTCGCCAATAAGGTTGCGATAATACGGAAGAGTCAAAAATTGTTTTATGAACTGAAATTAGACTGCGACCGTTGAGCCCCAATGCATTGCTTTTTGATTATTTTATAGTTTATAATCATAAATTTTTTTGGATGAATATCTCTATAGAAAAAAAAAGTTTCAAGTGTAAAATCCAAACTGCATATATTAAACTAAATGACACATTGATAAATTCGTAATCATAGGAATTCAGGTTCTTATATGCTTTTCATTGATTTAGGCTATATTATTATTGTTTAACCAAGACGGTGCTTACATTAGAGTTATATTTTTATATATACAGAACCCAAAATTAACGAATTTTTCCTATCCTCTATTAAAATGAAAACAAAAGACCATTATTTAACGAATAATAAACCCTGAATTAACGAATTATTTCAACAGCTAAAAAGAAATAAAATGTTTTTTTAAATAGTTTATATTAAAAAGATTTAAATTTTTTTTTCAAATGACGTATCTTATTCATCCAGAACCAAAAAAGACTTTTATTGTAAGCAGCAAATTTTGATGGGAAAGGGTGAAGACCATTTATAGGTGCAAATAAGCCCTAAGTAGCCAATCGATAGTTTTTTTGAATAGGACAGAAAGTTGTAATGCCGGACGGTTCCTGCTTCAATCTGAAACCCCTTGTTTACCCGTAGACCCGGCTAGGTGTGTGTGAGAAACTGAATAATCAACAGACACGATTTCACACTAACTATTTTATTGTTACCAAAATATCAATCAGACACAATAACAATCTAAGTAAGATACCTGATCAGATAGTAGAGCGCGGAGGTGAGATTCAGTAACACGGGGATAATACTACGGAGCCTCAACTGAATCCACCATAGCTTAAACACGCTCAATATAAACTACGTCACACACTAATAAGCTAACTTCTAATTAAAAAAGACTCACGATACCTGTATTTTTATGAAGCAGATCCTACACTTGAATCTTGCAGGAGATCTTTATCTAGATTCAATCATTGTTGTTGGATCCACACTCAGTAATCCTTTTCATGGACAAACTCCAAAATCTCTTAGTAATTCCACGATCCTTCAATCTTCAACTAACAAACTAACTCGCCAACTCACTTGCCAACTCTTTGCTAACTCGCGAAAACAGAATTTATATAATATACTTTATTTGCATAATCACGCTTTCTTAATCGGCGAAAGTTGGTTGAAATAAATATTTTTATAAATATGTAGTGATATAATCTATAGAAGCAAGTAACAACCTCCGCACCATGGTGATCATTTTGATGTAGTGGTTAAGTTACTCGGTTTCGGATCCAAAGGTCCCGGGTTCTGTCCTACGGGATAAACGTGCCACTTCATTTGGTGACCCTAGCATAACTAAGAAAAGCGAAACCTCAACTGATATGTCGTGGCGCCATCTACCCGCAAAAAAAGAGAGAGCAACCAAAGAAAAAAAATTCGTCAGATAAACATGACGCAAGAGAGCAACCAAGGAAAAAAAAATTCCTCAGATTAACATGACGCAACTCATCCAACACACAAGAAACTGACCTCTCCCATTAACAACTCGATCGCTCATTTGCCTAACCAGCTCTCTGGTAGGAGAGTGTGTAGCGATATAATCTATATAAGCGAGTAACAACCTCTGCACCATGGTGATCATTTTGGTGCAGTGGTTAAGTTACTCGGCTTCGGATCCAAAGGTCCCGGGTTCTGTCCTACGGGATAATCGCGCCAATTCAAATATTTTTCTAAAAGTGTCATGAAGGGATTAGTAGAACCGCGTTTCGATCCGTCACAAAGTTCCTTTCTTATCTCCTCCTATTCCACAATGCATGGAATATTTTAAAAGATTTTACCCTTCGCTCTCCTTTTTAGAAAAAAAAAAATGAGGTTGACTGAATCGCGGAAATTGTCGATTTGTCGGAGCCAATGAATAACGATTCTTATGCAGAAGTTGATAATGAAACTCTTACCAAAACTGCTGCATTTTCTAATGCTTTGCATTATATGGAAACTGTGAAAACATACTGGACACAGTAGGATGCAATTGACGCAGTACTTTGTTCTGTGCGTTAAGTCGAAAAAGAACTCTTACGAATCAGGAATCAAAAAGATCGTCAAACAACTATAAGTCAGTATTTTAAAATTTCCAATTGAATGGAGAGTAATAATTATTTAATACTATTTTTAGCTGTTGAATAAAAAGTGTGTAATTTCTAACTATGGATATTTTTTGTGCAGTTGCTTGTAATAGAATTTCCCCAAAAGGTAAGTGCATACAAATTTGTATTTTTTTGGATCCCGATATTACGAATAACTTTGAATTAACGAATAAAACGTTCAATCTTGATGAACTTGTTAAATTGAGGTCCGATTGTATATATATATACTTACACACAGGTATGTATAAGTGAAAAAAACTGAAAAAAATATCAAAACATTTTTAAAAACAAAAAAAATTTCAGAGAATCAATATTACTTTAAGAAATAGCTGCTGTGAAAACTGATTTATAGAGACAATAATAATAATTTCGGTAATGGGAATTAATACTTTTCTGTAACTTTTCATCCCTCACAAAACACATTAATACTTTCAAACGACCTTATTTAAATTTATTTCTTTCAATTGGATGACAGCATATCGTAATATGCAAACAAACTACACTCGCTCATTTGGAAAATACATTCACCGTGCTCGTAAATAACCATAAATAAACTTTTTAATCATAACTTCTTTAGAAAAAAGTAACAAATAAGAATTAAACGTTCACTTTCGCAGTCATTTTACAATTTCAGAAAGGAAATAAATAAAAATTTCCGGAAAGATTTTAAATTTTTGCTCTGGATTATGATTACATTCTATAAAAAAAATCTAACAATTTAAAATATTTGAATAGCTGTCCTTTATTATCATGAGTTACTTTTTCCATTAATGAGAAATTTCAAAAAGCTCGTTAAAAGCGAATGGGAATCATTAATTTTTATGATAGTTTCTCCAAGTAAAAGACATTAAAACAGTTGAAATAAGCCTTGCTTTTGATGATAGAGAAAATTCTCTTCTCTTTCCTATAATTATAAAAATGTATTTCAGTTTTGCATTGAACTTTCATGTAGAATTTGTAAAAAAATGTGTTTAATTTTGATAATTTTGTTGAATATAAAAGGACTACTAACGAATGTACTAGCGCTGATTATTTTGCAATTAATAATTATGTAACGATTTAAATTTTCAAGAAGCTTAAGTTATGGGTCAACAGAATTTTTCTAATAATTTTTATCGTTGACAAGAAGTTTGAATATCTGTAATTAGGAAAGAATAAATGTTTAGTTCTTAACCCATTCACTACAACTACGAGATATATCTTAGTAAGCCTGTGTACTAAAAGACTGCCGGCTACGAGGTACCTCGTAGTGTGTGCTGTAATTTTAGATTGATTACAAATGACCATTTCGGTTAGGAATTATTAGACAGGATGAATGAAAAATTTATGTAGTGCAAAAACATGGCAATTATCAATTTTTAATTATTCAAATTATAACTTAGACCATTGGTTACCAACCTTTTTTGAACTGGTGCCCCCTTTCTATAACGCTCCATCCCAGTCTAGAGAATTAAGAGTGTACATAATACATGGTGAAAACAAGCGTTGAATTTTAAAAAATATTCTATACTAACAGAATATATTTTTTAATTAAATTTTTTTCTAAAGCCCCAATCTTTTTACTTGCGAATCTGAAACAGCTATTGCCATAAATATATTTAAATGTGTAATATTATATATTTTAGTCATGGACAGGATATTGTTGGCATTAAAGCGATATTGATTTTTTTTTATTTAAAAGATTGGAATATTTGTTTTAGCTTACCTGTTATAAAGACAGGCAGGGGTTTTGATGATACGAAGTAATTCATTATAAACTATTGCTTTCAAAACAAATATTAATTGACAGTTTCAGCTTTTGAAGAATCACACGTTAATTCTTGGTTGACATTTTTAAGTATGTTTCTTGTATAATATACGAAATGAAATGCAATAGACGAAACATTTTTCCTTCTTTTCCTAAAGACAACACGTTCACTGCAGAAATTAAAATGCACTATATCATTCAATTTAATGTAGGTCTGAATGAAATGTAACCTTTAAGTTTTTCATTCCCTTCCCGAACTACCGAAATATGTGAATTTTCGTACATGTCATATAGAAATGATTTAAATACATACAGTATTAAAGTTTACATTCGTTAGTACATAATCAGCGTGTTTTTTAGTCTTTCCTTAGAATATATTCGGTTAATCTGCCTAAGCCCCTCTGTGCCATCTCAACGCAAGTAATTTTCTCTGGATCTTTTACTGCCCCACTGAAAGCCTCAAACGCCCACAAAGGGGTGTTATCGCCCACGTTGAGAACCTATGACTAAGACGATTAGGTTTTAACATGATAATTTTATAGATATATGAATACATTACTAAAATTAAATTTTTTGTTGTTATTGTTGCTGTATATGATGAGCTTTAAAGCAAGGATCGATGTAGGATTGTTGAGACACACTGGACAAAAATACCTAATCTCTTTACGTTTGTTTTTCCTTTGTACACATTCTACATGGCTTTGAAGTCATACTTTTTTTCTGTGGGAGGATGTTCTAAGTAATGAAATGCATAATTAATGCTTTCACTTGCATTGCTGCCTTCGCCATCAATTAAATGCAAAATAACCGATTCCCCAAATCGAAGCATCCTTATCTTTTCCCCCCTCGATGTTTTTGGTTATAGAACATCTGATGATGGAAGAATTCGAATTGTACACTCACTAATTGATTTTGTCTGCTAAATATTACTTCTAAGTCCATTTTTATTACTTTACAACTCTTTATACACTCACTTCCAAAAGTTAAGCACGGAGAGGAAAATGCTAATTTCCGGAAGCCAATCAGAATTGAAGAGGATGCAATGCGCTGCAGAGGTAGATGGAAGTACGCAAATATGTTAGGTAACTGCCAATCGTGCTTTCATGTCAAGAAATATGCAAAAAGGGACAGTCTTATAAGAAGCCAGCTTTATGAAGGGTTACAGAAGTTGATTGTAAGTGCTGATAGAAGGTGTTTAAAACTTTCGTACAATTTGTTTTCAAGACATACGTGTTTCTATGACTTCCAGAAAACGAATGGAAGATTCTGAGCGCTGGCGTGCTGTGGGGCTTAAAGCAGGACAGTCGATCACAGATGTTGCTCTTTTCTTCGGCGTTCATCATTCTGTAATTTCACGTTTATGGAAACAATTCCAAACCACACCGACAGTTGTCGCCCAAGGGTTACACCCCCCCACGGAAGATCGATATATTGTTATTGTAGCCAATCGGAATCGCAGAGCGACCTCCACACGTGTGACATCTATGGTTACAGCGTCCATTGGTAAGGCTATATCTGCAGCTACTGTACGCCGAAGAGTACATATGAATGGACTGTATGCCCGGGTACCTCAAGTTTGTGTTCCTCTATCCAGGGAGCACGATTAAAGTCGTGCCGGGAATATGGCAATTGGACTGTGTCTGACTGGGGCAATGTCATGTTTACTGATGAGTCAAGATTTGCTCTGGATCCAGATGACAAGCGTATAAGGATATGGCGTATACAAGGAACACGCAATCAGCCCCAAAACATCACCGAACATCACGCATTCCGAGGCAGAAGCGTTATGGTGTAGGCAGGGATTTCATTAGGATACCGCACCGACCTGCACATCTTTAAACGGGGTTCTGTGACGGCTGTCCGGTATCGAGATGAAGTCCTATAACCCATTGTGAGATTGTACGCTGCAGCAGTTGGCCCTACTTTTGTTTTAATGGACAATATCGCACGTCCCCATAGAGAGGACATCGTCGATGACTACCTGGAGAGTGAAGGGATTGCGCTTATGGCGTGGCCAGCATATTCGCCCGACCTTAATCCTATTAAATATCTTTGGGATACTCTCGGCCGTGCTGTATCTTCCCGTTTCCCACCTACAGCCACTCTTATTGAGCTGGAAACTGCTCTACAAAAAGAATGGTGATTGCTTAATTCTGCGGTGGTTGATCACCTAATTGAAAGCATGGTCAGAAGGTGTAAACTTTGCATACAGATGAGGGGGCATCACATACCCTATTAATGTCCTTTTTTTAATTTTATGCTGTTTATTTTCACTTTATACATAATTCTGTTTAAGTCTACAGTATGACATTATCTGATAACTTACAAAAATTTAATATTGTTTTCATTTCTGTATATAATTATTGATTGTGTTTTATGTATAAATATATATGCTATTTTACTGACAAATTTTGTGTCAATCAAAGCAGTATTTGTTGGTTTTTTTGCATTTTACACCTTTGTGCTTAACTTTTGGAAGTGAGTGTATCTACCTTCGACTTATTGGTTCTTCCTATAGAGGATCATTACATATCTGTGTTACAGCTATCACCAGATGAAATTAGGTGACAAGCTTGTAAAATCAAACAAAACGAAAAGAAAAGATTTTGTATATAAAGATTTTTATTGGAAAAAAACACTCTACGAGATAATTCGTAAGTGGCTCTCAGCACAAAAATCTTATTCAGTAATGTTTTTTCAATAAAAATTGCTGTAAATGCCATTACAATATTATATCAATAACTTGAAATTATTAAATCTAGTAAAATTTTATGTTTTTTATAAAAAATAATACCTTGGCACCCAGAACAAGACGTTCTAAATTTGCCTGGCAGTGAATAAGATAAATAATTTTAAGGGGTGACATGGATTATGATTTTAAAATAAAACCAATAAGAGAAATTCTTTGATGATCTTACACATTTTAATTGCTGTTTAAGGATGTGATATTGAATTCCAGAATAATATTTACAACTTTATACTTTAGCTTCATTGTTTATGATGTCATCAATGAGAAGAATTAAAATAATTTAATTACACTTTAAATGTGTTTTTCATCGCTTAGAATTCATAAAATACAAATAATAGTTAAAAGTCTCTTAAATAATCTACAATATAGATTAAAACAAATGAGTGCTTATAATAAACTAAAGTAGGCGTTTTTGGAATTTTGTGTTTGATGATCAAAAACAAAATTTCAAATTCCTCCTTTTTCTTAGAAAATCAGTTTAGTTACTTTCTATATCGTATTGTAGGATTATTTATTGCAGCATTTAGTGAAACAGAGTATTAGACATTGCCAAATAAAATGTTTTGATAAAGATATTAATCAAAGCATTTATCGAAAAATATGCAATAAATTACATCAGCGTTACACAGAAATGACAGCCTGTTCAGAGAACTTGTATGAGAAAATTCCGAAACATAAAAATGTACGTTAAAACAAAAATGCATATTTCAACAGATGAGGAACATTACAATAATTTATAAAGAAAACAAACCATTGAGTTTTAAGGCAATCATTAAAAAAGAGAACGTTTTAATGAAACATTTCAAAGAAAGTAATGAAAGTCAAGTAAAACTCCGATGAGGAAAAAAAGTCTGATTGAAATTTTTTCTCTAGTCATTTCTCACATCATTATTTAATAAGCCAACTATTGAGAGCTCTTGCAATTTCATTAATTCCCCATTAGGACTAAGTGAACACATTAAATGAAAAGGCAATGCAATAATAACAAAACAATGAGGCAGTGAATTCCAGTGTTTTTGAGTGAAGAAGGTGCTACGAGATTTGATAAAATTAGATTTTTTAAGCTTAAATATACTCTTCACAAAACATGAGGGAAACTGGAAAGGGGGCACAATTTACAGCTGTTTAATAGACCAACAAAAACTTCATTTTATTTTTTGATAAAATGTTTACTTTGAAAATTTTTTTGGAGTAACTTTCCCTAAAAAATGTGATTAGTTTTAGTTGCCTATTCTACATAATTCGATATAAACAAATATGAAAAGTTTGCACGGGTGTCTAAAATTCCTATTCTTGAAACTATTTTTAAATCAATGGTTTAAATTGAAGTATTTTAAATTATTAGTCTTTTCCCTTTCTCTCAGTTTTGAATAGATAAGAGTTTTAAATGATAATCAGGAATTCACTATATAAATGGTTATAAAATAAATTTATATATACATGGTAATAATCAATACATTTCTTCAACATTTAATGTGTTGTTTATAAATTAACTGAAAGAAATTATCGTGCACATAAAATATTTCATAAAAATAAGACTTTTAAAATGCATTTTATCACGTTCATACTGTTACTCATCCTTTGATATGCAACAATATACTAATCATTGTACGAACTTAATATATATAATACAGAGCATTTTCTAATTTAATGACATGTAAGATTTAGTACTAATGAGTTTAAAAATATTTTGAGGCCATAATTTGATTTAAATTATTAAAAATAAGATTTCGCATATTTGAGAATAATATAAATTTTCCATTAATTGAGAAACAAACCATATCACTACCATGCATTTATCAAATATACCTATTCAAAAATTTTTTACTGGTTTTATCTGCTGTTTGTAAAAAGTGCAATACCATGAAGGAATCATCAGAAATAAATGAACTTAGCAGCAAATATCAATTATAGGATGTTACGTAAAATAGTAAAGTTTCAGAGTCACCGCGCATGCGTGGCGTGCTCAGCGCCCTCTGAACTGATGCTGAAAGCTTATAAATAGAGGGCTGTAGCAGGTCGTTGAAAATAGTTAATGATTATTTGTTAGTGGTGAACGTTTAGTGAGACCTAAGTATGCCTCCACGACGAAATCAAGAGAAATTCCAGCAACTTACGGAGTTTGAACGGAGGAGGATTTTCCTATCGCGCAATAAGAGCTCGTGTGCATCGGAACAGTTCCACAGTGATGCGAGTTTGGAAGCAGTGGACCGACGAGCACCGAACAATTCGAAAAACTGGCAGTGAACGACGGAAGGTGACCTAAGCGCGTGACGATCGACACCTACTGCGCATGGTGGTGAATGACCGTACAGCTTCCTCCAGGAAGTTGGCAGCACGTTGATCTACTGCTACAGGTGTACTAATGTCGGCTTCGTCAATTCGTCGAAGTCTGATGCACCGTGAATTGCGTGCAAGGGTGCTTTTATACAGTATCCCCTTCATGGAAAACCATCGACGGCTGTGTCTGCAATGGGCTCATGAGCACAGAGCCTGGCAAGCTGATTGGCACCAAGTTGTCTTTTCAGATGAATCACGCTTCAATTTGTGGGACCATGAAGGCCGCATTCGTGTTAGACGCTATGTCGGTGAACGCTGCCTTCCAGAGTGCGTTATCGAACGACATAGTGGTCTAACACCCAGAGTTATGGTTTGGGGTGTGATTTCGTATCATGGACGATCCAATTTGCTAGGAATTGAGGGTAATCTCAATAGCAACAGGTACGTCCGTGGTGTGCTACAGCCCGAAGTCGTTCCCTTCCTTCAAGGCATCCCTGGAGCTATCTTTCAGCTGGATAATGCACGCCCATATGTTGAAAAGACTGTTTAAGACTTCTATTCAGCCCAACACATGAAACTTCTTTCTTGGCCTGCTTATTCACCGGATATGTCGCCTATTGAGCACGTGTGGGATTTGGTTGGTAGGCGTCTCATTCGTGAACCACGTCCTGCAGCCTCAAAAGACGAACATTTGCTGAGCATACAAGCAATATGGAATTCTCTTATGGATTTATAAGAATATGGATATGGATTTATATGGATTTTATAAGAATGTTTCAATACTTTAAAGATCAAAAGCAGACTAAAATAGAGTTTTAAATTTATGTTCTACTTACTAACCATAAGCTAAATTTTACTACTTTAATTCCACTTCAAAATTCTACAGTTCATGTTAAAAACATTCTTAATGGATTTAGTTCCATTTACATTTATGTAATTTAATCGAAAAGAAAAATTATTTTTAAAATTTGCATTTATTTTTGAAAATGCTTTTGAAATACATTGAAAAAGGTAATAATTTTAAAAAGTGCATAATTTTTATTTTTAAACAGTTAAGCTTTTTTAAAAAAAATTTCCAATGGCGTATTACCAGACAACTGCAAACAAAATGAGAAACAGAGAATATTGACAAAAAACAAGAAACATACAAAACAAATTATGACGGATCTATACGCGTCCTTTCACTAACTCCTTGGGGATTCCTTTAGGGTCAGCATTCTTTCAACCAACTTTCTCTGAGGACAGGAAAACGTGATTATGCAAATTAAGGGTAATATATATATTTTGGATTCGCGAGTTTTGAGAGTTAGTGAAGTGAGGATAGCTTGGATGTGAAGTGAATAGATGAGAAGCAAGCAAATCGACAGTAATACGTATACGTAAACAGTGTACGACGCGTGAAGTTGGAATCTCGAAGAAGTGCTTAAGTATAAACTATTGGAGAAGCGTTAAGGCCATGTCTAAAGGTTTAAAGGATTGCAAGAGTTTAGGAACTGTGCTCTTATTTCAAATAGAAGTTAGAGAGTTAAATTATAAGTGCGCTTCTTAAAACAAGCTTTGTATTAGTTATCGTAAGAATATATTTGAATGAGCGTATATATTATCCCCACGCTATCTTGTACCACCTTAGTCCTCTAGTTGATCAAATTTATCTTACTTAGAGTATTATTGTGTCTGTGTTGAATATTGTGACAAATAAACAAGTGAAGTTTATCATGTCGTCAGATCATTTAGTTTCTCCCACACATCTAGCCGGGTTAGAGGGAAGAAGGAATATAAACTTCTTACAAAATAAGAAACGAAATACAAGTCCACAGTACATATAGTCTATAAATCACACATTTGTTGTCTGGCTTCCCAATATCTGATCCACAGGGATCCAGAGCTGAGTGCAATGCAGCGTGCCAAATGAATGGCGTCCATTTCTTCATTGGAGTCGCATAGTTTACTAAGAGTATCTTGGCAATGCCTATCATGTTTAAACTGTTAAGCTTTTCTGGTCTTTTTGTAATCAATAGTGTCAACACTTATAAAATATCCAATTGAAATTCATTTCAACATATTATATAGCAACTGCATAAAACTATATAATGAGTTTATTACTTTAGCCATAAGTACACTCTAAAATTTGATTTATGTATAAAATCATAAACTGTTAAGGCATACTAAGAAATATAATTTCATATTCGCTTAACTAAATGATGATTAATCCGAAGAACAATATTCTTCTAGTTTTCACGAAAATTAGGATTTACGGTCAATTATTAAGCTATGAAAAGTTCTAAAAAGAGAACGGGATAACAAATTCAAAGCAACTCTTCATGACACTTAAGGCGCGAGACATTATATTCATTTAAACTAACACAAGAAAGAACTTCAACCCGGTAATATGCCTTTTTAAGGAGCTTATTACACCCGCAGGGATTGGGGAAGGAAGTTTCGCAGTCTTCAAGGGATATTGCGTTGAGGCGACTATATAAGCCGTGAAAGAATCGTAACTTATACAAAATAAGCATCTTATTAAGCAGAATTGAGAGACAGATAAGGAGCTTTAAAAGTTTTCCAGGAAAACTTAACCCTTGTTTTATTGATGTTTGGATGTTTGACATTAGCAGGAAATTGCGAAGAATTTAATAATTTTGAATGAAATTTAATTACCATAAAACTTTGTTAGTTATTTTAAAACAAGATATCAATCATTGGCATGGCCAAGTAATTTTAGCTCGTTTTCAATTTTTAGTTTAAAAAAAAAACTATTTTCACTTTACACTATATAACTTATCACTTTATCACTTTTAGTTTTCAAAAAAACTATTTTCGCTTCACACTATATATCTTATCACTTTACTGTTTAAAAAAAGATTTAAATTAAAAAAGTAAAATCAGAGCCTTTTATACTTGTTTTCTGAACTTTCTTTGTGAAGATTTCCTCCAAAATGTAGTAGATTTTTTTTAAAAAACGTTTTGCAAACAATAAATTTACTAGGTAAAATTTGAGAAAATTTTGTTATAAACTAGCGAAATTCAGGAAAATTTGTAGGAAAATTCGGGAAAACTATGGGAAAATTTAAATATGATTCGGCTCATCTAGAGCACAAATGCGACCAAATGCCGAAAACCCGAGGTCAATTGGTTGCTTATTGGCTGAGAAAAAGGTACTACAAAATATGGAACGAAGATGAAGACGAAATTTGTGCGTCCTAATAGCGCTTTTGTTCCACTACGTGAAAAACGCGCTAATTATCTAATGAAATTATTAAAAAAACAAAGAATATGCCCTTTTTAATGCTAAAAAAGGCTATTGTGTAATGTTTAGATTAGATAATATTATTAAACGTCTGTAAAATATTCATCAATATAAATTTTGTGAAAATAATTATGGACTATGACTAGAGTTTATAGCAGTATGGCACAATGCGAAGTTCTTTACTATACAATCTATTCACTTCTTGATTAGATTTCATGACAGTACATTTTTTTAGCTAAAGGAGTAATCTATACATTTTGCTAATTATTTCTACCATTCTTTTAGAGGAAATACATGTCGTTTAAATGCAAATGCACAAAAACTAAATGGAATTTTATAAAATTTAAATAAACATTTTCAGTAAAGAATTTTCTTAATTCATTTTGGAAATTTTGTTGTTATCGCAGTTCACAGTATTTTTTAAGTCTGAGGTAGAGTGTGAGTTGCGCTGAAAAACCATTTTTTTCTAGTAATCATTAAAATAATTGACAGAATTTCAAATTTTTACATTTTTAGATTTTGCAAAATAAGCAAATATGAAAGTGACACATTTTGTGAAACAGTGATGAGAAAGGATCAAGTTATTTTTAAAATGAAAAACTGACAATTTAGTCATTAAACAATGATATTGTTGCAGATTTGCGTGGGTGAAAAACAGCCGATGACTCCAATGAATTGAATAATAATAACTTTATCATGACAAAGTTGAAGACAAAACGACGTATTTACACAAAGAAATATTAAAACAGGTTATTTGCAGTTGTGGAAAAAAGCATTCGTTGCAAACAAGCTTCACAGTCCTCCAGAAACCGCTTTCTAGAACAGTTCCACTAGTAAGAACTCAGGTAGGTAAAGTCTCTCTGTCTGATAGTTGGCAACGCAAAAGCAGATTATAAAATTAAGGTCCTTTATATAGCCTGATTGAAATTTCCAAAAGGATTGATTCCAGAGATTTCTCTCAAGGTTTCCTTGAATCTATAACCCCCCCCCTAAATCTGTTGTCAATCTGGTAACCCTGCTCACATATTCTAGGGTTGCCAAAATCCTATTCAAGTTAATGCTGGGAAGAGTACTTTTTCTGTAAAACTCTTTTTACCTCAAGCAGTGTTTTCGTACAGGAAAGCATACACGCGCGCGAGTTTCCTTATATTCCGAATATAAGCGATTGCATTTTAAAAACTGTAATTAAAATTAATCCTTAACTTCCCTTCATATTACAGTTACATCTCAGAGGGTCGATTCACAGCTCGAATCCCCTTGGGTGGGCTTGATTCTCCCGAGTAAGTAAGTAAGTAAGTTACCTCAATGCTCGCAAACTAAAAAAATTAAGTGTTTCGCTTTTCTGATATTTTACCTGTTGCCTAATAACTGAAGTCATTTTTATTCATGTTTTTGATCTACTACAAATACACTTTTAAATTATAAATGTATCTGGTGTTTCAGACGAGTATTTATCCTCTATATTGTAAAAAATTTAACGTTTAAAACATTTAAAAAAAACAGACAAATTATTAAAAAAGAGACAGCTCTAATTTAAGTAATAGCCGTATTTATCTGCAATGTGTTCTGCAGCTCAAATTGCATTACTATTTTCAAGCAATTTTCTTGTAAATTATCTACCACAAATTTAGTGACAACTTAGCAAAATGTGTTTCTAAATTGCTTTCGCTTTCTTCCAAACACACACATTTCTACTTTAATTAATAAACATTTTAAAACTTTTAAAGGATTTGCAGAGACAAACAAGCTGTATAAAAATAGCACTATTTATTTATTTTGTGATATAAAAATTTGAGTGAAAAATTGTGATTTCTCTCAAAAAAACTCTTTCATAAAAACAATTTTTAATATCCCATTATCTACTTTTTATCCCATTGAGTCCTGTTTCTCATTATTATGAAATTTCAAAATGGTTGCTAAGAACGAATTGGTATCATTAATTTATATGTAAATATACCATAGAAAAAGATGTATTTGAAAATAATAATACTCTGCAGTTATAAAAATCGTTAAAAGTTTCTGTAGCATAATACAACAGTACCAATTAAAATTTGGGATATTTAAATATCTTTTGAAAAAGATAAAAGGATTTAATTTTGCATTAGTTCCATAATTACTGATTTCACATAGATTTTTACCCAAAAATGTAGCATTTTGATTAAACTGCCTCTTATTTGTAATTCTATGCACTAGTAATTTTTTCTAAATTTTTATGTCATTAAAACTGAAATTTTACTTATTTCAAAGTATTTCCTCAATTCCTCAACTTTATAAATCGTTTGTATTATTTAAATTTCTGAAAAAAAGTGCTTCACATGACTGAAAATGGAAAACAGAGAAGTGATTAGAAAAAGTTGCATTATGTAAATATTAGGGAAAGAGCAACTGTACTGGACTAAACTAATTAATGAATTTTTGTAACTGTTTTTCTTAATTGATTTAAATGACCAGGGCATAGTCACTAAATATTTTATCTGAAGGGAAGTGTCCATATTGTATCTGATAAAGATTGTAACGGGTCCTCTAATCACGATCCTCTAGGGATAATACCTTTATAACGTTATATGATTATCAAACCGCTTTTTGTAAAGGAACCGCGATTTATGTCAATGAGAGTTGCTATTCAAAGTCAAGTGGAGAAGGAAATAAGAGAGTGAGGTTGGCGATTGTTGTCATACGTAGTTGGAGAAGTATTAGTTCAAATTTTCAGGATTCAAGAGAAAGGATCCGTCATGTCATTTTAGGACGCTTAGTGTGGCTGAGGGTTTAATTTCCACGATAAGTATTGAGTTTATTATTATAGATATTTAAATTAGTGTTTAAAATGACGGATCCCCTAGCTTAGTTCGAATTTAGATAGTGATTTGATGGTTATAATGTTTTTACGTATGCCAACTGGTACACTGTAACATCAGATCAAGGTCCACAAAATTCATCACGGCAAAGGGCTTCGAGTACGTCTGTCGTTATCCGTAGATGGGAGCACCATACAGCTGAAACTGGGATTTAGCTCGATTCCACCCCAAAGTTGAGGTAGAACACCCAGGAGAGAACTCCCTTTCTCTTCCTTTTCCACCAACCTCAAGAGAAGACTTGCGGCTCGACGGCTATTTAGAACCCCTATGTCGTGAAGGTGCTACAAACATCCATGCTTTCACTGAGATTCGAACCCAGTCTTAACGGCACAGCAGTCATTGTCACTAACCACTGTACCGGATGTGCAGCAATGTTTATTAAAAAAGTGTTTATATTTCATTCTTTTGGTACATCTTCCCACTTCCGTCGAGAGTTCCTCGAAAAGGTTTGACTGATAAGCTATTCATTTCCTTATCAATGCTTAATTTTGAACAATACAGCTTATTTAGAGCATTATCATTTCAGTTTACTATTTATTGATAAAACCATCTTTTGCGAGATTCTTTGTGGAATGGTGGTAAACTTAACGTGTTTTGCTTTAATTTAGGAATTTATATAAAAACATATTGAAAGTTTACCAGGAGTAGTGAAGTGTAGTTACTTTAAATTGCACTTGATAATTTTCTTAAAAAGTGTCCTGAATTCAGGTGCGAGATAAAAAAGATATTTAATTATTATTTTCACTTTTACTTAGCAAACGTATTTAGTAAAAGAAAATATATTAAAAAAAAGTGAAAAAAGTCTTTAGTTAAGAAAAGAATATACTAAATAAAATTAGGCGAAATAAGGTGCAAGTAGCAAACGATAACAACATTTATATATCAAATAAACATCAAAGTCAACGACTGTATAGAAAATTACGAAATCTCTTACATTAGTGCACTAACTTAGATAATTTACCTTGTAGACTATTTCCTTAGTTTAAGCTGACATTTCTCATCTAGACTTCAAAGCTATACTAAAAAATTTTTAAAAGAAATTAGGAAATTCAGTACTTTGTAGCTTCTTTTTATTTGCGTAAATTGGGAGCAGAAGTGAAATAAATCGATACATGGAATAAATTTAAACGGAATGATGCAAAAAGAAGTGAATTTTACAGAGGTTGTTGTAAATATATCAAGAATTATATGCTTAGAATAGGATTACATTCTTCCTGAATTAAGCCTTCGAATTTTAAATATTTTAACTGATTGTTTTATTTTTGCATAAGGGAGCAGATTTTAAAAAGTTAAAATCATTTTAGGTTTCAGATTTAGAAAAAAAAATATTTCTAAGTAAACAATAAAATAACATACAATATTATTTATATGTTTCCTGCTTGTAATGAATAAATGGGAAAGAAAATTATAACAAATGATTATTTTTATAATTTTGGAATGAACTCTCTTTCTTATTTTTGTTTGAATGAACTCTTTTTCTTATTTTTCTATAATAAACTTTCTGTCTGAGAAAAAGGTTTAGTTTTTTTTGGATGTTTTTTTTCTCAAGATATAACTTAAACTGATATATTTTCTTTCCAAAATTTATTTGAAGTGAAATGAAAACGATCTTCTTTGATTCTTGTGATAAAATATTTCCTTAGGACACGTGAAAATCGATCTAAAAATCTACCGAATTGTTATAATTCATTAATTTCACGAAAAAAGTACTCGTTAATTAGGTAATAGAATATAATTACCTTTCTTTTGATTCAGATTTATTTAAACTTTCCTATTTCTTTCAAATGTAGCTATAAAATATTCGAAGCTGATATTTTTTATAATAAATCCAAATAAAAACTACACACAAAGGATCTAGTTATTAACACCTTCGTTTCGATGATTGTGTTGTTGATTCTCCTCTCTGTTTTCTTCCTTACTAGGTTAAAAGGAAATGACTTAAAATTATAAGTTGTTTTAAATATCACTACTCAAGAAAATCGTGAATATCCTTGACTATGCCATGATAAATTTTTCTTCTTATTTTTCTTTATGAAATTTTCTAATGAATATAAAAATAAGAAAAGGAAAAAAAAAAGAAATAACTGTTGATTTGGCAATGTATTTATTGTTCATAAAATTGGCGAAAGTCTTCTTATGTAACACGAGAATATGGTTGACATGTAAGGTGACAACATTGAGTCATGAATTAGAGTTCTGACTCCCTCCTCCAACGTATAGATAAGAGGGACAGCTGTACTTAAAATGGGTTTGCACCTCAGAGTCTTCCTATAGAGCGGTATAGAAAATAATAATGTGGCGTACACAAGCTCATGAAAGTTTCTCATTACTTTACGTTACCTCAAAATTATGAAATCATTCACCAACAGGCCTTATACAACTCTAGAGCAATGTTTATTTAAAACCACAAAATTGTTCTATCTTAAACATAAATCGATAAAAACAGCTCTAGTCACATTTTTCTTGACTTTATAGGAATTGAGCTTGAAACATTTATTTACAGTACAAAATGTCCCAATATTATTATAAGTTCATGTCATTCTGATACACACCGTGTCATATCATAAATTCTACTTAAAATTTGCTGATATTCAATACGGGTACCTTCTTACTCTTAGCACATTGAAATAATAATCCTCTTGAGAATAAATTATAGAGAATATGTTGAAATATGTTTTTTTTTGTGCTCGTAAAAAATAATTGTTTTTATTACAGTAATCAATGTCTTATTGAAATATGATATTTTCGAAGTACTAATGATGATTGTAAATGAAAATGTGTGCGTATAGCTATGTTTTTAAGGTTGAAATTTAAGTTTATGAAGTCATTTGTAGAGTCATGATTCCACGAAATTGGGTCATGTGGAATAATAGTCGTTGGGGGGGGGGGATGATCAGAGTGCTTAGCTCTTTCGAGCTTTAACCTCTCATCGTAGGGATTTTAATTGATTGTAATGTTATGACTCATGCCCTTTGTTATGTGGAATAATGAGAATACTTCACACTAGTTTAAAATGGGTCTTCCCCCCTTAGGTTCAAAGGTTTGGCAAATGAAATACTTGTTTATGCGTCATTTTCCGTCATATAGCATTTGGTTGGTTTGAAATTATGAAACCTGTTATTGATAGCAATTTTCATAAGTGTGCATTTTTTACTTAAAAAAGCAACAAAGTTTAAAGGTAGAATTTAAAAATTCGAGGTATTTACGTACTATCGCAATAATGCCAAATTTCTCGATAACTCACCAAGTTGGCAACCTCGATTTCGCCCTTGTCGTAGGTGCTGAATCGGCAACCATGTGTTTCGTTTGAAATTTCTTCGCTCACTACCATTCTAAGCTTAATCGTTCTTTGCAGCTCGAATTTTAAAATATGAATCTGGGTTTTACCGAATTCTTAAGTAATAAATTTAATAATAATAATATTATTATACATAACTATTGTTATATTATTATAATAATAAAATAATAATTGTAATGTATTCATAAATTAAAAAAAATATAATTAATAATTATTTATTTTAATTATTTAATTATATATTTATAATTATTTATCATTTTTCACATAGTATTTTAGACTAAGTGCTCTATTTCCCCGTCAGCGTATTCCGTTCTTAGACTTTGCACTGTTTATTCAATGTTACCAATATGGTTGTGTTAATACGCAAGTACCAAATTCAGAAAAATGATGTAAATTGCTAAAATTATTTCAAAAGCTAAAGAATCGATAAAGGATAACATATCATAAATATCAGCTGCAAAATTATTTTTTTACATGTATTGTGAAACATTTAAATTTTTATTACACATGCTTCCTCCGTTCTTTTCATTTTACGGCATTTTTAAGCTTAATCCCCAACCGTATTGTTTGCTTTTAGCTCCATTCTTTATAAAGTGCTCGAGGAGTTGAAAATATCAGTCTAAAATATATTTATCTCCAGCGAGAGAAGTTTCCAGTTTAATTTTTCTACCCATTTTAATTATTAATGGAATTACATTTCATTCTTTTATATGTCCTGATCTCTCTACATTCAAACAAAAAACTATGAAAGAAATATTAAACTCGAGAGGAGTATTTGAACCATAATTTACAGAGAAAAGATATCTTCGCAAGATGCATTCAGAAAATTAATTTTGTACAACTAATAAAATTTAAATGGTTAAAATGGATTCCTCGGATCATTTTCCATGTTTTTTTTTTACTTACGAAGCGTTTCTGCGTTCAGCGGTTCTTGAGAGGATAGCCACACTTAGACAGATACTTTTGTTTACGTATGAATTTAAAACAATAAAACATTCAGAAATAAGCAGTGGCTAACTGTAATAACTTTTTGATTAACTATTTAACGAAAATGGATAAATAATTAACATATTTTTTTAAAAAATCTAAAAAACATCGTTGTTTTTTATTATTCATTACTAAATTAATTATTTAATTATAAATTCATACATTGTCTGTTTTGTTGTGAATAAAAGTAGATTAGCTATGTAAATTATAATTTAATCTTTCTTCAAATTTCTATTTTCAGTTAATAATTATTAATCGAAAATAGAAATTTGAAGAAAGATTTTATCCCTGAAAGTTTTATACACGAAAAAGTCCGTGAAACACCGAGCTGAACAGAGGGAACAGAAACCTATCTGACAAAGAAAAGAAATGAATGAAATTTCGGAATTTTAATGACATAAATATAGAAATCACTCACATCGAGAAGGGCTGGTATCTCGAGGGAATGGGAAAATTTCTATGGGGATAACGTTATACCCACGAAAAAAGCCCCTTCAACGCCGGACTAAACGGAGGGGAAATAGACCCGTATAACGGGGCGATGAGGTGGAAGAAATGTCGAAAAAGGGAATTTTAATGACATTTATATAGAAATAACACACGCCCCAGGAAATGCTGACAACGAGGGAGAAGAGGAAATTTACATTGGCAAAATGTTATACACGAAGAAGCCCGTGCAATGCCGGGTCATGCAGCTAGTAGAATAAGAAAAAGTAATATCTTAAAAAAGTAATACAAAATATAAAGAGTAATTTGTTATTTATTAACAGCATTCGTTAATTGCAAACAAACAGTTGTTTTAATGTATATATGCTCGATTGAAATCAATATATTAAATTGAAACATGATATAAAAAGTACTTTTTTGAAGAAATGTTAGCCATTACTGAAATGAGTGTTTTTTATTCTACCTTTACAGAAACCCTTTACTGTGGAAAACCATGAGAATTGTGTGTGTGTGTGAGAAATTAAGAAAGAATTTCTATTAAAGGAATAAAGAAGAAAATTATTGACATATTAAGAGAAAATTGTTGATAAAAAAGACAAGATGTCATTAAACATTTCCTTAACTAACATTTTCTTCGATTTAATGAAGAATCTCATTTCATTATTTAAAATTTTGTTTAGTAAATTTGGCTTAAGGAAAAATAATTATCTGTTTGACATTGTGCATTGAAACATTAATTTATTAGACAAAATTAGTTTCCCAGTCTTCAGGAATTATGAAAGAAAGAAAAAAGAATTTCAAGAATTTAAAGAGTACAAATAAGTTTCCACCGTTTAACAAAATATTATCCCACTAGTAAGTTACGTTTGAAATTTTCAGATGTAAAACGTCATGTTGTAAGGTTGAACATCGCAGAACACCGTGACCTTGAAGTATTAGCGATTTTGTATCAGCTACTTTTAATTTTCGTCGTGCGAAAATGTTGAGTTTTAAACCGAAAAAGTGTCATTTGCTTCTTTAATTTGAAGAATTCTATGGCTAAGGCGCATCAATTGCTTGTAGAAGCATATGGCGAGACTGCTTTGTGTAAGAGAAGTTGTCATGAGTGTTTTCAAAAATTTTAGAACTTTGAGTCTGCCTTTGAAGACAAAGAACGTAGCAGATGATTATTGGAGGGAGATTCGCGCCTAATACAAGAACTTGCTATTCCATTACGAATGACCCAACAAGCATTTTTTAAAATCGTCACATCGCTTTTAATCGTTGAGAATGATTTAAAGGCAAGGAAATTGGATTCCATATGAATTTAAGCCAAGAAACGTTGAAGGTCGATTTGGTACATGTGAAATACTATTTAATGAGCACAAACGAAAGTTTTTTGCGATCCACTACGATAACCCAAAGAAGAAGAAATCATGGGAACTACGTGGCTGTGCTTCAACAAGCGAATATCCATGGAAATTTGGTAGAATCAGCTTATATTCGTGTATCGTGAATTACTCAAGTCGAATGAAGCCATTTTTGCGGCTTTTTACCGAACACAATTGATGATATTGAGCCAAGAACTCAAGAAGAACCCTCTTACTACTATTACATCTATTACATGCTGGGGAATCAGTCAAAATCTACATGGGAACACTCAATTCATAAGTCTTACACCCCCCCCCCCACCGTACTCACAAGACATTGCCCCTACCGATTATCACTTGTTCCATTCGATGGTCTGTTCACATAAAATGGCGAAACCAAAAAGTGGGTCGATTCGTGGATAGCCTGAAAAGACGAGCCATTCTCGGACTGATATCGGTATTCTACCAGAAAGGTGGAGAAAGTAGGGACTAGCGATGGACAATACCTTGAATAAAATATTAAGTACCGTTCTTTCATAGTAAATGCTCATTTTGTGATAAAAAACGGCTAAAACTTGTTGGAATCCTTTTGAATGCACCTAACCTCTTATTTTTATATTTGAAAATAGATCCTTTATTTTCAAAAATATAAATAAATGGGGTATAAATAAAATATGAGACGCATTTGAATACTATGCGATTGAAACTCAGTTAACGATATATTAAAGGTATGCGTCAGTTCCTCTCAAAGGCAATGTTAATAAATTTCTTTATAAAATGATTTTTTCGTATTTCTCAAAATAAGCAAACGGTGACTAAGTATTTTAAATATTTAAAATGGTACAGATAAAATAGTGGCAGTGATATAAAGTAAAAAAATATTCTGTTCTTTATACACTTGTTGTATGTAGATAGTGAATATTATCTTACTAAAAGTAATCCAGGGATATTTATGGTAATATCGATACATCTAACGAAGACACCTTGCCAATACATAAATTTTATTGGTGTTCTATTTGTGAATCCTTGGGGTTCATTAATGTGCATCAATGTGTCGTCATCCTGGCACACTCTACTCAATAAGGTACTATCAACGTTATTTACCGCACGCGGAAAAGGGGGTACAAAATCTTGGGTCTTAAGTTAAAAAACCAAGTTTTTTGGATAACATGGATAACAAGTAAAGGACATGCTGTCACTAACGTTGATAATCCCATATTGAGTAGAGGTATGGCAGGAGCTGAACTATCACATTGATGTATGCCGCGGGATCAAGGGTTCACATGCTATAGAACATTTGTAAAATATGTAATTAAAACTTTAATTTTTTTCAGTATTTCTTCGTATGTTCTTTTTCGCTGTATTCGTCTTAATTTTTTTACTACAGCGCTCCCAAAACTTTAGAAAGAATTATGAATAACTCTGTATTTCAATGTTTTAATACGATGTTCTTTTTGTATTCTCCACTGGCAGCACTAAATGCTTCATAAAAGCCACGCTACTCTTTGTATCGCATTACTTTATTCCATTTAAGAATTTGTTAGAAGTGCTTCATTTTCCGATGCGTTATAGGAAACAAAAAAATGCAACGAGACAAAAAACTGTTGTTTATAAAAACATTTGGATTCTTTATTTTCTTCCTTCTAATGTAATTCATATAGAGGGGTAACGTTACAGTCTTTCCAATGCATTATATATTCAATGTATTTTTTAAAACGTTACATTTAATTGAAGTAAAAATATGGTGCAAAATATAGAATTCAGTTATTTTTGCATGACTTAACTCAGGGGATAATTTCTGGGTTGTCTATCGACAATCACTATCTTCTAAAGAAATAGCTCTAAGTATTCACCTTAGGAAAAAAATGTAATGCGCTTAAGAAATTTACCAATCGATTTTATATTCAATAAGTTTTCTTCAAAATTCTTGGAATAATCAATTAGACTTAGGAAAAACGTAAGATTTTTCTTAAAGAAATCAATTGGAAAACAATAGTAGCTTTATCTGTCTAATATTGCTTCTGATGTAAAGAACAAAAAACCATAATTAGAGGTTCATTTTTTTAAAATATCGAATTATTATTTAAAAGAAAGAATTGTATAGAATTTCCTAGAAAGATTCATTGTTTTTTCCTTCACTGAGTTCTATTTCTCTAAAAATCTCGGATACATAGATCAAATTTTGGAAAACTATTTCTTTCTAATTAATAATCAGCGTAATGATTTTTATCAGAGATAATGACGATAGAAGTTGACTCTAAAAGTACATGTAGCTTTATTAATAGTTTATTTAACTTTTACGAAGTCTCATTTTAGTTTCACATGTAAAATTTTAAATCTTAATAATTAACATATATTGTTCAAAGAAATAATAAATAATACAATATTGTATTTAATTTCTTAAAAATATCCATCTGGGATTCTTTTTTCAAAATTCTTACCAATATTCTCTTTTAATTTCATATTTTAGAATGCAAGAAAATAGTTCAAACATTTTTATTAAACATAAACAAGTGAATTATGCAGAGTTTAATATTTCACTGATAAACTTACATATGAAAATGAAAAAGTTCTGTAAAACAATTGTAAATAAATAGTATAAAATTTTTTTTAAAAGTCAATTCCTATTTGGATCAACAAAAAAAAAAAGTTACTTTTTATTAAATAGTTAAAATTAATATAAATATGTATATACATATGACACACACACAGAATCACATTATAAGTGGCAATTAATTTTTATTAATTATCATTAAAGTATCGCATTGTCATCCAAAACAATCGTGTATATAAAATTTCAGTTCAACTGTTCAGCTTTGAAATGTGAGAAAACAAAAATCTTTTAAAGTTTTGACTCAAGTCGCTAAAAATGAAGTCAATGTGGCTGTATCTGTATTTCTTTAAATAATTAATTTTAGTTAATAATTTTAATTAATTGTAATATAAATTATCGTATTGTTACCAAAACAATAGTGTATAGAAAATTTCAACTCAAATGGGCGCATTAATATGTGAGAAAAAAATCTTTTCAAGTTTTGACACAAGTCGCCAAAATGGTCACTAAGTCGCCAAAAATGATACCAACATAGCTGTATTTGTAATTCTTTGAATAATTAGTTTTAGTTAATTAATTTTTATTAATTATAATTAAGTTACTGTATTGTTATTCAAAATAATCGTGTATATAAAATTCAGCTCAATTGAGTGCTTTAAAATGCATTTTATTAAAGATTGAAAATTTGAACAAGATAAATATATAAATATAAAGAGAGTGTGAACTAATAGTAGGAATTCAAAAATTAGCTCATGCAAATGTAAAAATATTTCAAATATTTCTTTTTACTACACGAAAGGTAAAAAACTATAATCACTAAGATATATAATAGAAGAAAATTAATACAATTTTTCATTTTAGAACAAAACACATTCAAAAATATTTCTATAAGCGAATGCTGATAAACAACAGCATTCGTCAAATAACGGGTAGCACAAAATTTTGATTTAGATAATAAAATGCATCAGGTAATCAAATTTGATAAGGATACTTCACAATATTTACTTAATATGTTTAAAGAAAAAAGATAGACTTTAACGCGTAAGAATATTTATGTAAAATTAAAAAAAAACTTTTTTTCAGTCTTAGATTTAAGTTTATACAACAGTGAAGAGAGAGAGAGAGAGAGATTAACTGTGTTCAAAAAGATATTAATTAACATAAGACTAGTTTTATTTATCTCTGTACGAATCAGAAAAAATTCGAAAAGAAATAAGACTTTCCTTCCTCAGGTATCAAGAAGATTAAAATCACTATATTTCTTGAGAAATAAACAAATGCAATTGAAATCTTCTTAAAACTAATCATCAACTTTTGAAAGGAAATTTAATTAGAGTAGCACGCTTCAAAATAACGGAACGCTCAAAATTTAAGAAAACAAGTAAACAAATAGAAATCCGTTTCGAGCGAACAAAGCTTGTTTGTTTACATTGTTTTTATTTTATACAGGTCCCAATGGAACGCACGATATCATGACAATGAGTTGAATTAGGATCTAGACAAACACTGAATCGAATGAGAATAAAGAAATTCGGATAAAGAAACAAGCAGCAGTTAAAAAAACAAAGAAAGGAATTAAGCAAAACATTACCTTTTATTTAAATAAACTTTCCATCGTATTTAAATCCTAAGGGAATTGCATTTAAGAAATATACTTCACAGTAAAAACGTTGTAATTATTTTACAACAAGAAAATAATTCAACGTTAACTAACTTAAGTATAAAACTTTATTTTCTTCCGATTATTTATTTGAAGGATTTCACTAGGTATTTCGAATTTTTCTTTCACCGGATTTATTTAAATGAGATTACAGCAGATTGTTCACTTTTACTTAAAATATTAAATGAATTGGTAAAACTTTTTTAAGCAGTCAGGAAAGGTGTATTATCATTAAACGAGATTGATGCTTCGTTAATCTATAGCTGGGGATATTAAAAGTTAATTGGATTACATTTTGGAGAGAGGCATAGCGATATTTATATGTATATGTTGAAGTCAATCTTCAGGTAAAATTTATTATTTCAAAGATTAATATCGTTCATACGTGTATTAATAACATGAAGATGTAGATTTAAATGAATAAACAGAGGGAAAATTCTCCAAATCTACGAATACAGAATTAGATAAATTTGATAATTCTTCGAAAAAACGCACTGCAATAAAACTGAGTTATATTCTTATCATTTGGAAAGAAAGGGATTATTGAAATAAAGATTTAGCGTCGATGCATGAATAAGTTTGACGGAGCGATGCAAATTTTGTAAATAGAAATATTAAAAGGATTTTAAACAGCAGCATGGGAAATGCATATCACGTCTGAAAATATTATAGATGAATTTATTTTAATGAAATAATAAGTAGACTGTTATGGTTTGCATATTTCTGGTTCACATTTTGTGTTCAATTGTATTTAATGAGCATAAGTAATTGTAGTAGTGAGCAATGGCTGCAACATTAACTTAGTGCGACAATTTTTCTCATTTATATAATTTTTATGTGTCATACATGTATACATGTTTAGTTTGAAACGAACTGAAGTTCATACTAATAATAGATAGGTATTATAAGAATAAACAACTTTACCTAATCTCAATCTTAACGATGTCAATAGTAAATATGCAATGGAAGATAAATTATATAATTATAGAGTTTATCCAAAATGACAAATCCCCCTGATCTCCCAGGTTCTAAAACTAGGAGAAATCCTGCCATCTGCCTCTCAAACAGTAGAACGTCAGGGATTTCGATTACCCTTAAGCGTCTGCCGGTGTCGTTTCGACACTGCGATTAAAATATACATAAAATTATTTGTTATAACAAAATAGTTGCAGGACTACTGCTCAAACGGTTTTGTTTTAAGACGTTTTAATATTATTTCATGCAATTATCATATATTATGACCCTTTATATGATAAAAAACTTAAAACAAATTCACTGACATGTTTCACGAAGCTTGTTGTACCATCGCTTTGTCACAAAAAATTCTGAGTCGCAAATCTGCCAGGAACGTTACCATTATGTGGTATCCATACGCGCTTTCTTCATATTCTTCGCAGTCACTTTCACGCAATCTTATACTTTCATCGGGATCTAAATTACAACAAGACAGCTCACCTCATTCGATTCCTTCTCAGAAAGCTCTCGCACAAAATTACTTCGCTCTTTTTCTACTAGTCATGGTTCCAGGGTGTCTGCTGTGCAGATGGTTCGAAAATCGAATGAATTTTTTTATGAGCAGATAAGCAAATACTATGTAAAGAAACACGTAAACACAATGATTTTAGTATAACTGACTCATTTCCACTGTGAACCCAATAACACTACATTCAAGGTGCGATATTTCTTCCGGGAGTTTGCTTTATTAATGATATCTACTTAGTGAACTACCTTTTGATGAGCAACAGATTTTATAATGATAAATTGCCTTGGTATCGAAATGGCTCCAGTGGACGTTCTAAGCATATTTAGTTGTAAAATCTCTTCTAACTAACCTAGGGCCACAACATTTTTATTGTGTAATTACCATAGAAAATGAACAAATGTCGCGAAGAATTTTCAAATTCTTTGCAAAAATGTGGAAAGAACAGCAAACTAAACAGGCTCCAGTGTCCAATCGACACTGACGGACGTTTTAGAGCTAAAACGACTTTTTAAATTCGCGAGCTTCTAACTTGCCTTAGCAATACTTGCAGACTGCTCAATACATCATCTAAACTTCAATTCACAGTATCAACTTAATTTCTTTCACTTCCCCCATCCCCACACACATATAAGTAATTGTAACAACAAACTCGCATTTTAGTTTTTCGTATTTTATGTATTTTTTATTTTTTAACGGTATTTAAATACTAGCATTTCTATTTTTTTTGCGTAATTTAAGACTTTTTATTGCGGGCACTTTGAATTTGTAATTTGGTTTACTGTGACTATACGGTCGAGAGTAATAAAATATTTTTGTTTGCAGTACTTCATAATAGTCGAGCCAAAACGAATGCGTGGAAACAGAATTTGACTTAGTTTGTATAGTTTACTGCTTGTCAAAAAAATTTTAAAAGGGCTTTTCGAACAAATAAAAAATTCCATAAAGCCATACTATAATATTTGTACCTATTTGAATTCAAAATAAAGAAGACGTGATGATGCTTTTAAATTTAGAGAGGAATTTAATCTAAAGTGATTTCAAAAATGGTTTCTAGTACAAGAACAGTTCGATGAATAAACTTATTTAACCAATTTAACGCACTTTTCTGGCGATTTACATAGTTTGCAGAGCACAATTATGACACCCTATTTCTTCAAAGTGCTTTGAAGTCTAGACGAAGTATCGATTCAAAACTATTAAGTTCTGAATACTATACTAAAATAAATTCTTATGCGTCTCTTGAATATTGCAATTTATTTACAGCGAAATTAATTTAGATGTTTAAAATAAATAAATGAACTGTAATGTACATTGGTAGTTCAATTAAGAATTCTTCAAGTTTTTTTGACCAGCCAGTTTTTTTTTTTCCTGAAAATTTTTTCGAGAACAGCTATCAAATAAATTAAATATACAAATAGAGGTATTGTTTAATGATTAATCAAGGGGATTAAAAAATCCAATTATTTGGTACATATGCAAATTTATACGAAGTAGGATTCAAAGGTTCCCGTACTGAGTATATAACTTTAAGAATATGGCCAATTAAATTGCTGAAACATATCCTCCTTTGAAATCAGACCCTTGAACAACAACAAACTTTTGTCGTCGCTTAATAAGGTTATTGTAACACTTCTGGAGTTAATTTTTAGCCACGTCTTTTAATTTTGCCTGTGATGTACGTTTATTTTTTTTCCTTCTGTATATTAGAATAGACGACTCTGAAAGCGAAATGCCTGTTTTGGAAATATTCTGAAGTCGCAGGGGGCGAAATCAGGGAAGTAAAGAGGATGTGGCAAAATAGTTTTTCTCTTCGTTTCCTCCTGTTGTTGTTTGAAGTCGGTTCTTAAGCACCGCCGCACAAAACTTTTCAATGTTTTCAGCGGCGCGGGAAGTCCTCGGCATTTTGCCTGCCTTCCCTGAAACGTCGATGCCACTAAAAAACTTGCGTTCGCAATAATGTATCACTGCTGTACAAACACTTCAATATTTCGTTAGTTTCCGTATCACTCTACAAAATATACTTTCTACAAAATTTGATATTCATTCTCTGCTCTACAAACAACATTTCTTTCAATCGCTGGTTACTAAATGCATCCGCTTACATGGCGTACCACTGACCACTTGATTTAGGACAAATCACTTTCAGAAAAAGGGAAGAACGTAGTAACACAGAAACGTTACCGTAGTCATTCTACTGCAAATTTTTTTACGTTAAAGGCTCAATGGGGAGAAGTTTTGAATCCTACCTTGTGGAATTTTTATATACTCTTTTATATGATTCGCGTAAGCATATATATATACACTCAAGAGCCAAAACATTATGACCACCCCTAAATTTTGCAATGAACTCGCCTTGAGGACGTGGAAGGCACGTGATCAGGTGGAAGTGGTATTTAACTGCTGCTGGAGAGTCTGAAGAATCATTCTTTCACTTATTTCTGCGTGTTATGGGAAAGGCTGCGGATCTAAGCGACTTTGATAGAGGACAGATTGTAATGGCGTGAAGGCTCGGAACAAGTATTTCCGAAACTGCATGACTCATGGGTTGTTCACGATCTACAGTTGTTAGTACTTATGTAAAGTGGATGAAGGGCGGTGAAGCCAGCAGTAGACGACATGGTGTTGGACTTTCACTCGCTATCAAAGAGAAAGGTCGTCGGAGACTGTCTCGCATGGGGAAGCAAAACCGGAGCCAGACAGGGGCTCAACTGACAGCCCGATACAATGCAGGGCCAAGTAGAATAGTATCGGAGCGCACTGTTGAGCGGACACTGTTGGATATGGGGCTACGCAACAAACGTCCCCCTCATGTGCCTTTGCTGACCAAGCGTCATCGCCAATTGTGCCTGCGCTGGGCCCGGGAACATCGTGACTAGTTCATGGATTAGTGGGAGAGAGTTGCATGGTCAGATGAATCACGATTTGTCATTCATCACGCCGATGGCCATGTCAGGATACGCCGTCTTTCAGGCGAACAGTTGCTCCCTCAATGTACAGTAGGTCATACACAGGCCGGTGGTGGCGGTATTATGTTTTGGGGAACGTTTTCTTGGACGTCTCTTGGACCCGTGGTTGTGGTAGAGCAGACCATGAATATTACAGTGTATCTGAACATCATTGCGGACCAGTTGCACCCTTATATGGCCTCTGTTTTTCCAGCTGGAAATGGAATGCTCCAACAGGACAACGCCCCGTGCTACAATGCTAAAATTGTATTGGAGTGGTTCCTGGAATATGATGCTTAATTCCAGTTAATGTCCTGTCCGCTTAACTCACCGGATATCAATCCGATAGAACATATCTGGGATGTCATGGGACGGTAGCTCAGCGTTCAAAGACCACCAATTCACAAAATCTCGGATTTGCGTGACCGTTGCTTAAACATCTGGTACAATCTGTCTCCGGCCATCTACCAAGGACTTGTGGCATCCATGCCAAGGCGGGTTGAAGCTGTGTTGGGCGCTAAAGGTGGATCAACTCGCTATTGACAGGTGGTCATAGTGTTTTGGCTCTTGAGTATATATATATGTAAGGATAATTAAGTTAGATATAAAATTAAATCCCTAGACCACTTCTAAATTTTGTTTTCCCTTTACATCTTCAAGTATTAAATTTATTATCTAGTTCGGGAATGAAGAACACATGGCCTTAACAGAACTTTGCTGCTCCGACCATTAATTTTTATTTCCTCGTATGATATGCTTAAATGCTTAACTTTCAAATATATCCCTCCAATAAGAAGCGTACTTGAAGAACATATGGCTTTTGAAGGGGCTGCCTATTCAGATATTTAACACGTGTCCGTCTCTCTCTCTTGGCAATCAGATCCCTAAGTGATTTCATGGAATAAAGACAGTTCAAAATAAAATGTCTTGATGTTCACTAGAAAAACCACGACAGCAATAAGCCGGTAGGATATGCCAGAAGGAAGGAAACCTGCAGCCTGCAAATTCATTTTAAATTTAATTTAAAGCTATTGAAAAATTAAAACATTTAAAAACGGATGCCAAATTAACCCAATATAATAGAATGTGCTGTAGAGAAAATTATGGAACTCTGAGCGGAACGCAGGGTTGCAGGAGAAAAAGAAAGCGCTGATAACACGGGAAGCGAAGCCGCTCCTCCACAAGAAAAAAAAAAACAATCTGATGGAAAGAAAGAAAAAAAGAAACGCTCTCTTGTCCCAGAAAAGAAAAGTGCCATTCCAACAGCCATAGAAGAAATAAAATTATTCACTTAAAGAAAATTCAAGTAATCAAAATTTTAAGATAGAAAATAAGGTAGAAGACCAAATTAAAAAAAAGATAAGATAGCGGAAGAAGTAAACATAATTGAAACAGAAGAAGAATACAAATTAATGGTTGTAACAGTAAAGTTTTGTCAAGGCAATGTGTTCTTCATTCCCAAACTGGATAATAAATTTAATAGTTGAAGATGTGTGTAACGGGAAAATAAAAGTTAGAAGTGGTCTAGGGATTTAATTTTAGATCTAATTTAAGTATATATATATATATATATATATATATATATATATATATATAAATGGTATATTTAATAAGACAAAATACAAAAAATTTGTAGTTTTTTTGAAAAGGTGGTAAAATTTGCGAATTTCAGTTGTGTAAAACTTTTATATTTTCTTCCGATTTGTTTAATTCTCTTGATCTTTAAAATGTATCAATTAATCCTTATACTATAAGAGATCTTATACAAAATGCTTTGAGAAGCCATCATGTAAATATGCATGTTTTCTTTTATTTCATTAGATTTTGAGCTTGAAATCTTAAATATAATATTTAAGTAAAGGATACGGTATTTTACCCTTATTTTATTTCAGCTGAATAAATTTACTATCGAAAACATCCAATTTACCACGTGCACATAAATTGACATTCTAATTTTGCTGGGTTATTAAGAGAACAAAGCAATTAGAGTAAAACTTTGTTTTTCATCAGAAATAAAAAGAGTGGAGTAAAAAAAGTTTAACCTTTTATATGGCTATTTCTTTCTGGTAATTTTATGTTAAAATATTTTTGGATTGAAACTGATTTATGAAAATTGAATTATAAATTAGATAAATTTTCTTTTTAAAAGTTTAAGAATTTAGACACATTACTTTCCACTTTTTTTAATGCAACAAAAGTCATTAAAGAACAGTTTAAAGTTGCATTTTTTCAAGCCAGTGTTTAACCAAGCAATCTTTCATCACGTTTTTCTCCCACAACATTTTTAAGATAGAACTAATATTTCTATTAATAATATGACGTTATAAGAGCATGCTTATTTTTTACACGATGGGATTGAGAATATATTTTCCGTACAAAAATTTTATGTATCCAAATCAATAAACACATCAACTGCTATTTTATAATTGAAACATCAACTGCTTTTCATGAAAACCTTATAATCCTTGCCCTCAAATTCTTTCTAAAGAGATTTTAAAATACCTATCTCTACGAAAGCACCTTATTTAGGAAATTTTTCCACATATTCACACATTCTTGCGCTCAATTCAGAAATAAACCGCATGAGTGATTTTAACTGCGTTAAATTTCAGTTTGGCGTAGCTTCTGCTCATTTCAACCGACCGTATCCCTGCTTCCCAATTACACATACACTCAGAAGTCCCACTAAACTATCTTTTACAGCCATCATTTCACTTGTACATTAACTTTCACAGTTGCGATCGAAATAAATGTATAAATCTGAAAAGTTTTCAAAATTCAAGAAATGTTTTTGGATATATTTCTTCTCGTGTTATTTCAGTTTTCAGATTAAACTGCAGTCAGGTATAACATTATTTAATTACATTCTAGCCAAGTAGTGATTAACTTTTCAATACTTCAAAGAAAAATCTCTGTTCCATTTACTGAAATGTTTCCTGCAATTACATCGGGAAATAAGGGGTAAAAGTTCCTTTTTTGAGAAAAATTTTAGAGAATTTTTCTGTTCAAACTAATACTCTCAAGTTTATTATATATTTTATCAACTTCGGTTTTATTGGAAATAAACCTTTAATATACCTCAATTTTCTATCTCACCTGGAATTTCCGCCAAATGAAGTATAAGCAAATCGTGATGCTATTTAATCATACCGCTATCGAACGTGCAACATCTAATTTGCATAAAGTTCTTTTTCCTATGACATCAGTTCTTTTCTTAATATATAAATGTACGTGATCTGCTTATCTGGGGTGATTATATTATGATTGTTTCTTAAGATGTTTGCACGATTGATTGTTGGATTAATATGCTTAGGTTTGGGAATTTAACTGTTTATTTTAACGTTTATGAGTTTAATGTTTCAAACATTTTTCAGACTTTGGTTTAATAGTTCTTGAGTTTCACACTGCGAAAATGATCGCGGATTAATTATTTTATTATAATTCTCATCAAGTTTTGTATGCTTTCATATTCAATTACAAATCTTGTTAAGATATCCGTCTACTTTCGCAACCGTGATTTTGAAAAAGCGCATAAATGGATAGTTTTCTTGATATTTAGTATCACCTCTGAATTAACATATGCATATAAAATTGTTTTAAAATAATATTATTATGATAAAAAATTAAATACATTTTTTTTTGGTTAAAAAGAAGGAAAATGACAGTTTTTAAAATTATTTTCTTTTTACGGAAAATGTTTCTGTAATAATAAAATTTTGTCTATACTTATCTAAGACTTCTGTACAGAGCCTCAACTACGATTTTTGTAATATATATTTTAGATGAGGATTTATTGATATATTTTAGTATATCAGAGGGGAGAGAAATTTTATAAAGCAGAACACATCAGTAGCTATTTCGAAGTATGCAAGCCTGAAAATAATTTGCATTTTTCAAGAAGTTTTAGCTAAGCCCTCGTAGAGAAATCTGTTATAGGCAAAATATTATTATTATCGAAATATTCCTTTAAAAGGAGAGTAATTTAAAAATGTATCATTTGTCTGAATTTTTTTGCCACAAATTGCATTAAAATTTTTTTTATAGTAATAGTAGTTTTAAAACTATTTTGTAGGTGTATTCTAATTTAAGTGACGCTAAAATATAAAAAAATATCATAAATAGAGAGAATTCTGAAATATACGCTTGCAAAACACAATAATTCCATCTCCTGGAAAATTCACCGTTCTAAAAGTAATCGGATACCTCAAAAACTAAATTTGTAATTGCATGGTAAAACTTTAATTCTTTTAAATCCTTTTTTAATTCCTTTAATTCCTTTAAATTTCTTAGTACGTTCCGATTCTTTCCTTTACGTATTGGATAACATTCCCTTTTTTTCATCAAATGGGCCGGATTTTAGCAGCCAAGCCTTTGCAGGCCCGGCAATTCCCCAAGCATGAGAGTTCTTACATTGGTGACACCTTGTAGTGACGACTACCTTTACCAAATTTTTGACACTTGAATTCCTTCAAGTCAATCTCCCGTCGGATGATAAATATCACAGCTATTTAATTTTTCTGAGAGTACTAGAGCCAAATTGATACTCAAGGGACTTTTTGCATGCCACGTAATCATGTGAAAAGCGTGCCTACGATTTTAGGATCCAGAAAATCTGTCGACTCCAATCGGGATCAAACCTACATCTTGGGTTTACGGGGCGGGCACCTTATTTTATTGAATTTTTTGTACATCAACGGGATATTTTATGCTGATAAATTATTAGAATTCTCCCAAGAAAAATTGAAAAGAAATGCTGTGAGTTTATCTTTTTTTGTCACAAAAGTCGATTTGTCACGGATTCTCTCTTATTTTTGGAGTGCAGTAGTTCAATGGTTAAGGAGGTGAGTTCTGTGCCTGAAGAGTCATATAGACCTGATTTATATACAAACTTTATTGCGCAAGGCATTCTTGAAATAAAAATATTGCTGTTATGGGTTAGTTAATTGCCACTTAAAATTATAAAGGCCGTTACCAAAAGCCCTTGAAAAACTTAAGAGCGACACTAATTTGAACCAACAAAGCAATTTCAGTTTTTAATTTTCTATTGAAAAGGAATTCTATGAAGACTTTGAATGGTGATTTTGACCTTTTACATTTTACAAGAAGCGAAAATTATAATCTCTCTGTTTTTCTGAGTAAAAAGGAACTGTATTTTGTTTTCTTCGTATCATTTATGCAAAGATTGGGATCACTTTGTCTTGTAAATTAATATTTATTTTTCTTTCTCATCAACGGTATAGTACTAGAATGATCTGATGGCCTCGTTTACACAGAAAATTTATTCATTTATTCAAACACACTAGCTTTTGATGAATATAAATTAAACATTACTTCCATAATCATAAAACTTTATTAATTATACAATTTTAATTGAGGTATTATACTTCAAAATGTTTTTTCTAATGAATAATTTTATTGTGATTATTTTCTTCACCTAAGCTCTTTAGGAAAAAAAAATATTTTTGTCTAGGGGTATTTTTGCTGTGTATGAAATAATGAAAATCAATTATGGTTATAAGAACATTAATTTCCTTTATAACTATTCATTAAATTCATGTTTTCTTGGCAGTGAATAATAATTATTTACTCTTGGAGAAAATCGATCTATTTCAACAACCGAAGTTTGTAAAATTTATAATTACATTAAATGTGATTTGGATATAAGTTTTATTATTAAAACTTTCTGTCTTAAAGTAAGAATTGTTTACAGATTAAATACAATTTGGAAATGAATCTTTCTTGGTTTAAATACATAATTTTAAATTAATATATATATATATATATATATATACAATAACAATTATTATGTGCTTCTTAAAATTAATATTAGGTAATCGATTTATCTCTGATTTCAATTTTTAAGAAAAATGTTAATAAATAAACACCGTTAATTTGGCAAAAAACTCTTCATTCCAAAAAGTATTTATTTATTGATTGTTCTCTCTGGAAAAGGGAATCTTTGATAAATTTTTGGGAATCCTTTTACTAGTGTTATTAATGATAGATTCTCTTTAAATGCTGATAATGCGTGTCCATATCGGGGTTAAAATGTCACCCTATACATTCTTGAATCAAGTCATTAAGAAAACGAAGTTCTCATCTTCTTCGTCTTATTTTAATGTAATAGAATAAATTTGACCCTAACTGGGTAGAGAAGTTGTGATTTCGATTCCTTGCTTAAATTTCAAACGGACTTTAACAAAAAGTTTCTCTTTTTAGGGTCATCCATGACTTGATTTTCATTTTAGTAACGTGATGTTAACTACGCTCTACAACTGTGGGAGAGCCTGTATACTAATATTCAGATTTTAAGAAGGAAATTTGAGATTATTCTTGCTAAAAAAATTGTGATTCACTTAATTTATAATTTGATCATTACTATATATTAATGGAATTTACAATAAACAGATACACGGAGAACAAATGGTTTTAACTTCACGAATTTATGAATGTATTTTCATATTTAATAGTACATTCGTGTCCAAAATTAAGCTCACAAACATAAAATTTGTGAAAGCAGTTGAACTATTTACTGTGTTGTCACGAAATTTGTCACAAGGAGTCATTACAATGTGATAAAAAGTATAGCAACATAACAATGTATAAAAGGTTTTAATTTTGAATTATGACACAGAATCTTATAAAAAAGTATGAAGTCATAAATCAGAGATAAAGCATTTAATTCGGGAAAAGTCTGTCTAATATGGAATGTGACATCTGTGCTCCAGTATACAAGTCTCACAACGAGCTATTTTGCTTATGAGGGTATCAATAAATGTTTGTGGCAACAAAGCCCATTCTTCCGAAAGCGCAAATTTTAACTCCTGAGGGGTTGCCCTGGAAAATGGATTTTTCTAGACCATCCCAAACATGTTCCATAGGATTGAGATCCGGAGACCTCTAAGGACAATCCATACGACAAATATGCTCTTCAAGAAATTAATCAACAATGCGAGTTCTGTGGGGTCACGCATTATCGACCACAAAGATGTAGTCCTGGACCATATTTTCGAGAATAACCTCACATAGTTTTCAAGGACCTCACCCTACCGTGCTGTGAGTTGTGAGTATCCGCATCGAAGACGAGCAGTGGTTTATGACTATCCAACATTATGCCATTCCATGCAAGGATTTCGTTGCCACCAAATCTGCCGAATTTCGAAAACTGTAGGGAGGAAAGTGAGCTTCATTTTCTCTTCAGATGAAAACTCAGCGAGAATCACTTTGTCTAATGAATCTCGACTCATCACTTAAAAGAACACGACCCCATTCTTGTGGTGTCTACGACTGATGTTAATCGGTCACTGATGTGATAATAGCCGGTCTTTCCTGACTGGACGCTGGGCGTAAAGGACAGTCTGTGCAAAACGTCTGCAGATTGTTTGCCTCGAGTTTCTTCTTCTAGACAAGGCAGCAAGGTCACGAGCAAGCTGAGGAGCCTCTTCCATCGATGTCGTAATGTGCCAAATGCCAAGTAGCGATCCTGCCTAGATGTCGTTAGTGTATTACGACCTTGGACGACCTTTTTGGTGACAATACCACTTGTTTGGAATTGATTCCACTCTCGGGAGATGCCTTTCGGTGCCCCTTGTAACCATCGAGCTCCCTCCACTTGAGATTGACCACCTTCAGGCCTACCAACAGTTCTCCATCTCAAGGAATCGTCTAAGCGATGATAAGTCATTCCCACTGAAAACAAGCTAATTTACTTGCTTTATTGAAGCATTCACAAAACTGCAGGCAAAATTCGTATATGCTTAAATGGTTTCAGTCCAGTATTTCTGCAAAAACTAACGCTGAAGAACTTCTTTTCTTAAATCGTTCTTCAAAATATATAAAATACAAATTCTATCAGTTTTTTTGGTGGCAAATTAGGATTAAGTAGAAAAACATATTTGCAACCTTAATTTTGGACATTAGTATATTTATCCAACTACGTACGTCCAAAATAGTTTTTAGAAGTTCTACGCATTATCAATATTCTTTTTCTAACAAAAACTATTTTTAGCTGAAATAGATCAGTTTTGGAAATTTTAATTAGGGAAAATATTTAACGAATGAAATGGATTTTATATAAGAAATTAAAAGCAAAGGATTTTAAACATGTAATTAAATTTCACAAATTCTAATATAAGGTCTTTTTGTAAAACCTGAGGAAGCAATTAAACATTACTGTAAGTATACATATTTTTTTGAAGGAAAAAAATCATTATTAAATTTTGTGAGAGATTTTTAGCGAACGATTAACGAATGTCAAATTTTTTTGTGAAAGAAGCCAGAAAAGAAAAATAGATTTATATAGAAAGATAAAATGAAATCGATATGTTTTTATAGATTTAGTATGCCACACAGTATTTTCATTCTATGTCTTCTTTAATGCTTCAAAACGAATTCTGTGCAGTTAAGCTTAAATGAATTGAGCAGGAATGCTTTCGACTAGCTGTCATATTCACAAAGTCTTTTGCCAGTGACGTACCTTTCTGAAAATGAGCCCGTATTTACGTTTTAATATATACCATTCAGAGAAATAGTATAGGTCGTCGCGTACTACAAATCAGCACGAGAACTATTTGGGATGGTCCTCGTGATTTACACATATTGGCAAACAAACTTCACTGTTCCTTATAAGTAACCTCCATTAGGAAAAGTTCAATTTTGTAAATATTTTAAAAGAGCGATGAAGCCCAGTGGCTGAGTGCCACAGGTTCAAATTTCAAACTCCGGGCTGAGCAAGGTCGACTCCTCAGCCATCCCTTCAGTGGATCGATAATTAGTACCAAGTTTTCTTGGAAATAAAACATTGGGGGTTTTGCGTCAGAATGACCACCTAACCGGAACATCTGCTTATGCACCTCAGCGCCGAAGGTCACGAAAACTGAGATGGGCACAATAGGCCTCGGTCCTCATGGGCTGTTGCACCACTGAGTTTAGTTTAGTTTACTTTCCTTATTTACAGATGAACGTTGGTTTGACATACATATAAATAATAATCCATAACAGCTGTACAACCAACGTTGCAAGAAAATCTGAAAACAAAGTTTAAAGTCAGAAAATGTAATTTACACAGGGCATTAATGTTTTAAGTGCAAATTATATATATATTGCATTCAAGTATTTCTATAAAAGTTAGCTCACCCAAATATAATTAAAAAAATAGCAAATAGCGTTTACACTAATTGTATAAATTTGAAATAAAGAATGAATAACATTTAATCTTAAGTTAAATAAAAAGAAATACTTTAACAGGATTTCAAGAAAGGTAGAGTTCCCTTTTTGCTAATTATTTTATAAGTGTTGATTCCATATGTGTATAAAATATTAAGCATTTTATTTTATAACAATTATGTTCCAAGCAATAATGCAAATTATTTAAAATAATTATTACAGAATTTTATAGATTGTAGTTCTATAAATATTCACGAAATGAAAAACAAAAGGAAAAAAGGAGGACAGAATATTATAATAAATCATAAATATAGTATGTATCTAAAATTTTAATGGAAGAATAGCTTTATTTAATACTCTAGATACCCACAATACGAAATGCTCATTTTCTCTAATGTCCATTTTCTTCTTAAGAGAACCTATGGAATAAATCTTAATATTAGTTTAAATATATCTGATATACCACTTGAATATATTCTTTAAAAAAGAATACCGATAAATGAAATTAATAAGAGGATAAATGTAATTCCCATTTTTTAACATCATAATAAAACCAAAATTGCTACGTCATTACTATCTAGCAAATAATAATCGTAAATCTGGTAAAGTTCTTTTTTACAAATATTGAATCATTCTAACAAATAATATTTTATTGTAATAAGAGTACTTGAAATTGGAAAGGAAATTCTTTTGATAGTTACAATGATATATAAGTTTTATGTATTCACAAAATTAGAGCGAACATTTGGTTGATAAATGTCGAATTACTATGTGAATCTAATGCATAAACTCTAACGACTTACATTCTTTTTATGTAAAAATTGTGTAATTTCTCGGTAAAGAGGAGTGGAATTTTGAGTAAAAAAATGTAATGTTCAAACATTCCATATTTTTGGACATTTCTAACAAATGCATTTAAACGTATACTTTATTCCTTAAATAGTTAATCTTTTCGATGACCTTAATTCCTTTTTTTGCAGTCATAAAATTACTAAAGATAATGATTTTTTAAACTTTTGGGCAGTTAAATTGTATGTATATTAAATGCGCAAGTAATTTGAAAAGGGAAGGGGATCTACGGATATTAATAAGCATGGACATTATATTCAAAAATAGTGGATGTATTTCAAAAATGGATTTTCAATGAATTGTTATCCAATGAAAGCTATTTTAAATAAATGCGCTCGAAGATATTGGTAGATTTTTTTGTGTCTGTAAATTTTTTGAGTAACAATTTCATATTCATTATGAATGTTTCTTTTAATTATTATTCCGGAAAGTAAAATTTATAAAAAAAATCAAAGTATTCAAAAGAAATAACCCAAATGCTTACAATTAGAGATAAAATTGTATGAATGTAAGAAATTCAGCTTGATGGACTGACTTTGATCTAAGATTACAAAAAAGCCGAAACTTACATTTCACAATAAAATGGGTTATAATATGCGAAAAGTTTTCATTCCGAATGTATTTTCTTTTGCATTTGATTTTAAATAACAATGAAGTATCCCACCTCAAATTTTTTGACTTTTCTAAATTATTTGATTTTTGATCAAGAAATAAAAAACTGTCTGTTGAAGAAAAGGATTATTTTTTAAAAAATCTTTTGTTGTATATGAAAATCCACTGGCATTCCTATAAATGATTTATAGAATAACTTTCACTCTTATAAATAGCATAAAAATACACGGGAGTTTTCAAATAAGAAACGTTTTACATCTGGGTGACCATATGTAGAAGTAATTAATTGAAATTATGTAAATGGCTGTGATTGATATGATAGGAAAATACTATACAGAAATTGTGGGAAGCACATGTGATACCGTTTACTACTCATCAGTGCATAGACATTTTAAATTCTGGTTTAAAAAAAATGGATTAATAGAGTTTGCTCTCCCTTTACAACTTTCACAATTTGAATTTATTCGTGGAATATGATACCTTTTATAAGTCCCTGTGGCGATCAGTCTCACTCCTTTAATGATTTGAGTTGTTCTGGGAAAGGGAAGTTGAATTATAACTGTCCAAGAGCTTACTAAAGATGTTCTATTAAGATTGAAGTCTGAAAATCTGGTTGGCTAATCCATTCGCCGAAAATCTTCACTTTCCATAAACTCAACGCGCAGATGATGGACATTGTCGTCCATAAAAATGAAATCAAAGCCAACTGCACCCCTAAAAAAGCAAATGTATGCTAAGAGCATTAAGATATTATCCTATTGAAATAAAACAATTTTTATCAAAGAAATAGAGGTCTGTGTGCCCATTCAATATGATGTATGCTCAGACTATCAAACTTTCGATGTCATGCCTGTCTCTTTATCAGATGTTCCAGATTATGTAGCAGAGCTCTGTTCTTTTTAGATGAAATTACATAAAAAAATCAACGATAAGGCTGCAACAGGACCCATTTGAATGATCTCTTGTTACTCCTTGTATCAATGTCGAGGATCTTTGCATCATTCTAAATGGAATCGTCTGAACACAAAAGTGAGCGGGATTGTAGAAGCAGATATTCTCATAAACTGACTTTTCTCATGTATCTTCTGAACATAATAAACCTTGAAAATCGAGCTCCAGGGGTCACATTGCGTTCAAGAGACAACTCAGAAACTGTTGCGCAGCTGTTATGCCGGATTGTAATGAGAACAAATATCAACTTTCATATAGAATTGTAGCTTTTGGGCAATCTTCCTCAAGACTCTTATCTGTACATCAAATTACATCAAACTGCATTTATATAAACCGTCGAGCCAAAACATTATGAAAACCTTCACATTTTTCAATGAACTCGTCTGAATGACGTGGAATTGGTGTGATTATGAGCGAATGATATTTAACAGTTGCCAGAAAAGGTAAGCCCTCGTTTTTGCACTTACTTTAGCGAGCGAGAAGAAAGGCGGCTAGTCTAAGCGAATTTAAAAGCGAACAGATTGTAATAGCCCGAGGACTCTCAATGAGTATCTCCGAAACAGTATGACTGGTAGGTTGTCTATGTTTTGCTGATTTTGGAGTTTGTGCAAAGCGTATAAATAACAGTGAAACCAGAAGTAGACACCCTGCTGTTGGACGTCTACGCATTGTCATAAAAAAGTCAGAAATTCTCCCGCTTAGTAAACGACATCGGCGTCAGACAGTGAATCAGTTGATCCAAAACGATGCAGGTACAAGTACACAGCTCAAGGGACGCTTATGGATATGGGACTGCCCAGCAAACGCCCCACTCATGAGCCTCCGCTGACCAAGCGTCATTGCCAACTACGCCTAGAGTGAGTTTAGAAACACTGAGACTTGACCATAAATAAATGGAAGAAAGTTTCCTGGTGGGAGAAATCACGATTTTTTTCTCTTGCATCATATAGATATTTATGTCAGGATGTGCCGTCCTCCACAGTAAAACAGTTGCTCCTTCCTTGCACACAGTCTGGTGATGACGCTATTATGTTACGGAGAACGTTCTGGTGGGCGACTCTGGGACCCTTACTTATGGTAGAAGGGATCGCGAAAGTAGATTGTTTGAATATAATAGCTGATCAGTTGCATCCTTATGCGGAGTCTGTTTTCCCAACTGGAAATGGGATCTTCTAGCAGGACAGTGCCCCATGTCAAAAGGCTAAAATTGTGTTTGAAGGATTCGAGGAGCCTGAAGATGAATCCCAATTAATATCTTGGCCACCTAACTCGGTGGATCTTAATCTGATAGAACACCTTTGGTTTTTCATAGAAAGACAACTCAGAGATCAACTGTCCTCATGTTGGAATATCTCGGATTTACGTGACACTACTTACACCCGTCTCCAGTCATCTACCAAACACTTGTGGTATCCATGACAAGGTAAACTGATGCTGTTTTGCAAGCAAAAAGTGATGCAACCTGTTATTGAGTAGGTGTTCATAATATTTTGGCTCGTCGATGTGAGTTGCACGTAACTCTGATCGTTATACAAAAGCTCTTGGAATTCTAATACCTTAAGCGTGCCAACCATTCCATACCACATTTCGTTATGAAAACATTGGTGGTTACTTATTGTAACTGTTTGTTTCTATACACTGAATGTTACATAAAGACACCTCGAAACTTGGCATGATGCATGGACCAGCAATGCCCAAAAAGTTTAAAGGGCTCTCAGAAACAATTTTTGCCCAAATCCATAGGTCACATTCATGTATATGCTTACACAATTGAAATTAAAAATTTTCTTTTTTTCACATGGAAGCATTATTTTTAGCTTCCGTAAAGAGAACTTAATTTTGAACATCAGTGTATACGAATCCCAGAATACTTTATTTTTGTTTTAGAAGTTGTAAAAGATTTTCATAAAATAAGAACTTTAAAATTTAAGTTACAAATAGAAATAAATTTTTGTCTAGACAAAAGTATAACGAAAAATGTATGTATGTAGGTGTAGAAATCCGGCTCTTGTTTAAGGTATAGAAACTTGTATTCGACAAGTTTGAAATCATCGGGATTTAATTCTATTCGATACCAAGGAAATAATATTATTTAAATTCTATTTATGAACAAGGAGAGACAGCCAAAAGAGAGAAGAAAAGGCTTTTCAGGAATGGAGCTCTCAATAGTATTTTAAACTATAAACATTCTATTCACTTCTCTGATATGGGGATTGAATGAAAGTCGGTATATACTATTAAAATTTTTAAGTGTACATTGAAATAGCTTTTGTAGCTTCAAGAGAAAAATCTTCTGTAACTAGGATTGTCGAACTGGAAAAAACTAATAAAGGAAATAAGTAATTAAAAAAAGGATTTTCTGAAAAAACTTATTCTGCAGAAAAAAGAAGAGGATTCTTTTCTAACAAAAGTGGGCTAAAATTAGAATTTTCTCTTTTTAATTATTCTTATAATTGGATACAAAAATAATAATCCGTTGCCACAAATATTTGAATGCTAAATTGTATACTCATAAGCTGATATTGTAATTGAAGTATATCTGAACATTCCACATTACTTTAGTACTCTTATATTATGTTTTAGTTTCGTACTTTATTTCCCTTCGTATTTCATTAAAAACTAAAAAATATATTAAGCAAAATGGTGGTATACTTACGGCTCTTTAATTTGCGATCTACTGTTATATATTTTTACTATAATCGTATAAAAATGCAATAAAATTAGATTTTAAAATATCAGGTATTTATTTTTAACTGAAAGTAAAGAAACATGTGTTTTAAGTCAAATAAAAATTTATAACCATTTGACTGACATTTTTGCTTAAATTTTAATAAAATAATCAACTATGTTTTTATTAACGATAAATTTTTCTTAACAATCACGTAGGAATTTAATACCATAAGACAAGGGAATTTCATTTTCAGAGAAAAGGGATGGTTATCAGTAACTCTTAAAGGAAAATTTGCTGTTGACAAACAAATCTTCAGAAGAATAATGATAATGAAGATAAAGTATGCCTTTTTTCTCTAGAAATATATGAATATTTATTGAGAGTCAGAGTACTACAGAAAGTATTACTCTCGATAAATTGGTTTTTAATACAGATTTGAAAGAACAATTCCAAAGAAAATTCCTGTAAAACCTGTCAAGTCGAAAAGTAATCATAGATTAGCTAATAATAAGTTTTTTTTACTATGTTAAATAAAACTAAATTAAAAGGCTTACGAGGTACGTTATAAGTTTTTTTGTTGTTGAATAGAATTTTTCATTTTAACATGCTTTTTGAAGTATTACTTAAAAATTGTAAAATATTCCGATAAACTATTATTTAAATTGAACAACATATCATTCACATAATACATAACAACTTTTCTAGCTGTATGGTAGTTTTAGGTAATAAAATATCATATTTATATTCTTAAATAGCTTTTATACAATAAAATTTACTCAAACAATTTACGAAATGAATGCATCCACATTCCAGACTTTAATTCTGTTTCCATTTTCATTGCATATTTGACCTCAAAACGCACTGAATTTATCAGCATGCACAATGGATGAATAAATATTTATTCGTAATCAAAACCATTTAAACTAGCGGAATGTAAACATTGACTTTGCATCCGGAAAGGGAAACTCATAATTTAGAATGTCTTTAAGAAGCGAAGTAGCAGTGATAATATTTGTACAATAATAAACAAGTATCTACTCGTTGGATGTTCTGAATAAAGCATGATTAATGTGTCGGGTTTCATCTCGGTTGAATCTCTTGACCGAATTCAAAATGGAATAGCCACTGGCCATTCTGCAGAAATCCATTAAATTGAGAGCCTACTGCCACTTTAATGTCATTTAACTTAGTTCACTACTGCGAATCTCTCAGATCATCTACTACGAAATGAAGTTTGCCTTAGAGAAGTAATATTTATTTTCCAAATGAAAATTGGGATAGTATTTACTATATGGGATAGTTATTATATTTTTTTAGGAAGTTTATTGAAACTAAATTTTTTAAATGTATTCCTTTTGTTTTAATGCTTATATAGTCTACTATTTGAAAAACTATGTGTTTAAAGAGTAAAATTACGATTTATTACACTTTCTCTAAGAGTAATTTGAAATTTCACAAATTATCTTTTAAATCATTCAAGTGGAATAAAAGCACACTTTCCTCAATAAATGTACCCTAAAATATGTCCAAAATGCAGTCTATAAAATCATTACTCTTAGAAAAATTACTTTCTTGCGATTTTCATTAGCGTATTGATAGTCAATTTCATTTACCTTATAATTATGTTCTATCATGTAGTTAAATATGTCATTATACACATAAAATTTTATTACTTTCATGGCCAATGAAAATAGTGCAGAAAGAAGGAAGTACAGGATGTTATTGAAATTTAGTGCACATCAAGATATATATGAAAAATACAAGTGATCTTAACATAGGAGTAATTAGTGAAGCAGTTATGGGTCTTAGACCAGTACTTTTCAATAGGGCTTTGCAATACAGGGCATGATGAAATGTGGCATTTGCGTCAAACTGATACTTGATATTGTCCTGATGCAGACGGCCTGTTGCCCAATCAAAGCCTTTCAGGTTTATATGGAATCTGCAAAACACTAATATTTATAACTGCCAATTTTGGATTGCTTTCAAGAGCTGCTCCTAGAAACAATACCAAAATAACAACACAAGAGACTTTTCATAAAAAAGGAGTGTTCAAATGAAAAAGTATGCAACTTCGTAATAACGTAACCGTTGACATATTTGCCTATGCCGCTATGGGGGAATGTAGCGCGAAATATAGTGATGCGAATGGAGTATCTGGCATGGATCGAAATATACGCGGGTGCTCTCTTGCACAGAGCAAAGGCTCTTATTAAGAGCCCCGTTCAATTGACGCGGCAGTGCGTATAAGGACATGATGGCGTTCACTTTATAAAATTCGACTACTGAGAAGCAGTGAGGCGTTATCTGATTTCTGACAGCGGAAGATGCTAAACCAGCCACTATTCATTAACACATCGTGAGTGGTTCTGCTCCATGAGAATGCATATCCACTCATCTTCACACGTGGAACTGGTCAAGTTCAAGTGGGGAGAACTTGGCTATCCACCCTTACAGGCCGGGCATGTCATCCTGCGATTTCCATGTGCTTGGTCCCTTGAAAAATCATCTGAAAATGATGCGCTTCAACTCAGATGATGAATTCAAGGATTCTGTGAAGAACTGGGTCTCGTTACGGCCACGGGAATTCTGGGAACAAGGAATACTTCGGCTCGTTAATCAATGGGAGCGCTGTTTTCAGGCCTATGGTATATACTTTAAATAAAGTATTCATGTATATCCCCAGTGTCGTTTTGTACCTTTTCATTTGACACGGTAGAGGTCCTCATTTGACGTCACAGAAATTATTCTTCCTTTCTTAACACAATTGATCCATCAGAAAATTTTTCTTTCTTTTGAAAATACAAAGTTGGTTTGCCTGAGTGTTGTGTATGTGATACAAAATATTTTTTAAAATCCCTTTTTATTTTCGTTCCTTATTTTTGTGAAATCGTGAGTATTCGGTAAATCGAAATTATTTGTATTACGTTAATAAAAACTGAATAAGCACACTTTACATTACAATTAAAGAAAAAGATGCAACATTGGTTCAAAATAAGTATTTTTACTACTTCCATAATGTTGTTATCATGAAAATAAATAGCATTCCGATTATATTTGTCTGAGGTGTATGCTATTTAATTGTTTAGCATGTTTATCTATTAAGAGCATGAAATTTCCCACACACACACACATTGCATATCTATTTCTACAATGTAGAAGAGAGAAGAAAGAATGCACAAAACAAAAATTTCTATTTAAAGCTTATTTAATTCACTCCCATTAACTATTTCTAACCGTATTATATTTACAAGTAATTGGAATAAAGTTTGTTGAGAGAGAGTGTATAGATGTCTCTTCCTTAGGCTGCTCTTCACACTAACGGGAATAAAGGTTCGCTATAAATATATAAGGTTATTGTACACTGAACTGACACTGAATTAAGTATATCTACCTTGTAACGAGTTGGGCTTCTGGCCTTGATAAGAGATGGCACACGATCAGGCATAGATTAAACAAGTTTCTGGAAACGTTCCACGGGTATGACTTGCCAAATATTGGCTGAAGCTGCCCATAATTCAGCAAGGCTCGCAATTGCTGTGTGATAGCTTTTCACGCTTTGTTCCCAAACATCCCAAAGATGCTCAATAGACCAATTTCTGACAGAAACATCAGAGGAATGCTCATCCAACCAGCTAGTAGTCAACCGGGACTTGTAAGAGATACAGTTGTCATGCTGGAAAATTCCATTATCATGTGGATAACAGAACAACATAAACGGATGGAGGTAATCCCTCAACAACTCTACATACCGAATTGCATTGAGGGAGGTTGGTACACGCACCAAAAATCCCAAACAGTGTCACAAAAAAACACCCCAGACCATGATTGAGCCACCATGCCCTTGTACAGTTCCAACCTGGTATGCAGGATCCTTGTCTTCATGAGCCAGACGCCATATTCTCAGCCTCCCGTCGGCGGTAAGTAGTCAGAATCGAAACTCATCATTCCATGCAACTCTTTTCCAGTCTTCTACACACCAGTCTCTGTGCTCTTTTGCCCAGGCAAGATGTGCAGCCCGATGGCGAGCAATGGCATTGGTACTCTCGTAGGTCGATGGCTCCCGAAACCCATACTGTGAAGCGAGCGTTGCACAGTCCGTTTAATGACTGTACTACTGGCACCGTCTTTCAAATGACGGGTAATTTGAGCTAATGTTTGGCTTCGCTGGCTACGTACAATATACGCCTGAGCCGTCTTTCACCACGCACTGTCAAAGATAATTGTCCTTTGCAGTTTGCCCAATCGCTAGTTTTTTATCCACCCTCCATGTACTCTTGGTAAACTCTTGACACTGTCGAACTTGAAAATCCTAGCTGTCTAACGATTTCGGAAATTGAAGGGCCCCTACACCGCCCACCTACGATTTGTCCGTGATCGAAGACGCTTAAATCAGGCAGTTTATCCATACTGGCAATTCCAACAACTAATTCAGAACAACCACAGTACGAGCTATATATACAGTTACCACAGCACCCTAACTAGCGCCTAAATGACGCGCAGCGCTACACAATTTGTACAGCCCTTGCTATCCCTAATTCAATAGCACTCTTCAGTGTACATACATTTCCATATATTGAATGATTCAACAAACATGAATAGTTTAAATATCTTATTTATAAATTAATATACAAAGAAATAGATTTTTTGTTGTCTTGCGTGCAAATGCGTTTCAGAAATTATAATATTTCTGAATATTTACATATTATTTTTTTAAAGAGTCAATGAGTTATATTTTTGTTAAACTGTGAATTATGATCTAATTTTTTTTTCTGTGTAAGTAGTACAAGATATCACAATTTTTCTTTGATGCATTAAACGTTATAGAGATTGATTGTTTTATAAGCGTTACATTTTAAAACAACTGGAGAGCATTGATGACAAACTTCGTACAAAGTAAAAATAAAATGTTATATGGAAGTGGTTCAAAAACCTTCTTCACTCGTCATATTTCAGTTAGTCTAAAAATTCGAGCACATCACTTTTGGATAAGATATTCGTAAATAATAAAACGTAAGTCATTTTTAAAATATCTTTCTGTACCTTCAGTGATGCATAAGTACAGATTGAGAACCATTAGTATAAAGCATATATGCATGCGTGTGAATGATGAAAGGATAATTAATGGAATTAAATATTTGTTTAACTTAAATCAAAGTAAATTATATTTTAATCATTCAAGATAATCACTATTTTTAAAAAGTTGAATGTGTAACTGCGTAATACAATAAATATCATATAGGTTAAATAAATATTTAGTCACATACGTATTGATAACTATGTAAATTAACATTACTATCAAATTCTTTTAAAAGTCAGAGTTATTTGTTTCAACAATAATGTTGCAATGGTTTGATCAGTTTCTCTACGACGATCAAAAACATATTTTCTAATACTTAAATATCAATAAAATATCAGTTTCTTATTTTTTAAAAGCACGTGCTCTCATTTTGATCCTTTCATAAAAATTCCTCATACTAAATGATAGTAAGTTTTCTTGTTCTCTTTAGAAAAGTTCCGAAATATTTAATTCTCTGCCTGTGTTTCTAAGGAAGCCTCTTATATACTTTCGAAATTTCCTCGAATATTAACCACTTACAGCAGAAACAAACTGCCCCAGTAACCGGCACTATTTAAATTGCCGCTGCGGGCTAACATTTACGTCTTACAAGTACCTTTTTAAAATGCATTAATTTCTATCGCGAAAGTTTAATAAAATGCATAAAACGTTTAATGCAGATATGATTCTTTAATCTCGAAAAATGTCTATGACCATTAAACTGATGGGAACAGTTCAGAATAACACCTGTTTAATCACGATAAATTGACCGATTTGTAAATTTTGTATCGATGGTTCTGTGTTCGAAATAGGTGCAAATAATCAATTCAAAATAGAACAAAATTATTTTTAATTAAATTTAGGACATATTTACACGTAAGAATAAAATCTTCGCACTATAAAATCTAAATCTGTTACTAAAAGCAAAATTTTTTTTAATTCCGTGTCAAAAACCATATCACTTCGAATTCCAAGAATCAATTGCAAAATTCTTATATCGAGATTCATTATAAAAAGGATTCCAAATTTTGCAACAAAACTTATAATACCAAACGATTAGATATAAGTTAATAAAATAATCCGTAAAAAATTAAGAGTTATATAAAGTATAAAAGCAAAGCAGACGATAATAGTATGAATAAAAGAATATTTCTCAACGTCAAAAGATAAAGTATAGCGGCATTTTGTGAGTTTTTCGATATGTATGAAAATACGGACTCCTACTACCGAAAAGTTTTGTTAAATATTTTCGTTAAGAAAGAAGAAAATCACTTTAGTTACTTCAAGAATCCTTTCCTATTCGATTTTAAGTACAGCATTCTTCTGTTTATTCTGAAGTACTTTTCTAAAATCCGGTATTATGCGGTTTTTGTTGCACAACAGACATTCTTTTTCTCTGTTTAGTTCTTTTTATTTTAAATTTTATTTTTCTTCCCATTTCTTTGAATTGCTTTATTCTGACTTCATTCAGTGTGTTTCTATTTCCAGATTATTTTGTTGCATCACTGAGCATTTATATGTAGGAAGTCATAATTTTATATTTAAATATATAAACAGAATTTGGGCGTATAGAGGGAGAGAGAGAGAGAGAGAGAGAGAGAGAGAGACGAGAGAGAAAATAAATTCTTATATTATTTTTCAATCTTTTAAAACTTGCTGTTTTAATTTTTAATAAGTATTGTTTCTCTGATGTTCACCCTTTTCATTTTAAGAAAGAAAAATTTGAATTTCTGCTTTGTGTGTGTGTGTGAATTTTTTTTACATCTCTCTCTTCTTGCATATAGATTAAAGTTTTTAATTTGAGATTCCCATGCGAAAATGTTTTGATTGCTTTATCTTGTAAATTAATATTTATTTTCTTTGTTATTCTTAATTGATATGAAAGTTTGTTGCTAACCGGAATAAATTGATTCATTTATTCAAACACATCAGAAGGGAATGAAAACAAACTATACGAGGTTTCTTAATTATGGAATTTGGTTAATTATGGTTGAAAAAATTCAAGCAGTTTTTAACGCCAGTTATTTTAATGCTTTTATTTGATTCTTATAGAGTATCTTATCTTGAATCAAATAATTAATAGGCATGGGAAAGCTTTTTAAGAACAATATAATATTTGTTAAAAGAATTAGTATTTGTTACAATTCACCAAAATCTAATAATATGATGAAGTGATAATTTGGGTAGTAATGTAAATTTCCGATGAGATATACGAGTATAACTCAGGAGTTTCAGATTTCCGTTTGCTCCTAAATATTACTAATTATAGTAGAGTTATAAGATAAATAAAAACTTAGACATATAAATATTTTTTAGTTCAATTTGAACAAATCACCATAAACCAAAACGCAAAAATGAAAATAAAAATGTTGGCATGGGATTCATATAATTTAAGATTCATATGAAATGTAATCATTTATATGATAAATAATGATAAAAGAATGAGAAAATATATATAAATGCATTTCAATTAAATACGTCTTCTCATAATGTATTATTATTCATATCGATGTGTGTGTAGTTATTCATTTTAATGCAATGAAAAATCCTTTTTATGGTTATCATATGAGATATTATCTTAATTTAGCGTAAAAATGTGAGGATTATTCGGTTGTTTTAATGTATCTTTGCAATCGAACGTGGTATAAATTAATGATTCACGTTTGCCTTTAACGAACACTTTGGAAATTTCTCATTAATTTTCTTTTTACTATGATTAAAGGCGCGAATCAAGTATTCTAAATTACTAGATTATTTTAATGGAGTGTTAGGATTCGTATTGTTTTTCAAATGCCTAGAACTATTTATAATGTTTTTGTTCATTTTCCTTTTGCAATCGCAAAATGAATAAATAAAAAAATTCTCAAGATTTGTGTTTCTTTTTTAAAAGTTATTAAAAAAATTATCATTTATGGTTATTTATGGGTGCAACAAATGTACTGTTCGAAATGATGATTCTAATTAGGGAATATATTTCAGTGAGCTTGTATCGAACCAGAAGGAATTAATTTAAGTAGGGCTGTGTTTGTGAAAACTTTAAAATATTTTGTGTAAAGTAAAAAGATATTCCATAACTCAACTCGTATTATTTTTAATTGCTTTCACTAATCATTCTCTACAGTGGTCAATTTTTTTAAAGCTAAAATGGTCTTAAACATTACTTGAAGTATTTAGTGTTAGCAACAGAATTTGTGCGTAATTAGGGTGTATTTTTTCATTTTTATGTCTTAATGCATTTCCATATCTAAAGTAAAATGAAAAGTTTAAAAAGAAGTTTATTTTAAAAAATTGGTTAAGTTAGACAAAAAAGAAATCTATAAGGATTTTTACTAAATTGCATGTATTTATAATAAAAACAGATGATTTAGCAGTGAAGAGAGGCGATTAACATTCATAATCGCATATTTTTTTGAAAATATGATTCTGAACAAAAACTTTTAAGCCAATGAAACTATTTCATAGAAGAAAGAAGATTAATAAGAAAATTGGGAAAAATAGTCAAATAATAAATGAATGTTATAGAGCAGTGGTCTCCAATGAAGGAGCGACTTTCTGTTTTTAGTTTCCTAGAGAAAGAAGTTTTTCCGTTGTTGAGAGATGGAATTTCTTAGCGATATGTAAATGGTGCTTTTCAACCATTAATGCGGTTGGCAAAGGTTTCCAGTAGGATTTGAATGTCATTGGAATGTTTCTCCGTTGACATAGTGCATCAGGTTGACGCATACACCGAAGCCATTTGAATCAATAATCGTGATTTACTGGAAATATCTTAGAATCTACAAGTAAATGCATAATCAACCATCAGCATAAAGCTGTGCTGCCGTCTGTGTGCAATTTCTGGGTCACCACCATGGAGCAGGTTTCAAAGTTTGTCAGTGGGATTTGGCTTGAGATCTAGGCTGTTTTCTAGGAAGGCTCTGAATTGGTCTGTTATCGAGTCCCATGTTTCGATTTTTTTTATGTCTCTTTAACAAGTGATCTGTGGCGACCCTGTTTGAGAGATCTTAACTACTTATGTCACGGAAATCGAGCGTTGATGAATAAACTCGCTAACCACAGAGCAAATGTCTTTGTTAAAATATGATGAGTTTATTTTATGAAAGATGGGTTTATTTTATAAAATTGCCAGTTTTACACTCACTGATTTACTTCCTTCTGAAAAAATATTTTCTACCTTTCTTGACACTAAGAAAGTTCTGGAGTAGGTGTTGCAGGGTTGATTAACAGTTCTCTTACCAGAAAACATCCTTGCACCTTTCCCACTCTAGCAAAATAACTTTTCTTTAGGCAGCATGGAATTGGACCATTACTCTAAAGTCAGGACATGGTTTTAATATCAAAGAATTGGCATTACTCGATAGCTAGATAACTTTGGGCCAACAGTTATCAACGGGCTCAGCGCCTGGTTGGCGTCAAGCATTTGACTCATGGCTGACCATACATGAAGGAACCCTATTTTAAATTATTTATATAACTTTCCGACTTTTCCCTTTGCCATGTTTAGTCTAACGTCTAAAAAATATCATCGCTCATAAACATATTCGTTATGCAAACTTGTACTCTGTTTCAGCTGGGGGATACGAGGACGCATTAATTCAACTTAAACTTTTCATATTTTATTTATTTGTGTTACTCCCCGACCTGGTCTCAAAATATTCTAAACATCTTGAAATTTGAGAATATGTTTTGAATTTCTCAAAAATTACAATTTAATTAGCCAATGGTCGTCATTTCTTACGCATGACGAATATACTCGTCCATGACACAAAATCCTGCAACTTCTCCATGACGAGTATACACGTCAATCAGATTTAACTGGCTTTAATCAGACAGGAGTATGTCACGTCTTTAAAAGAACACATATATAATATAGAATGCTTTTTCTGTTGAACGCAGTCGAGATTACTATTCAGCTGTATGAATATATGGTCATATTCAGCCAGTGTGAACTTTGCAAGCTGCTCACTAGCCTTGGTCAAAGTAATGTCAAAATTTGACTTGCTCCAGAGTTTATGTGTCGGCAATATCCTGTTCTGGATACTTTCCCACGAGGAGCTAAGTAACCGTTGGGAAATAATTGGTTATGTAACAGGAAATCGGTAATTCAGTGGAAACCACAGCAATAGTAAATTCTAAAAATAACTTTTATTATTAATGATACAATTCTGTAATTAATCAAAAAGAAAAATATTTATTTATCCAACTAAATTTAAGTACTCTAAAATCTCAGTTCAGCGTAAATTTGTTTTGAAATTCTTTACTCATTTTAGTTAAAATAAGGATCATAATTTGCTACTTTCGTCAGCATTAATTTATTTAATAATTTTATATTTAACTTATTTAACAAGTGTGTATGCTTTTAATTTATTGTAATTATCATCAAACAGAAAATGGATTATTTGAATATGTTAACACTATGTAAATCAAGAATTATAAATTTGTATAACTTTTTCCCTGACACAACTGAAAAGTTTCTCCATTAATACCGAAGTTATTTAATTAATGAAAGTGGTAGAGAATTAAAATAAGTTAAACAATGTGTTGAACGAAATTTAATGCTTCACTGTTTTAAAACATCTTCTGATAATTAATGTGTACAGTTTAAATTAGAGTTCGACTGAAGTAACAAACTATGTTCATAATAATATTCATTTAATGAACTTAATCATAATGATTAAACAACCAATAAATCATTTCATACCAATAATTACTTTTTATTTATTCAATGGATTATTTTGAACACTCATGTAATGATGGCGTCTTTGTTAGTTATTCGTTGTTATTTCATAAATACTCAGTTATAACTACATATTAATGATTAGCTATGCAATGTACATTTATTTGATATTTGTAGTAAAATATTTTAATCCATACATTAAAATGCCTCCACTTTAAAATACCACTTACGGTCCTAAGTGCATTCGGTCCTAAGTTCGAGATTGCTTTTTGACCCGCTAGATTCCTTTTTGAAATTCTTTTATTGAATTGTTTTTCATTTCGTTCTTTTATATTTTTATTATGTTAATTCCTGTTATGTTCTTTATTCTTATTATTTTTTTGTTCTTGATTTTTCAACATCATATAAATTTCATTCATATTTATAAAAAAAGAATAAAATAAGTGATACAAAAGGATATCCTACTAAACTGAGTTTAAAGAATAACGGAATTTCGAAGAATCTGAAATATTGAGCAATTAAAAATGTAAAAAGAGAAACAGTCCTTGGATTGAAATGGATAGCTATTATGATTTCTAAATCTGTAACTCATTTAGGACAGTGAATTAGGGTTAAAAATTACTTTTTGGATCCAACCTTCCCCTTCAGCAGAAATTTTCGACATAATAGAAAAACAGAACCTTATTGAAAATTAGGCCTATATATATACACGAGGGATGAACACAAAACAACAAAAATAGAAAGAATGTACGAATTTTGAAAATAATCTTTTCACAAGAGAGATAATTTTCAAAAGAAAGTTTCAAAAAGAATTAACAAGAAAAAACAAAAACCCAAAACTTAAATATATTTGAGCAAGCCAATAAATTTTTTTAAGACGGTTTGTCCAATATTACAGTATACTCGTAGGCGATATGACGTGTTGCAGTAGATAATTAAAAAATAGAGGCGCCACCTAGATAGTTCTTTTGTAAGTAAATTACGCTTAAGGTAAATCAAAAATAAAGGATAAAATAATTTTTAAATATATTTAAAAATGAATTTAACTGGATAGTTGTAATCCAGGCAATATTGACAAAATTGTATTATAATTATCTTGTTTTAATACGTTTTCAGATAACCAAATCATTATCTTTCTGTATAAAATTTAGAATAGTATTTCTAAATAAAGATGTGTGTACGTTGCTATATATATATATTATATATATATATATATATATATATATATACATTTGTATAAATCATTTTTATCTTATCACACTTTTGACTAAGTTTCTTTTGAATATTGAGTACCTAAAAATTAAAGCTTTTTTCTCTCTATCCTATTGAATAAATTTCTAACTTTGTAAATATAGATCGAGATTTATTAATGTTAGATAACGAATAAAATGTGCTTATTAAATTCTCTTTTTATTCCTGTAACAAATGATTTAAAAATGCAATTTTTAGTTAAAGTAGTTTTGTTTAGGTATTATTTTTCAATTTTCAATTGAAACAAATACATAAAATTTCTCTTCGAAATTTAATTATCAATCTTATGGAATGTTCTGGAGTCGTAACATAAAAAGTACCAAATGCTTCTAAAGGAATGGTAGAATAAGAAACAAAACTTTGCGCATTGTTGAGTGAAACTTTTTCGCTAATTGTTTCTCTCTAGACACTCTACTATTTAATAAAGTAACAATTGAAAGTCAACAAAACTTCGTTTACTTTCCATTAGGTTTAAGTGAATGCAGTAAAGCGAAGAGAAACATTCCCAACAACAAAGCAGCGCAGCAGTGAATTTCAGTGCTTGAATAAAAGAGCTTCGATAGTCCTCAGCCATGCTTAAAGATTATTAGTGTCAATTAACTGAAATCATTGCTAATTAAGATAATTCTATTATTGAATTCTGAGGTGGTTTGGAAATTGGTAAATGCGTTTTGTGTTTCCATTCTCTGTAGAGCCCTTCAGTAAATCTAGTTCTTTCATAAAAAAATACTATACTTATAAGACAAGCATTAATAAACCCAAATCTACAAGAAATTAAAATAATTCTTTTTTCACTTATTTATGGCTTTTAAATAACATTTGTTGTTAACTAAATCTACTGAGCATCTGCCCTTTTAAAAAAGGTAAAACATAATATAACAAAAAGTAACCTTTAACCAGTCCTTAAATTTCATTAAATATTTCCTCTCGAAGATTTGGAAAAACGAAAAATAAAGATTCTTTTAATTTGGATATAATTTGTTTGAAAATTTGTCTTTCATTTTACAAAGAAATAAAATAAAATAAATAGCCAAAATAATAATATTTTGAACGATATGTCTAAATTCCAAAATTGGTGCTCCAAAAATTTAGGTAAAACTGAAAATTATGCGAATTTTGAACTGTATGGGATTTCTCATGTAATATAACTACTGGAATATGATCTCAAAACTTCACAGAATGACAATTTTATCTAAGCACTTCAAAACACTGTGCCGAAATCGATTAGATTATCAATGGATGCGGCGTTTCACTCTACGGGTTTAAAGGCAAAGGGAGAAAATACAATAAGTTGCTGTAGTCCTAAGTAGTTCAGTTTATATTTATTGGACTTACTAAAAAACAAACGCGATTTAAATGACAAAACATTTGTCAGGAAGACCACGAGTCACAAATAATAGAGATTAAAGGTAAATTAGGAAAATAGCGTGCTAAATATGTCACAGAACATAGCTCATAGAAAAATTGAAGAAACATGGTATACTGTAGATAAAAAATGTACCAGTAAACGTCTGCTTAAGTGTCATGAAGAAAACGATTTTAATGGTTTCGAATCACAGGGTGACAAAGAGAAGTTTCCAGTGTTATTTACCGATGAAAAGAATTGAATTCGGATAACCTAGTTATGTGGATGTGATCTGCGTTACTGCTCGTATGACCTGCGTAAAGACTCAAGGGGATGATACCGGAAGCACCCCCCCCAAAAAACCAGTCTATGACAGCTTAGGTCTTACTTATAATGGTCAAGCTTTCAGCATATGCCGAAAATCCGAACATTATACACAGACTGTAGAAAGTTATTTATTGCTTTTTGGTAAACTTTTAAGAGGCTCAAACTGGGTATTGTAACAGGATAGTGTTCCAATCTAGACCTAGAATTTTTGAACAAATTTCTTAAATTAAAATAATATTTCAGTTCTCCATTAACCTGCTCTCATTCCAGATCTGAAACCCGTTGAAGAGTATGTGGTATCTTGATAAGGAAAATTTATAAAAATGGGAGGCAATTTCTTCCAGTAAAGGATTTGAAGAAGACTGTGAGACAAATTTGGTCCAAAATGAATGTTCAAATGTAATAATAGTTAGCAATTTTTTAGTGGGAAATCATGCAGATTTGTAGTGAATATATTAATTGTAAAGTCCGCGAAATATTAAATATGGTATATTTCCATTTTATGCTGAGAGGTTTCCATGTATATTTTCATGATATTGAATTATTCCATACTTTTGGTACGTTCATTTTCCTACTACATTTCCTTTGTTTTAGTATATTTCCATTTTTTGCTGGGAGGTTTCCATGTATATTTTCATGATATTGAATTATTCCATACTTTTGGTACGTTCATTTTCTTACTACATTTCCTTTGTTTTAGTACATTTCAATTTGTTTCCCATTTACTTTTATTTTTATTTTAAATATAATGAAACCATTACATGCTGACTTTCCCGCTTTTGTCCCTTTTCTCTGTTTTACAAACACTGCTATTTTCAAAATTTTTGGGACGCACTGTTTAAAAGTGATAAATATATCTTTAAAAGATTCAAAAACAGAATATATTGAAAATGGTACAGAAATAACGTATAAAAATAAATTCTATTTCAATATGGATTATTTAACTTCAATGCTGGAAACTGACATCACTTAGCCGTTCAACTTCGGACTTCTAACATCTCATTAATACACACAGATTGCCTTAATACACAGAATTTTCAACATTACATTAATACACACAGATTACCTTAATACACAGAATTTTCAACATTAAATTAATACACAGAATTTTTAACGCTGCATTCATACACACAGATTGCTTTAATGCATAGAATTTTCAACATTGCATTAATACACACATGTCTATAGGAAATTAAAATCAAATTCTTTCAGTACATTTGTTATATTTAAATAATATTCATTACTCATTTATATTACTCAAAAGTACTTATGACCAGTGAATTATTTACCCCTTTTTACAAAAACCAACGTAAGAGTGTTCGAATATATTTTAATGTGGATTCCTAACACAAAATGTTGACAATTAGCAATTCTGTAGGAAATATTCTTAGTAATATAAAATTTAAAGATTTCTTCAATACTCCATATAAACCACCCAATGCAAATAAGGAAATAAATTTTAATGTTATATATATATATATATATATATAAATGTCATGCATTTATTATATCAGCTTAGATACAACTATTCGTTTATCACTTCACATGTAAGAATTAGGTGCTATATTATAAATTATATTTCTGACTGCTTGCATTGGTATTTTATTTGATAATTTAAAATTATTTCGGTTTAAATTATATCAATATAAAGTATTCTAGTTTTTTTCCAATTAAATCTTAGCTACATCTCTGTCTTGTAATTTAGTATGTGAGATTAGCATTTAAAACAAGCATTTTAGATCAATTTAACTAATTCTTAATTTCAGAGATTTTCTGTATTATAACTCTTTACTTCTGTTGCTGGTGGTTAAAATATTTACTTAATTTAAGGTGAACTATTTATAGATGGTCGTGTCTCTGAAAGAGATAGGCCTTTCCTTCCCAAAGCAGCCTAAGATGGGTCTTGCCTTCTCAAGAAGCCTTTTCCCTGCCAGCCTTCTTCTTGCCAGTGTTCTCCAATTTTTCGTTCTTAAATCTAGGAGGTCTTTTTCTAGATCATTAAAACATTTTAGGGTTGGCTCGCCACTTCTCCATGTGCCAATTGGTTGAGCATTGAAGACTTTTTTAGTCGTGCAGTCTTAGCTCATTCTGACAACGTGGCCTGCCCAATTAATTTGCTGTACTTTGATGAAGTTAACGATGTCAGATTCTTTATGTGAGTGATAGAGTTCTAAATTTGATCTTCTTCACATGCGCCTTTTTCACGAATTCTTCCAAAAATAATTCTTAAAATCTTCCCTTTGTACATTTTCATTTAGTTTCTTTCTTGTTATTCTTTTAATTACATTTGATTTCACATATTTCGTATTCCCTTCAGACATCTATTACACATAGTTATTCTCTTTTGGATTTCACTAGTATAATAGTTCCTATTGTTAATTCCACAATCTATATAAGAGAAATTGTCAACAATTTCAAAGTTATACTCTCTAATTTTAAAGGGGGAATAGTTAAAACATGATTTATTGTGCAAGGCATATATTTGGTCTTATTCTCATTAATTCTCAACTCCATCCTGAGAGCTTCTTTCTCTCAAGATAAGAGGGCTTATCTTATTGTGCAGAGACCATTACACTACATAAGTTATAGATATATAATCACGCTTCTTGTGATCATTCATACTCGGTAGTTGTCGAGACCTAATTCCTATTCATTTCAAATGAAGAGTCATTTTAAGTGTTTGGCTCTGTAGGCAGGCATTTACGCTTCTGGTTTTAATGCTTACCTGCTTGCTATTAAAAGAGAATAATCCCCCCCCCTAAAATTTGCCTTTTTAATGTGATGTCTCTTAAATACATGTTGTGAAAACAAAATATTACATTTAAATAAGCTTTTTTTTTGTACTATATTCAAATATATTAATTCATTTTTATGCTTATTTTCTATTGATATATCTAAAAAATCAATTCTGGTACATTAGTTATGTTTTTAGAATTTCTACAACTAAAATTTCAAATTTGACAGTCTTACTAAATATTTATAGTTTTCCTTATTTCAAAGTATACAAGTATTGTAGCTGTTCTTAAAGTTTTGATCACTGCGGCTCCCCTTTATATTGGCCTGACATCTCAGACACCCAGAATTTTGAATACTTCTCACTGAATTAATATTCTTGAACGAAATACATGTTCTTTTAAAGTTTTTTCATTGGGGGCAATTTAATGATCTGGTCTAGGATGATACATTTTTCAATTATTCTACGAGTCCTTTCTGAGTCTGCAAGAGAAGGAAATCCTAAGAGACCTTCGCGGAGCCCTAGAAAGGCGCTGGGTACCCCTAGAAGTTCATGAATCACAGTTTAAGAGTCACTAGTATATTGTAAAATAATTTTGCTGAGCTTAACTTTAACAACTCATTTTTAGTGGCTAAAAAATCCTTTCTAGAATAGATGATTTTTTATTTCTCGCTTATTTCTCACAGCAAATTTTTAATTGATTACAGAAGCATCCGTTGTTAAATATCTAAGAGGAATTCTTTATCAAGATTTAAAAGTTATTAAATAAAAACTCCCCATTCTTATTATGATTTAGTAAAAGCATTTATTGCCTTACTAAGTGAAATGCATTTCATAATAGATCTCAAAACTCGAAGGAAAAACATGGATATATTTTAAATCATTGTACCCTTATTCGAAGACCATTGATCAGTTAAATATCGAAATAGCTATAAAATCTATTTATTTTAACTAATTTATATAGCTTTGCTTTTTTGATTAAGAAATCACACGTGTTTTTTATTCGTTGAAAGTTTAAATCAATCCGATTCCGTTTAACTTGTTGTAAAATTCGGAAAATTTGTGGATCTAATGTAGACGATTGAAGTTTCTTAAAAGGATCTTCCAGAATTTTTAAATAAAGTAATTTACATCAGAATTTGATTATGTTAAATTTTTTTCTTTTAACATATTTCTTCATTTTTTTCTTATATTGAATATCTGCACAATCTATGCATATCTTTCAATTAATTTTAGCTATCTAACCAATGTAGTATTTATATTGTAAAAAGAGGGAGAGAAATACCCCTTCTTATTTTAAACCATCTTCTTCTGGATTTTTCATCAAATATTATTTAATTCATTAATATATAACTCAACAATAATTTGTGTAAAAGAAAAAAAAATAATGGATGAAATTAATGGGTACGAAATCATTTTATTAAACACCCAACCATTCACCTGAAAATGCAACAATCAAGCTTCAGTGAGCATTCTATGCTTTTTAGAGAATATTATGATTAATGGAGGATTATTAGAGAAAGAAAAGAGCTAAAGGGTGGGAAACATACAAAATTTTAAGAACCCTTTTCTGCGTTTAAAACACAAGTCATTATCCAGCTGTATCTACTTAGCTGTCACGATGATGAAAAGGGCTCGGCATGAGGATATTTAACGAAGCTCACTACTCTCAAGAATTGTGGAAGCTTTTGAGACTTAAAAGCCTTCTGCAGGAGAAACAACTGAACCATGAACGGTTAATAAAATAAGCATTTAATTAGAGAGCATAGAGAATTGGTAAGCTTGTCAGAATTTCAAAGGTTTACACACAGGTGCTCTAGACTCGTTCTAGATAGTATTGCAATTTTCATAATTTCTTGTTTTATGTGTTGAAATATCTCTGAATAGTTCTAAAAAATGTACAAGGGCGTCTGAGAACTTTTGCATATATAAGAATTATAGAAATGATATAAGTAAGAAAATTTAAAGCAATGTGAAGCCTAAGACTACTATAAATTTAATTTGTAAATTAAATACATAGCAGGCAACATGAAAACTTCTGCATGGTATCTCGACTTGTATGTCTTTTTATTTCTTGCTAACAAGTAGTGTAATAAAGTTCCTAAAAACTTGACAGTGTAATTAGTTTTGAATTTCTTGCTTACAGTTTCGTTTATAATGTATTAGAATGTATTAGTTTGATTATGAAAATAGAATTAAACTGGAATTAACTTACTTACTGGAAAATAGAATTAAACTTGTTACTTCAGAGCTTCTCAAATTTTCAATATTTGCGATCCAATATTTAATCATAATTTTCATTACCTCCTTCCCCCTCCATACTAATAACAATGCATTGAACTCAGTAATACTATACTTTGACGCTAAAGCTACAATACGACTTAAACCTTTTAAGTACCATCGGCGTATATATACGTCTAGTTCAACAAGGGCTTTAAATACCCAGACGTATATATACGTCTTTTCGAAGTACGATTTTTCTGTGCACTGCTATTCATAAAACTATTCCGTAGACTTTAGAATGCAATAAAAGGACCTTGACAGTGTGTGCGTTTGTAAAGGATTTACTTATATCAGAGGAATTCCTAATTTATTCCTTTTCTTCGGAGTACGGAAGCACTGGGAAGCGAATCACGCAACTTTTATTTGGCAGTTAAAGGATCATTTATTAGCCGAACAATTAAATTAATTAAAAAGTACACTGAGAAGTACTGATACATTTATAAATGTATTATTTCAGAGTAAATGTTAATTTAATTTTTTATTATGTCCGAATGTATTTTGTTTGCTTACTTTCATTAAATTAATAATTTTTAAAATTATCTTTTGTTTTTGACTTTTCGATATGTTCTATACGTTCCCCTCGTAGAGTTATCACGCTACCCTATAGGGCGCACCCCTCAGTTTGAGAATCGATAGGTTAATTGCAGTTTTCTAGAATAGCTTGAAATATTTTTTGCTGAGAAAGATAGATTAAAGCATCTGTAAGAGCAAAATTAATTGCAATAGAATTCATTAACGTTTTGCAAAACACATATATTAATTACATTTTACTAAAGTAAAAAAATTTCATTACTTTTATACACGATACGTGGAATTTAAATGACATTTAAAGACATTATTAGAAGGCATACTATTTCTTTGAAAAACGGACATTATTGTACTATTTTAATGTTTTCATCAACTTTATACGTTTTAAGTGCTCATCAGTTTTCAACGTAAATTTTCCTCTTATTTCTCTGAGTATTAAAAACTTTTGTTTTGGCGATAAAATAAAAATATGGTCTTACAGAAAATTTATTTCATGGTTAATAATTTTTTCCAGCCAATTTTCAACTATTCTATCTCTAATAATGAAATTCGAATGAAGAACTATCAATAAGATGCGTAAAACTAAATCATGAAAACATCGGTTTTATTAAAATTTAATGCTTGAGACGGAGTAATGAAATTTTTGAATTTGGTTATTTGAAAGATCAGAATGCAATTTATTTAGGAAATATTTCGAAAAATGTTTTGATTATAAGGAAAATCTAGAAGTACAAACTTATCTATTAAGCTAACGTATACACTCGAGTGCTTCATTATAATTCTCATGTTTAAATTCAAGTTTCCTGATCTATAGTTAGTTTATTCAAAGCTCTGTGAATTAGGAATATTTTATATAATTGATACCTTTTATTTTTCGGTATATATTTGTTTCAATGGAGTTGTATTTTAGCAATTTCGCCTTTGCAGACACAGCAAATCCCCAAAAGTGAGAGCTATTTCATTGTAGCGCCATCTAGTGGTGGCCTAGTTAACAAATTTGGAAGCTTGATTTAATTTTTAATTCAAGTTTTCGTTGGATGCTAAATATTGCCATGATTTAATTTGGACAAGAGTATCAGAGCCAGCTTGATACTCACAAAGGATCTTTCACATGCCACACAATCACAAGACATGCGTGCCTACGATTTTCGCATCTAGAAAATCTAACGACTCCAGCCGGAGTCGAACCCACAACCTTGGACTTACGAATCGGGCACGTCACCTCTAAACCACCAGAGCTGAATGTTTTTGTCGGTATGGAACGATGTCAAAAAAGAATAATTAATCTGAATTTTTTGTTATAAATAAATTTGATATAATAAATGTACGGGGATTTTAAAAATTGCAATTCCTTCTTAATATTCTCTTTATTTCTCTTATAGTAATATTTTCTTGAACTTTATTTTTTTAGTTATAATTTTAATATGCAGGTAAAATACTATTATGAAAAAAATAGAACTGATAAAATTACAAGGTATGTTAACTTGAAGAATGGGACTTAAAAAAAGTAGTCATATTTTATAAATTACATTTCATTGTGCTGGGATAATGTGTTTTATACATGCATTAAGTTAAAGTACTAAAATCACTTAAAGTGGGAAACATTGAATAGAAATTAGTTTCGAACAAAATAAAAGATTTCTTACCAAACTAATGAAGGAATTTGTCTAATAAATTATTACTTTAAAACAATTTTTACATTTTAACCCCTTAACTGCCGATTAAAAGTTACGCGATTTGCCCTTCAGTCCCATCGTTTTCACATAGGCATGCGAATGTGGTGCATTAGAGAGGAAATAAAAGACAAATAAGCAAATTTTTCTTTGAAATAAGTAAATACTTCGTAAACATTGCGAAGATTATTTTATTGCATTTCAAAGCCTACGAAAGCAAAGGAGAGGATCGTATTTCAGAAAGGCGTATATATACGTCTGGGGCACTTAATGCACCGGTTGAGCGAGAAGTGTATATTCGCCAGTGGCAGTTAAGTGATTGATACAACAATCTACTACTAAATTGTTTTTTTTTTTGTTAAATCTGCCCAATGTACAGATATTCTTTTGCTTTAAAATTCATTTTTAATCATTCAATACATAACATAAAACCTCCTAAAACATTTGGAATAAAATAATTAAAAATATGTCAGTTCCTGTATAAAATTATAAAGGAACAACATCTCATGTATACAAACATGCATCAAAAGCAGAAACAAAAAAAAATATTAAATTTATGCATTAAGTTGGTATAAAAATAATTTTTATTGCAATACATTTTTTGACTAATTTTATGCACAACTTTAAATTTTATATATTATTTAAAAAAATCTTTTGGTATTAATATATTTTTTAAAAAAAATATCTTTTCGTTGGTGTATATTTTCCTATAAGTATGCATATTAAATTTTCAATATTCGTTGCTTATTATTGTTTGAAATAATTGAGATAAAATAGGAACGCATATATTTCGGTAACGGGGCCATAAATCAAATGCAAAATGAGAAGGATTGAAAGCTTTCAAGTTAAGTACATTCATAAATTTTAATTATTTTATGTTATATATTGTTATTGTGTTGTAATTTATGAGAGTAGTTGTATTAGATTTCATTCCAATAAAGACAGCAGCCATTCTTGAGCATTTTAAAAGCGTTGTATAGTAGAATATTCTCTAAGTAATTACAGATATATCTTCCTAAAGCGTTTAAAAATTTAATTCATAGTGCTATTTAAGGTATCCGACTACCCTGAAATTGGGAATTTTGCCAAAAATTGACAATTTTTTATGCTTTTATTTTATAGGCCATCTTATTAGCTTTATAAAAATACCAAGTTTATCATTTTCCGTTCACTAGAACAAAAACTACAAGTGTTTTAGTAAAAGCAGATGCCATTTCGAGTAAAACACTTTAAAAAGCGTTTTACTCGAAATGTGATTTTTTGAAAATAATCAAACGCGGTCAGCGATTGCTAAAAAAGTTTTGAAAATAATGAACTGAAATTTTTTTGTGTAAGTTTTGTATAATAGTATAAGTGTTTTAACCTTCAGATTTATCAATCACTGTTTTATTACAAAATTTACAGTCCCATATGTGAATATCATCACTGTTTTTTTAAGCAATTTCATATAGTAACTGAGATAAAGTGCACTAGTTTTTGTAAAAATTAAAATATCTCTTATCGTGAAGGTCATTTCGTCAATGAATAACATAGCAACTCATCAGAATTAAAAAATTGAAAATTTGTTCATAAACCTTTGGTACAGAATGGATCGCGTTTATGTTATTTTTTGTCAAATTTTACCCATTTTTTCCCCTTTCAGTTACAATAATTTATTTTTCTCTTCTTAACTTTAGCATATTTTTCTTTAAATGTACTAAAATAATCTAAAAACAACAAAAAAATCCACATATCTCCACTTTTTAAAAAAAATTGTCGCAACCAGTCGGATACCTTAAATCTTTTCATTAGTCATTAAATTCAAATGAATTTCCATTCATCTTTTTCATTCGCCTTTAAATTCTATAGATTTTCTATGATATAAAATACAATTCGCAATCAATTGTTCTTAACATGTGTGGCATTGAAGGAATTTTACTTATGATGAAGTATCAAACACACTGCGTTTTTAAGTTTTAAATATAGTATAAATTCCTTTCATATTACAGTTGTTTTGTTTTAAAATTAATAAGTACTTTCAAAAACTACATAAATATCTTGTTAGTGCTTGATAATTAACTGCTTTCTTTAAATCAGCCATGAAAGGGCTGATTTCTTGGCAAAGTCCACAGTTAAATGGGGGATTGAAGTATCACTTAATATTCCAAAATCATTTTACAAGTGAAAAACCGAAGAAAATGTTGTCACTCTTTGGAGCCCTCAGTATATATATATATATATATGCAATCACTTCACTCTTTTCTAACAAAGAAATTTTTTCCGACCATTGTGCAAAAACTGTCTGAGACCACTTTTTTTACAAATAATAAATTAAAACAATTCTCTTTACTGGTCATGATAAATTTTTAAATTGTACCACAGGAGATTTAACTTGTGCCCTTCTAAACTTTGTGATGCAATGTTGGTGTGAGCAAAGTGTTAAACATCTTTTTAGTTCAAAATTTAAGAAAAAAAGAAAGTTCATGAAAGTAAAATTACATGCTTTTAAAATCAACTGGCCTCCAGCTTGTTTCAATTAAAGCTTCGTTCACATTGTTTTATATCTACATTGACATCATTCTGTAAATTTTATATTTCTTTGTTTTTGTAACTTCATTGTATTAATTTTGTTACGTAATTGTTTTATTTTGTAATGTACTTTTTGTTTTTGTTATTTTATTACTTCGCAACTTTTGTTTTGTTACTTATTTTTTTATTTTATTTATCTTATTTTGTTTGTTTTACTTACATCTGCAAGCCTCACGTGATACTTTGGATGCACAGGAATTATTTTATCTACCTTCAATAAAACAAAAACCATGAACAAGCCTTACATTTCCTTGTTGTGATCTTCTAAACTAAAAGACCCGAAACATTTAATTCCCATTTTCTGTTCCGACGAAATTCCTTCTCCCAAATCTCTTCCTAGTGCATTCCTAACAGTACACAGATATATACCACTTCAGCATCTTTACTATTTTAATTTGCCGCTGGAGGCTAACTTTTACGAATTCATATTTGCTAATAAGTCTTACTGAATAGGTTTTACCACGCAACTCATTTATGCATAACTTTCACCCCTGCCACTTAACAGGATGCAAGCTCCCGCTTAATGTAGACATGCTGCTGTGGGCTAGGGAAATATTTATTATTATTCATCCTTAAGATTATCTTGTACGTTAGAATAAAGAAGCGGGGGAAATGACATTTAATTACATTCATGAAAGGAAAGCACTCCTTAGAAGGTATATTTCAGCAGATTTTGAGTGTGTGTATCTCTTTCACAAATAACATCAGAAAAACCATGTTTACCTGAACAAGATAAAATAAATGTAGATCATAGTCTTATTCCATTACGGGATGAACCAGAATTTTATCTTGGTTTTAACGTGCTTAGTTCCTGCTGCTTTTTTCTCACCACAAACTACTTTTGTTTAAATAAAAAAAGTCTTTTTCACTCGACTTTTACTATTTTTTTCTGTTCTCACGAATTCCTTTAGATTGACTTATCCTTTTTTTAAATACTGACAATTTTAATTTATATACGTGATACTACTTACATTCTTTAAAAAATGACAACATAGAAAAAAATTAAAAATTTAAGTTGGATAAAAATTATAACTGTTCTTATACTTTTTCTGCAATATTTGATGTTTTATTCGTTTATTTTCTAAATTAACTTAATGAAAACTTATGTAATTATTATTACATATTTCTTGCCATCAATGTACATTTTTCATTACGACAGTATTAATTACGCACCATATTTAATTTCATTGAGTATGTAAAATTAAATTGTTACAATACATTTAGTCATAAATTAAACTTCTACAGATACAGATGATTTATTAGAGTTTCTGCTTACTTTTATGTAATATCCAGAAACAGAAAGCATGTTATAACGTGAAATTAGTTTATTCTGACTAAAATGCTTAAAGTTCTGTATATAATTTTCTTAAGGCTGTTTTCGGTTAATGTTAGAGAATAGGACCCAAATTCAGAATATTGTTCGGATATAAAAGTACTTAAACATTAATATTATATTTTGACTTCACTATCTTGTAGAGAGTAGCATATTTTATCATACTACTCATTTTTATCCGAGTTGACACAAATTTTCTTTTATAAAATGTGTTTCGTATTTTTACTCCTATACCGTAATGCTAAATGAAAATTTACATGTTAAAAGGAAAAACTAATTATTTAGAAAATATTTTGAAATTTTAGAAACACTGTATTATAAACAAATGCATGAGTTACAATGTCACAAATTTTTACAAAAATTGAGACATTTTTTTCCTGTCCAGAAATGTGCTCCCGTTAGTCAAGCTCTCGTACATATGGCGAAAACAACCTTAAGGGGGCTAATTTATTTCAATGTAGGAAATAACTATTGAATTTCGATTAGGAAATAATTTTAAAAACTTCAAAAATGAGCACGAAAGGGGGTGAAAATTTTTATTCAGAACCCCCAAAATGAAAAAGAAATATTAAAATACATATTATGCTCCCTTTAATTCTTCTAACTAAAGCAATTTACTAATTTTTATTTCGAATTCCTTAATATACTAACCTTTTTTTCAAGGACGATATATAAGCTGATCTTCCCTATCTAGCTGGAAATTCAGTTGAATTCACCAAACAGTTAAGAACGATTGATATTAAAATGAAAGGAAGGAAATAAGATTTCAATGTGAAGGTATTCAAAATTAAGCAAAAAAAAAAAAAAAAAAAAAAAAAAAAAACCCTTTTTTTTATATTTAACAATAACTATTTAAAATTAAAATTTTTCAATTTTTTAAAAACTAGAATAATTTGAGAAATTTAGAGAATACAGGTGTCTCAAAAATCGAGCGCAAACCCTATACAGACAGATTTCTCATTGGGAGTACATATAAAATGCCCAAACAACTGTATCACTAGATTACGAGAAAAATACGAAAAACAAAGCATGACGTCGCAAGATGTTGGACACATCAACAGCAGTATCGTCGTGCATATTGAAGCAGACTTGAGAGTGCCGTAGAGTGAATGAGTGCACACTTCGCACAGCGTTGCATTTACCGAAGTACAAGCAGCATACAGACGAGCAACTAAGTTCGTATGCGAGCCACTATGTCTTGATTTCATGAGATTGCCCGATAGGGAAAAAAATCCAATGGTGTGTGATCTGGTGATCGTGGTGGTCATATAAACAGATCACATGTCTGATCCAGCGGCCGGAGTGTGCCATATACAAGTAATCATGTACAAAGGCACAGAAATACGCCAGAGCCCAATCTCGAACAGTCGTGCGTCATTTTTTACCGAATTTTTCGCGTAAATTGTGGATCGTACTGGTACAGTTCTTTGAGCATTTTTCAGTTCTTTGAGCACATTATTTGAGCATGTATTCCTAGGGAAGAATATAGATTGCAGAGTTAAGGCGCTATTTTTGGGACGCCCTATATTTTGAAAAAATTACGACGAAAGAAAATGCTTATAACAATGAGAAAAGATCCTTTTTGGATTTCACGTGACACATAAATTAATTTTTTCTCAGTCTTTCTCGAATAAATTCTTCTCATTGTTTACATCGGTGTATCATCGTGCGTTCAAATAGCACAGTATCACGGCGACTCAGTACGAAACTAAACGTAAAAAGCATCAAATCAATTCAGAATAAAGAAAATTTGTAGAACTAAAAGGTAAAGAAACTCGAGATCACGCAAAAAGAAAAGAACTAAAAGTTGAAAAACTTTTGTTTAACTAAACGGTGAATCGCACATAAAGCCGAAAAGAATTGAAGTTTAGAAGAAACTCCAAGTTAGAAAATAAGGGGAAAGGAAAACGAGTATGCTGTGATTATTCTGGAATGGGCAAAAGATTCTAGTAAAAAATTACAGCAGATTGTATCTTTTCTTTTCTTACATTATTAACCGGAACGATTTCCGTAGAGAATTTCAGGATTTTTCGAAAACTTTTTGAGCTAAAATATAAGACAATTTATATCCATTGAACAATTTAACCTAGAAATTGAAACAGATATCGAGAATCGCACATACCAAAAGTACGTTAACATTTGAAAATTCAATAATTCACGGAATAATGTAGGAAGAAGGGGAAAATTGACTCACAAGCTTAAATTGACGTGGGGTTTAATTAAAGCCCAAAAAAGTGCAAAAAATGATCTACAGATGATGTTGGACAGCAAAACGTCAGTGACACTGCATAAAAATCTTGTATAAAGTGAGCTGTAGTAAGAAAGGAAACAAATACACCAGCAATTATAGCATACTGACTTTACCCGAAAAGGTATTGTTGTTAATAAATCTGTACTATATCAGAATGGAGAAACTTTACTTTTACAATCCTATTGGCTTAAGAAGGGTATGAAAGATCTCTTGCGCTCATCGTGTAGCCACGGTAGCTAGTGGCCAAGATAATGGACTCATGGACAGCGTGTCATGAGTTTAAGCATGGTCCCTCTGAAGACTCACTGGGAAGAGGAGGTCGATGCATTTTAAACCGGTCGAGGCCCGAACGTTCTCCGTTGGTAGGATGTGGAGGTTAGGAGAAGTGGGTGCCAGCTCAGGTGTCGTTCTTATTACTTGAATATAGTTCAAAACTACGAGGTTCGTCACCAATAGCCTTCATGCAGCTTTATAGTGTGAGCGTTCATATTACTCTCTCTGCGCACATCGTTTGGAGAGGATCACGTGCCACCATTTCTGTCATGCTTGGCCTCCCGGGTTCTCAGACTTCGGTCCATGTGATTATTGGTTGTGGGTTTACCTGAAGTTGTAACTGTCTCGTGATCGCCGGACCTTTTTAGGGGTGCTAAGAGACAACATCCGACATCAATTTCTCACCATAACTACAACTATGCTGCTTAGTGCTGTTCTCAACTTTGTCCCTCGTTTACAGGTATTGTTGATGAATGATGGCCGACATGTTGAACCTTTGTTATAAATGGTATCGCTTATTGCTTAAGGGGATAGTACCTTGCGGAGTCTTGATATTGCACATTTCGACGTACTTTTTCCTCATTCTCAGTGTCTTAGGAGCGTTTTTTTTTGTGAGAGATATAGACAATTTTCACTCCCGTTATTCCTGCCTGAAAACCAGAAATAACAGAAAAATATTTATTTCAAAATCCGGAATTTTCGTAATATCTAAGCAATTAGCTAGTCCATCATCAAATATCAATGTTGTTTCATTTTAGATCATATCAATTGTTTTTTTTTAAGATGTTGATATTTTTGGTCAGTAATTCTAAGCTGTAAAATTGAGTTGTCAACCTCATCACTTGACCGGGATTTAAAAGTACGCGTGAGTCACTAACAGACCTCATGTTGCATCTAAGTACGAGATACTGATGAAATAAATAACAAATAAGAAAATTCCAAACAGAACCTGAAGAAAGATATGTTTCTTTACATTTTTCTAAGGGTCAAGTATTTTTTGACGCTTACATTTTTTAGTGTTGAGAGCGAGTAATTATTGTCAGATTTCGACGAGAATTGATTTAAAACGTTCTTACCAATCTATATTAATTTCTTAAAATATTTTTGAAAATTCGATTTTCAGAAGGGGTTAAGGTACTATACTTCCTTAAGTCAATTGTTATTACAATTATATTGCTTTTATTATATAAAACAACATCTATCGGCTATTTTCGGACTTTTTCTTGTTTTCAATAATACCCCATTTCGTTTCAAACATGTGTGTCCTTTTTTACCTCTCTCACTATATTATTCCGTGAATTATTGAGTTTTCAAATTTTAACAGACTTTCGAGTCACCTAGTATTTCTCGTACTAACATTCATAAATTCGCATGAGATGCAACTTGAATATTCTTTAAAATTGATGACGGAATTATGTACATCAAGAAGTGGTTGGCTAAAAAACGATTTGTATTCTATAAGATACTGAAATATGTTTTATATTGATAGCCGAATCGTATGGTCACGAACTCATGGCTTTTCAAATGGTTAAAGACTTACTGCCACTGAAGACTCGCAGTGTAATGGGGATGCTGCACATTCCATTGATATCCACGTCATTTGACGGCCGTTCAAAATTAAGAGGCCCACACACTGGCGACCTAAGTAGTCCCTGTATCAAAATACCTTTTTTAGAATCCTTTTATGTTTGACAATTTTTTTCTGACACGTTATGGGTCCCCAGAAGTTTGGGGGCTCCGTATCATTGATACGGCTGATACAGTGATATCTACGCCCCTGGGCCCACAGCCAACAGCAATAGTATAGCTTCCTCTGATTAACCCTTTAACTGGACTACTGAAAGCTGGCCACAACCTGTTTATCCGTACACTGTCCAAGCAGTGATATTTTCTTCTTTCTATTTTTAATTATTATTGAGAAATTATTATTACTAGTGTTTTTCAGAGATGCAGTTTTTCCATGATACTGAAAAATTTCTCTTCCGAGATTTTTTTGTGTGGTGAAACTGGGGATTTTCAATTGAAAGCAGGAATTTAGATTCTTGAAAATATTCGATAACAGGGATTGGAAAGGCAATGTGCAATTTGTTGCTAGAGAAAAAATGAAAATAGAAATATAATCCTAAAAAGTTGATATTATCTCTTCCCATTACAATGCAAGACTTAATGTTACACCATGCTTCAAACTGCACACACACACACACACACACACACACACACAACACACACACACACACACACACACAACACACACACACACACACACACACACACACACACACACACACACACACACACACACACACACACACACACACACACACACACACACACACACACACACAC
>BMAO01036397.1:286387-599568 GCA_019973975.1 Trichonephila clavata | reverse complement strand
ACAGATCATTTATAAAAGACATGAAGATCTGTATATCCGTTCAATTTGATGCCTTCCCATACTATCAAACCTTCGCTGCTTTACCGGTTCATTTCTCCGATGCGTTAGGGACTAGAGGCCTCTTGATTATCACCAGATGAAGGTAAGATAAGAATCAGTGGTTAGGCTGAATTTGGATTCATCAGTGGATAGTAAAGTGTTTACTGTTTCAATGGCTATGTTTTCTGCTCCATGCTAAATGGGCTCATCCGCGAGTAGAAATGAGTGGTACTCATATAGCAGGTCGTCTTGCAAACAATCTTTCTTCATATAACCTTCTTGAAACTGTCACGCTTGGAACTAGCGTTCCTGTGGTCGCATGAAATTCAATAGACAGCTCAAGATAGAGCTTGTCAGAAGAATTCAAAACATCACAACACTGGATGAATGGCTTCTTTTAGCAATGTGAGCTATAATGAGATTTATGATGATGGTTCAGATGAAGACGATTTATAGCTGTATTTGAATAAATGCAAATTTTGTGCATGGAAAATAACATATATTCTGAAAATGTGCCAAAGTTAAATCTTGTCAGAAAATTAAAAAATTATGATTTAAAATGAATTATTATAGCAATAATTAATAGTTATAATAAGCCACTATTCTCTATAGTTAAAAGATTTTTTTATACGAAGATTGTTCCCCCTCCCTCTGTTCGTGGTTTACTATTCTTCCTTTTTTTATAACTGAGAAATCGCGTATTTAACAAATTTATTAAAATCAGTACTCATAAGATGTCTTGGTTTTAGTTTGTTTGCTCTTTTTAAATTTATTTCACACTGCCTCTATATTCCAAAAATACTTGGATGCTAATTTTTCTTTTCTATTGTAAAGAAAGCACATTGTTTTCATTAACTAAAATATTTTGTGAATAGCTTTTTGATAGATAAAAGTTTTGTAATAACAGTTTTGTTTCTAATTATTTTTTATGCATTTATGGTAATCACCACTGAGATACTAAATATTTTTTCTATAGAATTACTATATTCTCTTCACTCTTTGAAGCAAGAATCATTTGCTTCAAAAATTTAATTTCTTTTCCTTTGAGGAATTTTTCGGTCTATAAAAAAATATTTGGTAAAACAATGGAAACCCTGGAAAAAGCAACAGAGTAATTTAGCTAGATAACACAAAGAATTTTGCTCAATATAATATATTAAAAAGAACACTATGTATAAGTTCACTTAATACAACAATTCAGGTTATTACAGCCAGCCTAAGAAGAAATTTTACTCCTACAAACGATAAAATGAAATTCTCTCCTTAGAATCTTCAACAATTCACTGAGTACTTCTCGTAATGTCCTATTTACGACAGTAAACAAAACACGTGGTTCATCTTTGTTTAGATTGTAGAACATTCTTGAGGACCGCTTCAAGAACGGCCGAAGTAAATAGCTTCCCCGAAAACAATTGGCTTTTCTTCAGCACAGCTACAACATATGAATTCTTTTATATTTTAAATGATCTTATACAGAACTCTGGCATCATTTTTATCAAATTAAATAGCTCTCAACCACCAATGTTAGAACAGATGAAAACTTTGCTAAGGGTTTTTTTTTTGCTTCATAAAAATCTGTAAGTAAATAAAAGAAATTTCAGGGAAATTAGGAACATTGCTGAGGAAAATGTACATATAAAAGATTAATAGAGAAAAAAAGACCCTGTCAAATATATTGCTTAAAATGAATGTAAATTGGTAGTTGCATTAAAAAAATTTTTCGTAATGTGTGCAAGCGAGATACTCAATGACAGGTAGTATATACTTCCTATATATAAAATGACAGAAAGGGCTGTCTTTACAAAAGAAACTCGTCATCAGTATTTTTCTTTCAAGTATCAGGAAATGCTGTCATTTTATAGAACTTTTTTTTTTTACAAAATGTTTTCTGTTTATAAAAAAAAACTACAAAAAATATATTCACCAGCGCTTTTTCAGAGTTTATAATCTACTGTTTGTAAAAAATGCAACACCTGAATGAATCATCAGAATTAAATGAAATTTAATGCACAAACGACTTGTATTAGTACAAATAAATGACGAAATTTTCAAAGCAAAAAAATAATATTAAGTTTCCGAAATCAGTATTTGGTGTAACCACTACGCGCTGCAATAAGTGCTGCAATACGACCTGGAATGGAGTCAAACAGATTTTGAATGTTTGTTTGTGGAAGAGAATTCCATATTGCTTGCATGCGCAGCAAAAGTTCGTCTTTTGAAGCTGCAGGAAGCGGATCACGAGTGAGACGCTGACCAATCAAATCCCACAAGTGCTCAATAGGTGACATGTCCGGCGAATAAGCAGACCAAGGAAGATGTTGCATGTGTTGGACTCAACAGAAGTCTCGAACAATCTTTGTATCATGTGGGCGTGCATTATCCTGCTGAAAGTTAGCTTCAAAGATGCCTTGAAGGAAGGGAATGACTTCGGACTGTAGCACTTCACGAACCTACCTATTGCTATTGAGATTACCCTCAAATCGTAGCAAATTGGATCGTCCATGATACGAAATTGCACCCCAAACCATAACTGCGGGTGTTAGGCCACTATGTTGTTCGATAATGCACTCTGGAAGGCAGCGTTCACCGGCATAGCGTCTAACACGAATGCGGCCATTATGGTCTACAAATTGAAGCGTGATTCATCTGAAAAGACAACTTGGTGCCAATCAGCTTGCCAGGCTCTGTGCTCATGAGCCCATTGCAGACGCAGCCATCGATGGTTTGCCGTGAGGGGGATCCTGTATAAAGGCACCGTTGCACGCAATCCACGGTGCAGTAGACGTTGACTAATCGACAAAGCCGACATTAGTACACCTGTAGCAGTAGACCAAAGTGCTGCTAACTACCTGGAGGAAGCTGAACGGTCATTCACCGCCAAGCGGAGCAGGTGCCAATCGTCGCGCGCTGACTGTCGTCCATTGCCAGTTTTTCGAGATGTTCGGTGCTCGTTGGTCCACTGCTTCCAAACTCGCATCACTGTGGAACTGTTCAGCTGCACACGAGCTTCTATTGCGCGATAGAAAAATCCTCCTTCTCGAAGGCTGATAATCCTCCCCATTTCAAACTCCGTAAGTTGTTGGAATTTCTCCTTATTTCGTCGTGGAGGTATACTTAGGTCTCACTAAAGGTTCACTAACAAATAATCATTAACTATTTTCAATGTCCCCCGCAACAGCCCTCCATTTATACGCTTTCAGCATCAGTTTAGAGGGCGCTGCGCACGCCACGCATACGCGGTGACTCTGAGAATTTACAATTTTACGTAACATCCTATAATTGATATTTGCTGCAAAGTTCATTTAATTCTGATGATTCCTTCATGGTGCTGCATTATTTACAAACAGCAGTGTATTTTAAAGCTAAATCAAAAACTACAAATTTAAATCAAACATAACATCTTAACTCGAGTAAATAACTAGAGAAACATTCTTTTTTTCTTACGAATTTATTACATATTTCTTGTAAAGTGTTATATTTCGTAATATCAGTTTGATTCTGTTATTTTACTGTAGTTTATTCATTATGCATCCTTGTATATACGCCCACACTCTCAAGTTGTATTTCTTTTAATGTTCTGAATAAATATTGTACAAGATTAGAGAAAGGACAAAAAGTAAAATATTGTTTTTATGTAACACTAACTCAACGGGTGTATCCTATCTGTAATAAATAGTTCGAGTCTCTTGAAGAGGCATATGAGAGTCATTCGACTGCACATCGAAGAGTTGAGTCATTGAACTCAGATGATTGTCATTCTTATAACCCATCTCGTGTTGAGTGAAAAAAAAGTAGAATGACTTTCGTCTTTTGATTGGAACTTTTAATCAGAATAATAATGTGTCATTAAAACACGAAAAACCCAGCCGTTTATCAAGATTTAGATATATCATATACATTGGCTGAATATTAATGAATAGAAAATATAAAAAAAAGCTTTCAATTCTTTTAGTGAAAAAGTAAAAAGAAATTTTAAACAATAGCGCTTCCTTTTTTCTTTAAAATTTGATGTAAACTATTTTATAATATAAAAGAATATTTTTTTAACAGCAAGTCTTGTGATAGCTTTTTGTTTTAGAGGAAGAAATAAAAAACTGATTTGGCGGTGTTTGACAGGCATTCAGCATCTTTATGAAGATGGTTAGAGTTATCTTGAATAAATGAAATAAACTAATAGAGCATTTTTTTATAAATGTACATCATTTCTTAAAAAAAAACATGAAGTGCTATTTATACCAAAAAATACGAATGCAGAAAATATTTGAAAACGGATATATTACAGAAAATGAACAATACAGATTTTCCAAATAGTAAAAAATATCAATGATGACAATAGTACACAATAAGAATAAATATTGTTTCTCTCTCTCTCTCTCGATATATAACTCAACGTATTTAATATATGTCGAATATAAGCCAACCGTAAAATGATGATGATAAGAATAAAATGTCCAGCTGATTACAGTGTAAAAGGCCCTTGGTCCGAATTTAGAGCTGATAGAATACTTAAATGGCAACTAAATAACTCTTTGAATGTAGCTCTCATAGTATTACGATTTTTTGCATTCTATTTCAAGCAAGAGGAGAGGAAAGGGACTTACGAGTTGGACTTAAATCGCCTACAGATACCGGTGAAAGAGGGTGAAAGGAATAATAGGTCACAAAAACTAGTGAAGAAACGTCTGTAACGACTATAAAAAAGTAAAACCTTGATTGGTACAAGAGAGAACAAGGGGACTGACGTTAAACGTTTCAAGAGTTGATGGCAGAACGTTTTCTTTTTACAGTATGCTTTCAAAAAAGCAATAATTAACAAACTAAAAAAACATTATGTAACTTTTTTGAATTTAATTTTTTTCGGTATGAATATACATTTGACTAAAAAAATTCAGGCAACTTGTGCAAGATACAACATAAAATTCCGAAAATTTCCATTTTCTTGAAACTCTTCAAATTTAATTACAAAATCAAAGATATTTTGAGATTGTTTACCGTAAAACGTAGAAAATACGCTTTCTTTTGGAGTTGAAAGAAAGTTTTTATATTATGAGCAAGCTTGAAATATATAAATATTAATAAGCCAAACTTTCAATGCTTCTAATCAAATTCCTATTAAATAAGAAATAAATTATTGAGCAAAATTTATCCACGAAAATCAATATAATTTAGTTGAAGAGTGGCTGATAAGTGTATAAAATTAATAATTAAAGAGAATAAAATAATGCTTAAGTAAAATGATTGAAGGAGTTTTCCATCAAAAAAATTAAACTAAGAAAGAGGGAAAAAAATTAAACTAAGCTTAAAGTAAGATGGGACGAGTAATTGTTAGGAGTTTATGGTGGTTGAATGAGATTCGACTTCGTAAAATTTTTCTATTCGTATACTTTGCTATGGACATCATAAAGTACATACCTTTTTACTTTATTTTTTAAATCTTTTTTGTTAACTGTTGTTGGTAACAGCTAGTGTGTGTTTTAAGTGAGTAAAAGAAATTCTTATAGAAGAAAATTTAGCATGAATTTCTCCTTTTCCTGCTTTAAAACTGAAAAAAAAAATGAAAATTTTTAAAACATTTAAAAAAATTAATTTAAAAATACATAATTTATCGAAAAAAAAACAGAATATGAGTAGAGAATATAAATTTGTATAGATGTTTCTTTTCTTACTATAGGTATTTTTGATTATTTTACTTATAGAAGAGAGATATATTGTTTGACTAGGGAAAAACAATAAGCATCACGCATAAAAGTTAGGGGAGAAGAAAATAAAAGCATTGCACATGACATGAATTAAATGAACAGATGGTTTTGAAATTTTTCAGCTAATTAATGTCCAGACATATAAAATATAAAATTTGATGTTTCAAACATTTAAATATGATATACACACATTATATATAACAAGCCAATATGAGGGCAGTGATCTCTAGTGGACAATTTGAGAAACCGTCAGTCGAGGGGTTGCTTTCGGACCATGAACATCATGTAAAACCTGTGTATGTGTTTTGTAAAACCCATTTATGGCTGCAACAATAAATCGGGTAGTTTCTGTAATTATCTTCATTATAGCTCAAAATCTTTTAATGTTCTTTAATGTTTGTAATTGTAATATTTGGATGTCATATTAAACTCTCTTTAAGCAAAGAATTTTGGCGTCCGACTGATGGTTGCCGCAACACACTAATTAATAAATTTATATTAAATTTAAACATTTTTAGGAAAGCCAAGTACGAGTATATTAAAATTAAACAACTGTTGTATATATATATATATATCATTTATAATCTCAACAGCACATATCTGAAATATAGAGATTTAAAAACCCTTTTAGATACTTTTAAATTCTTCTTTCAGATATATAAACTACTCCAGTCTTTACTCTTAATAGGATTATTTACTCTAATGCTTTAATGTAGGCTCTTAAAACGTTCTAGAAAGAAGCATTGTAGTTGAATAAAGCTTCAAAAAGAGGTTTCTTCTATTGCTTTTTACTTTTTTCCCCCTGTATTTTATCTATGGACAAAACATCTTGGATCTGAAGGAAAAAAGACTTTGTTCTTGGCAAGTCTTACTAAAATTGCTAAGCACTACAATCAATTCCAAAACTATCTTAGCGAATAGCGAACTAATTATAACTGCATAAACAAAATGATACAAACGAAAAGAGTTATCTTGATTTTATAAAAGTTTATGTACTGTGATACAGTTGTAGAGATTTATTGATCCATCATTAAAATTTTATTGCACTTAGTTTTGGCAAAGATCTATTACAGCTGAAATGTTTGGTAGCTTGAATATTAATATTAGTAATATAAAAAAGATCCAACTCAGATTTGCTCATAACAAAAAAGCATTCTAATAAATGTCACGAAACAAAAAAAATTAATCCTGTACGATACTTTTAGTCAAAATAATATTTTCAGTTCACGTTATACACCAAAAATATTTTTGCAAAAAATTGTCTCAATTTTAATTTGTCACGTTATTTTCAAAAAATTTAAAAAATTGATAATACTTGCATTTACCAACAGGTTATAATAATATATCTCATTAAATATAATACATATATAGCAAAACATAATGAGAAATTTTAATTAAATCAAGTATTTTTTTCACTTCTAATTATATAAAACACTAAAAATATTTCTACATTTTCCAGTACATAAAAGCTGCACACACTTATTTTAATAATAGATTTTTTTCTTTAATAACCCGAATATCAAAGCTGCAACAGTATTTTTTTGTATTTTACTTTTTATGCATATAGTATCTTGTAAATTAAATTATTGTGTTTAATTCAAGCAAAGAAAAAACTAGATCATATGAAAGTTAAACAATCAAATTATTAAAAAAGACCTCAAATTTACAAGTCGGTGAAAAAACCACAATTAAGAAAACTTTCACGGAAATGTGCTAAATGATTTTTAAAGATCTGCTTGATTTTTTTTAATCTGATTTTAAGCCTGTAGGCTTATTTCAGTCATCCGAATCACGATTGAGATTCTAAACGTAAAAAGAGGACATGTCATTTTTTTCAAAGAAATTTAAATCGGTTTCTTGTTAATGTGTCTTTAGATTCATATTGAGAGTGTCATTATGTAAGAAAAATTCTTACATTTTCCAATGCGTTTCAAATTCGTAATTGAAATAGGAGCCACATTAAAGGCAGATGTATCTGGTGCACGTCCTGTTTCTGTCATTAAAATCATTAAGTCACAAACGCCTGCCTGTCACATTTGACTATTTATATCTTGATATAATTGTTTTTATTAATTGTAATACTGAATATTTATTTGTGACAACTATTTCATTTAAAATATTTGTGTAAAGTAGGCTCTTTTAACCACGTTTTTCAGCATTCCACTAACTTTGAAATGACAATATTTATTGATATAGCAGAGATAAAAGAGACTCTGTTTGACAGTTTTATAACTTTTCATTTTATAATGAAATTTTCAGAAAAAATTCCTACTATTGTTCAATTTTTATAATTTTGCTATAAATATACGATTCAAATAGGTAATTAATTGCGTAACACTTTTTTTCTAATGACATTGAGTCATGGATTGTATTGCTATTTTTCATTACACACACACACACACACACACACACACACACAACACACACACACACACACACACACACACACACACACCACACACACACACACACACACACACACCACCACCACACACACACACACACACACACACACACACACACACACACACACACACACACACACACACACACACCGTGATTTTCATTACAACTAATAGCTTTAAGGTATCCGACTACCCTAAAATTGCGAATTTTATCAAAATTGACAAATTTTTTTATGATTTATTTTATAGGCCATCTTATTAGCTTTATAAAAATATCAAGTTTATTGTTTTCCGTTCCCTATAATAAAAACTACAAGTGTTTTAGTAAAAGCAGATGCCACTACTTTAAACAAGATATACTTTAAAACGCGTTTTACTCGAAAAGTGTTTTTTTTTTTGAAAATGCTCAAGCAGAGAGAGCGATTGCTAAAAAAATTCGGAAAATAATTGACTGAAATTTTTTGTGTATGTTCTGTATGATAGTAGAATTGTTTTAACCTTCAGGTTTATCAATCAAAGTTTTATTACAAAATTTACAGTCCCTTATGTGAATATAATCAATGTTTTTTTTAAGCAATTTCATATAATAACTAAGATAAAGTGCTGTAGTTTTTGTAAAAATTAAAATGTCTCTTATTCTGAAGGTCATTTCAAAAATGAATAACATAACAATACATCAAAATTGAAAAATAAAAAATTGGTTCATAAACTTTTGGTACAGAATGGGCCCCCATTTATGTTATTTTTTGTAAATTTTTACCAATCCCCCCCCCTCCCGTTTTAGTAAAAATAATTTATTTTTTCCTCCTTAATTTTAGCATATTTTTCTTAAAACGTACGAAACAAATCTAAAAACCACACACAAAAAAATCTTCATATCTCCATTTTTTTTAAAAAAAAAAAAAGTCGGAAACCTTAAAACCACATCTTTTAAATTAATTTTATTGCAATATATTTGAACCCCTTAGTACTAAAATTATACATTTTAAATCTTTAAGTGTGTAAAAGAAATAAAAATTAGAATAATAAGAATAAGAAAATCGTGATATATTAGATATCCATTATAAAACATGAGACTCTTTCATTGCATGGAACATTAACTTAAGGATCTTAATACTTTTTATGTAGTGTGTTAAATGCTTTTGAGTTATTTGTATATTAAAACAACTGGGGGCTAATTTTTCTTCACATGCATTCTGATTTATAAAACGTAAAACTAATAGCCTTCATCCATTAAAAGTACAATAAAGCGCGTTACTACATAGAAATTAACATATATAATTCGAAGTAATTTTCACAACAGTTTTAGGGAAAAGAGGATGATCTAAATATTTCTCTAAGACATTTATTTAAATTAAATTCAAGGAAAATATGCACCGTTAAATAGAATAGTTTTTATTTCATTCATCATTAAAATGGAAACGAAATTAGTCCTGTTCTGAGGAAATTCAGGCCTAAAAAAGAAAGACGAGCACAAATTGTGGTTTTCCGTAAGCCATCATTAGAAATTATGAAGATGAAAAACTCCTTCAAGAGAGTAATGATTTAGGCGAAAATTTGCGCAATTGGCGATTTGGCGTAAAGTTGGCAGCAGTCTAACGGCTTTTGCTAGTCAGACAGGACATAGTATGTTGAGATGAAAAACCAGAAACAGTGCATTGTCGCGAATGTATCGAAAAAGAGGTTTTTGAGCAAGATCACCGCAGCTTTGATCCGATGATGAGGTAGGATCAAAACTCATCCTTTGATTTATTTTAAGTTAACTTCTAACAATTAAATTTTCTTTTTGATGTAGGTATCAAAATATCTGTTTTTATTTCGAGTAGTTTTAAAGTCGATATATATATTTAATTTATTTTTGATAAATGCTTACTTTTATTTATTTTAAATAAAACAGTACAGAAAATCCCTTCTTTTTCTGTACAACATTATTTCATGTAGTATTTTACGATACGGGATAGAGATTATATGATAGAGATTTTAGCTATTATATTGATTATATATACCATGTTTCTGTTTTTAAAATTCTAATTTTTTTTCGTGTTAGTTTCCTTTTTTACGATCCTTATTGTCTCTAATATATTTTAAATTCTAATGTAGGCTCTTAATTGTTCCCAGCGAATTTATTTCTATGAATGAAATAAGCTAATCATCTTGATTAATTTAATATAAGATCGAAGGAAAAAAGTTATTTAAATATGAAATACTTTAAAACATTATTAATAATTTAAACGCGCGATTAAATTTTTAAAATGATCTGTACGATAATTTCTCTTTACTAAGAAGTTATCTGGAACTATTTCATGAAATTTCTTATTTAACTAGTGCCTATAAAATGAATGTATCATTATTTTTATTTATACGTGTATGCGGGTGTTTCTCAAGCGAAACATTTGGGTCCTGATTTTGTTAATTTAATTCTTTGACGTTCTCTCTTTTACAGCAGTAAATTGAAGTAATTTTTGATATACCTGAATACTTAGCTTTTGGGTGACAGATAAATATACGAGTTTACGTTCCGATGGCGGTGTAAATATGCATTTTCCTCGGATCGTGATCATATAGTTCATTCCGTAATACCACTTTACTTTTTATCAGTTTAAAATTTCATATTAATACTCGTGCAGCGAATTTAAAATACCTCTAAAACGTGTTTTTAAATACCCGTAGCGCGCATTTAAAATTTTCGGTTTGTTACTGTAATTTGAATTATTATTACTACATTAACGTAAATCCTAACATAATATACACATATATATATATATATAAATACGGATGCTTACGATTTTCATAAAAGTATACATATCTATCTATTGTACATATGTGTGCAGTAAATGTAAACGTTTAAAATTTTAGTTAATATTTTCTTAATGAAAATTAAAAATTTGATAGAAAAACGCATTTTTTCAATTCCTACTTTTGGTTCCCACTCTTTCTATGTATGTGTGTGTGTATATATATATATCTTGTTCAAATCGTTAATAAAATACTTTTTATTCATCCACTCAAGTTCAAATACATTTTAAAAAATTTTTAGTGGATACACTTGATGTTAATGCAGTTTTTTCAAATATTAATTCATTAATTCTATTTAATTAATGAATAAATAATAAAAAACAAAAATAATAGTCCAACACCATATATAAAAAGGAAAATCGCTCGTTGTGTTCCTGTGGCGCAAGGAATAGCGCGTTGGATTTCTAAGCCGAAGGTTGTGAGTTCGAAACCCACATGGGGTGGCTTAAGTTCTAAGAGAGTGATTTCTATTTTATTGGAATAATTAAATTTAATTAATGAATAAATAGTAACAAACAAAAATAATAGTCTAACACTATATATAGAAAGGAAAATGGAAAATTTCAAGGAAAATCGCTTTTTTTATGCCACTTAATATTGTGATTATGTAATATGTATATATATATATATATTAATTGTAATTATTTAATAAAAAGTAACTGAAATAAAATTTTCTTTGCTGATCTAAGTAGGAATTTGCTTAAATTTTTTTAAAAATAATTTCTTGTGTCAAGATATATTTCTTTTCTAACGTTTAAAGTCATAAATTTCATAAAATTATTAAAGCCTTTTATTTTAAGAGTACGGATACATGCTCTTTTAAGTAATCACATATTAACTATTAAATTTTGGACTGATTACTTATCTCTTTTGAAGCCCAGTGGCTGAGTGGTTAGTGCATCGCGCTTCCACACCACAGGCTGGGTAAGGTTGACTCAGACTTTCAACCCTTCAGTGGGTCGATAAATGAGTACCAAGCTTGCTTGGGAACTTAACGCTGGGTGTTTCGCGTCAGACTGACCACCTGACCGGAACATCTGCTTATGCTCCTCAGGGCCCAAAGTCACGTATACTTAGTTGGCCACAGTAAGCCTTGGCCCTCATGGGCTGTTGCGCCACTGAGTTAAGTTTTATTGATCTCTTTTACATGGGTTTTATAATCTTTTGAATATCGATTTTTCGAAATTTTTCGTATAAAATCCCAAGGAGAAAAAAAAAGATTATTCACAAGAATTTGAACTTAATTTTTTTAGTTTCTCATTATATAAAATCAGAATTTCTTTATCTTAATACCAAATACATTTAAAGTGTAATTAAAATTTTTAAAAATAAATTCAAAAGGTATATTTAAAATTTAAAAACAAGATATCAATCATTGGCATGGCCAAGTAATATTAGCGCGTTTTTCACATGTTGTATTTTACAATAATGCAACTAATGAACTTTTTAATAACAGAAAGTAGTGTGTACTATACTTAAAGAAATTTTTTTTTTAATTTTAAAAAATTAAAAAAAAATATATATTTTAAATTATTAAATTTAAACATGATTCGGCTCATCTAGGGCACAAATGTGACCAAATTCCGAAAACCAGAGGTCAATCGGTTAATTATTGGCTGAGAAAAAGGTACGACAAAATATGGAACGAAGACGAAGACGAGGACGAAGACGAAATTTGCGTCCTAATAGCGCTTTTTTTACACTACGTGAAAAACGCTCTAAAAAACCTGTGTTAAAATTAACATGAACTTAAATGGAGTAAAATACACTGTTATTTAAACATCCAAAAACACGAAAAACAATTTAAAGAAATGACTACGCGTTATTTTTAAAAATTTATTTTTAGCGCGTTTTTCACGTAGTGTAAAAAAAGCGCTATTAGGATGCCAATTCGACTTCGTCCTCATCCTCGTCTTCGTCTTCGGTCCATATTTTGTCGCACCTTTTTCTCAGCCAATAAGCAACCGATTGACCTCGGGTTTTCGGCATTTGGTCGCATTTGTGCCCTAGATGAGCCGAATCATATTTAAATTTAATAATTTTTAATTTAAAATTTTTTTAAAGTGCAGTACACACTACTTTCTGTTAGTAAAAAGTTCATTAGTTGCAGTATTGTAAAATACAACATGTGAAAAACGCGCTAAAATTACTTGGCCATGCCAATGATTGATATCTTGTTTTTAAATTAATGGAATTTTTTCTCATAAAATAAGCATTTCAATGTCAAAGTACGCCATATTTCTGATTTTATTTTTCAAAAACTCTACAAGGAATCTCAAACTCAAACTAGTGTAACGAATGTAGTTGACATGTGAAGATATATGAAAAGTGACGGGATGGGAAAAAAGTCCTTTCATATTCAAATTTCTACTTTCATTACCGTTTTCAGACAGACTTTACATGCATATTGCTTTATGGTCGAGAATTCTCAAAACTGGGCTACATTTTTTGTAATGCACATGTGAATGTATACGCATTCATGAGAAACCATAGAAAAGGTTCCCACTAAAGCAAAACAAAATCCACGGAAACCTACGAAGTGCAGGAAGTATAACTATTTACTCCTCCTCGTGCAGCTATTCTGTATTACAGCGTAATGCTTGGAATAACACAACAGATGAAAAATAGCAAGGCATTGGACAAAAAAGTTAACACTATTCACAATACAAAAAATAAACACGGATGCGTCTACGGATACGAAATGCGTAATGTTTTAATTAAAATATTCTGCTGTATGTTATTATAACTTATTTGAATGATGAAAGGGTACAAATCAGAAGAGAAAACACCATTGTAAGGCTTTTTATTAAAAAAAATCCTAGAAAATAGGTAATTTTTGATGCAAGATTAATTGCTTCATAGAAACGTGTGATGTGACAATACTGAATCATGCCAAAGTGCAGAAAAATGCTAATTTTGAAATAAGCTAAAGTTTTCTGCAATTTATATGTTAGAATTTTTATTATAAATATTTTTAAACGTAAATTTGCTTAAAATCTCCACGATAAAAACATTTTGATTACTGCTTGTTTTTATAAAGTTGAATATTAATTTGTTGAACACGTATTTATTTTATACATATAGAGAACTGCTTTTTTTATTTCATTTAAACTGAAAAAGAAGTTATAGCTGTTAAAAATGGGACCTCATTAATAACAAGGAGCATATGTCACTTAATAAAGGATAATTAACTACTTACCCTGTCTCCGGAGTTCAGTAAATGAACTGAAGATCTTAGTTAATGAACATTAAGAAATTAACAGTCTATGGCTGTAATTTCTACAGAAAGATTAATAAAGCTGCTTGCGATTTGGAACTGAAATTCGATAACTCTTCAAGTACATCTCAAACAAACGCTTTCTAAAAAAATTCCTTGTTTGTTCTGTTTATAGCATTTAATTCATAGTAATTGTCTTTTTATGTAATTGGGCTTTGAATGCTGAACGAAAAACAAATTTGAAAAGTTTGAGTACATTTTAGGATGCTTAAAAACTAACGAACAAGTGAGTTTTTTTAATGCATCAAGCGCCATTTGAATTGGACTTTTAAAAATACTCAAGTTTAAAAGAATTTCTCTCTAGGAATTTCCAAAGAATCGTGTAGGTATAGAAATTTAAACCATAAAGTTGAATTTACAATCAGGACTTAGAGTCGTTCAATCGAAATGATGTAGCAATAAGTCATTTTATACATTGAAAATGCTTATATCCGGGTCGAGGAGACAGTAGCAATAATTAATGAACATTCCCGAAGATCAGTTAAAGGACCCAACATAAGATGAACAGAGGTGGGGAGATTTGGAAGGCGAAGTAGGTATTTCCGTTTTTCATCTCCTCCAGTAGATTTTATCACAACCAACTATTTCCTGATGGATACATAAGAGGGGGAAATATGTGTGAAGGTTTAGTTTTTAATATTCATAAAAAACACTCTGTATAATAGGATGGTATCTTCTTATACCGAATAGATTTGAAAACATGAAATACGTTGAGAGATAAAAAAGCATTAAGATGGCGGAAAAATAAATGTTTAAAAAATGTCAAGTTTTCTTACAATAAAACACTCGATGTGAATTACTTCATTAAATTATATGAAATCTAGTTATTGATTTATTTTATATTCTACACTAATCTTTTTTTCAAAACGAAGATTTTCTTAAACTGTACTTGTTTATAATTTACATATTTAAAAAAAAACGCGTCTTTATTTTATAGGGATATATTTTTAATTTTCTGTTGCATATAAATTTTTAAGCAGCTTCTAAAAATCCTTTTATTAGGTTTTTAAAGTTTCAAAAAATAGCGGAAATGAAATGGTCGGAAGGTTATAGCTTTCTTTTTTTCGTAAGCACAATGAAAAGCATTTTAAATTTATTTGTTGTTCTACTATGATCTACCTCCTGGCATTTTTGACATTACGGTTTCTGTGAAGATTAGAAACGACATGCTCTTCAATCAAGCATTAGTGGATTAAAAAGAAGGAAAAGGATGTAAAAGAGATTTAAAAACAATAATACTGTGTCGTAAATCAAATAACTAGAATATTTCGTCTCATTAAACCATATAATTTTTGTAAGAAAGCTTGATTTTTACATTTTAAAGTGATTTTTTGCTTCTTTTGATTTATTATGGCCATGACATTTAAAAGCAGCTTATAGATAAATATTTTTATAGTTTTTTATGCAAGGAATTCCTTTGTAATATTCACCATTTTGTTATAGATTTAATTTCCCATAAATGAGTGAAAAGGCAGACATATTGATTATCGTTCCTGTTAATGACTGCTTTTAATTTTTATTTTGTCAGTAAGCGTTTGTGCAGACTTAGAAAATGTAGAATAATTTTTTCATCCAAAATTATTATTCTATATAGTAATAAGATTGTATTATAGCAAATCGTTGGAACATTAGCAAATTTTCATATGGAATGAGTCAGGTGATATTAATGTTTGTATATATTCTATTTTTACGTAATTAGTCTTGCATTTAGATAGTTTTCGAGGTAAAAGAAGTGTTTTTTATGTGTGGGTGTTGTATATCACGTAGCTTTTTTTAAAAAGGTTTATAGGACTTAGTGTTTTGTCATAATTTGATAAAAGAAAAAAAAATGAGACGTAAATGGCAGAACCATAAAAAGTTGCAGAAATTTATTGTACATCAAAATAATATCAATCAAAAATCCAAATTGAACCTTTTTATAAGGGAAGTGAGTTTATATAAATAAAACTTTTTGTTATTTTTGATATGAGTATTTTAACTCTCGTAAATTAACGCTTTATTTTCAGTTCAGTTTAGCTAATTTTATTGTTTAAAGACAAAAAAAGTTGTCAAAATTTTTTTCCGAGTCACATGATTTTCTTTAACATGTATTGAAAAATAATATTGATTAGAATAAATTACTTTTTCATCAAACTTTAATATGACTGATGTCTTTTTCCTTAAAAATTACCAATTCATGTATTTTTCAAACTTAATTGGAACATTACTTATTGGAAATTATGTGTTTTAAAATTATTTAACAAACTTTTACTTAAGTTGAATTGATCAAAACCAAATACTAAATAAAGTTTAAAAATGGATGATCAGCAAATATGCCTCAATCAGAACTGTCCAATTTGTCGAGATTAAATAATTACATTTATAACTTTATAAAATGTTGGTTCATTCTTAAAAAATTATTTCTGTAAACTTAGAGATACATTTTATTCGAACTAATCGAGATTACACAGAAAACTCAATAAAAAAATGCGTTTCCTAACAAATTCCTTAGATAGAAATGCTCATCACCGGAAAAGATGTTTCGTAATTGTATTTTTGTGTTTAAAAAAATATATATCCTGTTTCTTTTGGATTCGATTTTATCTAAGTTAGTAAATCTAAAACAATGTTTCGAAATGTTTTTGTAGGTTTATGTTATTCAGTTAATAGTATTGATTTTTATGGCAAAAGAAAAAAAAAAGCGAGAGGTTAAGGAAAGAAATGAAAACAAGCTTTTTAGCTTTCATGAAAGAAAAGCGGTCACGATTCAGTAGGAACAAGACCTTTACTAGGGAAAGGAGTGATTTGATAATAAGGTTTCCAGAATAAATATACACGTGTATCACCTATCTATAACCGGAATAATAAATTACACTGTTTGACTTCCCAGAGTTCTACTTAAAATAAAGCTTTAGTTTTAAAAATATGACAGTTAAAGATAAAAAAAATAAGTAATTTGTGTGAGCTGGATGATTTACGGATAATAGATTAAAAAAATTATCATTAGAAAAATTGGGATATTATCAATGAAGTTAGATTCTCCGATCATCTTTCTAAAAATTCTTTCAAATTATTTTTGATTTATTGAGGAAGAAATAATATTTTGAATTTATTTAGAATAAAAATTGTGCTTAAAATAAATGTGGAAATTAATAAAAAGGTTTAATTTTAGTTTAATAAAAATTTGCGTTGATAAAAATACAAGCTTAATATAATTTTTAATTTTCAACAGAATATATTTTATACCACGATAATTATGAATTTATCTTCGTTGAGAAATAATACTAAATTTTCAATAGTTGTGTGGAAAAACAAAATCTTACATATTGATGATAAATAAATATTTTTTTGATTATTTACTCATAATCTCTCCCATATATCATTCACTTAAAAAGATAATGATGAAATCGTAGCGGGAAAATATTTGATTGATATAAAATGAACATAATATAAAATTCAAGTATCAGCAAATTTTGGAGTACTACGTTTTTTAAAGCACATTTCAACATTTCCGTATGATTTAATCAAAATTAAAAAACCTTAACAGAAATGTAACAAATTCGATGATTATAAGGATAAGATAAATTATTGCAAATTTACTGTTAGAAAAACACTGGGTTTTAGTCTGTTTCTGTTAACAGGCAGGATGGGTTTTAACACTCTATGGCAATGTGAAGTTTCAGACATAGAAAAGGTTAACGACATTTGTGCAACGAAATATTGATGTTTTCAGAAAGATAGTTAGATATTAAAAGTACTGAAACTATATGCTATTTGCAATGCCTTTTTATACGAATGTAAGTTATTGTGGCTAAATCTTACGAATTTTGTCTCTATTGAGAATAGGTATCCCTGGTTTATATATACGGTTAAATGGAGTACTAAACAATGTTGGAAATAATGTCGAAATTTTGTATACTATAATTATTCCATTATAATAAACAGTAAACAAAACTCAGGTAAGGCTACAACTCTTTCCCCCCAAAAAAATTCTCGTTACGAAATCTCAAGAAGAAAAAATATCCTGAATACAATGAATTAAATGGGCAGGTCACGTTGTCAGAATGGACGAAGACCGCACCACTAAAAAAGTCTTCAGTGTCCAACCAATTGGCACTCGAAGAAAGGGCAGGCTAAACCTTAGAAGGATTGATGGCCTAGAAAAAAGATCTCCTAGTTTTGAGAGCTAAAAATTGGAGATCACTAGCAGGAAAAAGACTAGCCTGGAAAAAGCTTCTTGAGAAAGCCAAGGCCCACCCTGGGCTGTCGAGCCACTGAGGAAGAAAAAAAACTCAGACTATAAAGGAGAAAAAGCATGTGGCATTAAAAAATTCCATGAATGAAGCCTCAAAATTTTCTGGAGAGAAAACTTTTAAATTAGAAGATACGGTAAATGAAATACTTTTTTCTGATAAAATTTGAACAAAAATGTATTTATTCCTTGGTGATTTTTTATTGAAGCTTACTAGTATCGTGGAGACGGTGATTCATTTCAAAGAAAAACATAGATGTTTCCGCTCATCCCACTCAATAAAACATTTTGAACATTTTCTATACTATAATTAACAGCATAACTTTATGCGACGGCATGGGCAATTTAATATACCCATAACTATCTCCGAAAACTTCATATTGTTGTAACTCGTTAACTGCTCTAAAATATAAGTTTTGTTTCCTACAACTTCACAAGTTGATGAGTTGATTGATTTATTGTACACTGAAGCAATGCGAAGATTATGGGTGAGGGAACTTGTAATTTCTAACTTCGGTTAAATGACAAAGATGACACCTGAGCTGTCGCCCTACTTTCCAGTCTTCCATACCTCGCTATTGTGAAGACATTGAGCCTCAACAGATTTAGCATATATCTACCTTTCTACATGAAGACTCCACAAGTTAGAAGTTAAACGTTTGTTGAATAGTCTAAAATTATGAGAATATATTCTTAGGTACAAATATACATTACAAAAATGAGGGTGAGTTGGAAAATAAGTTTCCCCTGTCGACTGTGGTCAAAGTTGTGAATGAAAATCAAAACATAGAAGGAAACATTAAAGATAAGACATAACTTTATTTTTCTACATAAGTACCAAGTACATTTAGACATTTATCATACCACTTGATAAGCTTCGAAAAGGCTTCTATGAAATACTCAGGGCTTTACATACAGAAGAAGAGTTTAACAGCTTGTTTGGACTTCAGCATTGCTTCCAAAGCGCCTTCCAGCTGTATTCTTCTTTTAAGCCGAAAACAGATGAAAGTCCCTTGATGCGAGATCAGGACTGTATGGCGTAAGGTGAAGGCGTTCCCAACCAAGAGTTGGAATATGGTTTTGTGTTGTCGTCACCGAGTGTGCAGTACCAACAGAACGCCCAGGCCGCTTTTTCTGAATCGCCTCTTTCAAATTTGACAGGATGTCACAGTACCGCGTAGCATTGATGGTTCCAACCTCCAAAAAGTCCACGCAAAAGTAAACGCTTCTTTCGTATGCAAGGCCCAGAGTTTTCCTGTAGGGTTTCTTTTAAGCTTATCAAGCGGTATGACAAATGTCTCAATGTACTTGGTACTTATGTGGAAGAATAAAGTTATGTCTTATCTTTAATGTCTCATTCTATACTTTGACTTTCAAACTCAACTCTGACCACAGTCGACAGCTGAAACTTATTTTCCGACTCCTCCTCGTAGTCTGAAGAAATATAGAAAAAAATAAAAAGCATAATCCCTTTTTGAAGAAATTTTACAGTAGAAGAGGAAACAGCTACAATTATTGATAAAGAGAAATAATAACCTGGATAATAATTGTCATGAATATTTATTTTGGTATATTTTAAACCACCATTAGAAAACGCTTTATGTGCGGGATTATCTCGTTTATTGTAAAAAGACACATGTGGATCGTTTTTTTTTATTCTGTCTAAAAACACTAATGATAGATCAAATTAATATGAGAAATAATATTTTAAATAATTACTACAGTTGAAATTGGTAAAACAAAAATTGATAATTACATAAAATATGTCTAAGACGAAAACGATATACATGAGTTCCATATGATACGCAGTGGCTTATACATCCTTAGTGATTCCTCAATGAATATTTTTGAAGTACATTATTTTTTTCCTTCACTATATTTAGTAGACATAAAAATCTGCTTAGTCGTGTAGTGAATGAACTAGATGAAAGTTCAACTTAGAAGCTCTTGTTATTTGCTGCAATAAAAAAAAAAGCTTCGACAGAATTACTCAAATATTTGACATCGTATCAGTTACCAGTGGAAAGCCTGAAAGACAGTGAAAAAAAGGGAAAGAGAACTACAAAGGACAATATTCTAACCTAGAAGATTGTAAAAAGAAGATTTCATTGTTTTAAAGCAGCACGACAACCTTTTTAAAGACGAAATCATCAAGGAAAGATAGGTTGGTGAAAGAAAGGCGTGAAAGGGAGATAACGAGATCGATTGTGATGAATCCATTTATGAGAAAGTCTTTTTCTCGGGAAAAAAATGACACGCTTGTTAAAATATATTAAATTTAAATTGTTATCTGTAACCCATATAAGAATAATTTGATTAATTATGGAAAGCAATATATCGATGTGATATTTCCCAATCAATTTAATTAGTATTCAAAACTTCGTTTTGCTTGCCTTTTGTCTTTTGCGTTGGAGTCTATATTTAGAAAGGAAAGCTTATACTAGGGAAGTGTCTCAGTTAGGAAAGAGTTTGTTGATCTATAGGAGATGTGGTACGAGAGAATAATTTGATTGACGCTATTGACAAAAACCCATTAAAAGGAAAATTGTTCGAAGTGTTAAATTGACAAGATATCTTTTTTCCCCTATTTATAGAAGGTGCAAAAATTACCATATAAAAAATATTTAAAAAAAAACATGCTTCATTATTTAAATCCATAAAAGCGATTGGTTAAAAAGTGTCTGTGCTGCAAAACTTTTTTTATACAGTAGAGTCCCCAAAACTCGGCCTAATGGGGATCGAAGGATGGCGGAGTTTGTGAAAATGCCGGGTTATTGAGAACGTATTAAGAAAAATAAGTATGAGTATTTTCTCAGAAAAAATATTGTTCTGCACTTATACGTATTGTTTGCTTGAAAATCCAATAGAAAATTAAGTGAAAAACACCCTTATAGGAAAAGTACGTAGTTTATAAAGTCATAGAGCTTTTACTACTTGAAAATGCTTTAAGGGTTCTACACATGGGTTTTTTTGACCTCCTAATGAGTGGCCGAGTTATCTGGATAGCCGGGATATCGAGTGCCGAGTTTTCGGAACTCTACTGTAACAAAAATATTTTTTTTAAATGAGATTTGCGATGAAAAAGTAATATAAAAATTTTTTTAAGACAATTCCTACCTCGGCCAACAAAGAAACATTTTATTTTATAGTTACTTTTTATTATATATAATTACAATTAATATAAATATGTATATACATATGACAGAATCACAATGTTAAGAGAGAAAAAATAGAAAGCGATTTTCCCTGCAATTTTCCATTTTCCTTTTTGTAAATAGTGTTGGACTATTTTTTTTTGTTTGCTACTATTTATTCATTCATTAAATTTAATTATTCCAATATAGAATAGTAAAAAGAAATCATATTCTCTGAAATTAAACCATACCATTTGGGATTCGAGTCCGCGACCTTTGAATTAGAAGTCCAACGTGCTATCAGGGACACAGCGAACAATTTTCCTTTCTGTATATGCTGTTAAACTATTATTTTGTTTGTTACTATTTATTCATTTTTTAATTTAATTAATGAATTAATATTTAAAAAAACTGCATTGACGTCAAGTATTATCCATTACAAGTTTAAAAAATGTATTTGAACTTGAATGGATGAATAGAAAGTATTTTATTAAAGATTGAAAATTTGGCAAGATATATATAAGGAGAGTGTGAATTAATAGTAGGAATTGAAAAAGTAAGTAACCAGGGGTGTTTGGAGATTTTTTCAATATTTCCAAAATACTTATAAATTTGTAAGAGGGATAGCTCATAATTGAGCTAATCTTAAGTAAATATTGATGATTGTTTTTGTTAAAATGAAATTCAACGAAATTCACCTTTTTTTTGTTTCAAACTATGTACCCGTATAAGTTGACTTTTAATGGTGAAGAAATGCATTTTCACGAGTACGTCATTCTAAGGAATTATTTCTTTCTTTCTCACTTAATGTTTCATAAGCTCAGTGTAAGCTTTCTTTGAAAACAACTGAATTGGTAGAAAGCGATTGCTAGCAAACCCAGATTCTTTCTTTCGTTTTTCCAGTTTTGAACAAAAGGCGTGTTTCACATTTCTTTTTGTGAAAGAATAACTCTTTATTATTCTGAATGCCGTGTTCTTTATCTATGATTATAAATTCGTGTCCAGGGCAACTTTTGTTCAGGTCATCACTGTTTAGGGTCTACTTTATCGCTCACTCGTTCAACAAGGTTGCTGACAGCAGTAAAAGTCAGTTCATGAAGGTTAATTCTTATTTTGTAACCTTAAAAATGTGTCTGATCTTTTTCCATTAGAATTTAATTATTTTAAATGATTGATTTTATTTAAAAGACTGGTTTTCTTGATAAAGAACAAATTTTTTTAGGTTGATATATATTCTAGAATATTTTACATACAAACATTTTAAGACTTGGAAGAAAATTATTACGAAATGGTGTATCAGATTAAATGAAAACGACTGAAAGATGTTTTATTTTAGATGGTTATTATTTTTATAATAATTCGTATTTTTATTTTATAATCAGAGAAAATTATTAATTAATTAATATTAGGAAACAAGCTGTTAGGAATCAGATTCAGAAAACATAATCAAATATCATGAAAGGGGGACTAAAATAACAATAATGGCTTAAACCTGAATATTTAGAATGAAAATGTATTCATAGGACATCTTAAAGTTTTAGTTTTATACTAATTTCTAATTGTACTTTTTGTTATAAGAATAAAAAATTAATTTGTTATCCTTAACGAATGTTATATTACTTTGCTCTTCTTTTTTAAAAAGGTGATTATGTTTTTAAATCCAGGTAGTCTTTTTGTTGAAACAAATTATTCATTCAACTTCAATATTTTCTCTCTTTTAAATAAGACGTGGTGGGGAATATAGTATATATAAAGGCTCAAACCCTATATATTATTGTTTTTATAATTTGAGAAAGTATTTATAGCTTTGATGATCTACATATGAGGCCTTATTGATTTTATGCGAATTCTAGCTCTTTCAGATCTCTATTATATTTTGAATAAGATCTTCAACATATATATATATATGGTACTTAATATAAAATTAAGCTATTATTTCAATTATATAAGATAATATTCAGAAATTCACACACATCAGAGAGCGATGCTAAGCCCTAATTTTCATTACAGAGAGCCTGATAAGCAATATACTGCTCTCTCTCTCTCTCTCTCTCTATATATATATATATATATATGATAGATTTATAGATTTTATAAAATAATAACAAGTTTCAATAAATTTTTTTTAACGTTATAGCAAACCTGTAAGGGTTTTGAACTGAATTCTTTTATTGTAACAGAACTTAATTTTTCTGGAATGATTAAAACACTTTTAAGATATTAATTTTACCTGAAAAAATCATATCTTGAATCACGGATATTCTTTATACTATCACAATATTTAAAAAAAAATTCTATGAGGCGAACATTTTATTTTATAAAGTTACCCGACTGATTTTTTTAACACTTTCAACCATCAAAAATATAACTAAAAGTGCAAATGTACCTTTAGAATTTACGAGATTATCAACATTAGCTATCCTAGGATTATTAACCGAGTAATGACCTCAGATATTCATAAGGTTTCACGAAAATCCAGATGCTTATCTCTCTTGGCTTCTCATGTTTTAGGAACGAGTAGTATATATCACACTTTTTTTTTTATTTACAGAGAAAACCCTTTCGAATCTCGTAAAAGCATACATGCTTCTGAATAACAGCAACACACATGTAAATATTACTTGTTGATTTTTCTTTACCTATTGTGCACAGCCGTGAATACATAATGAAATTATAAAAAAAATTCTTCCGGATTGAATCTTGCTTTAAAAGGGACATCACGCATTTGAGCTTAAGATATTCTTAATACTCTGTTCTGTTTTTTAATCCTCTGTAAGCGATAGTAAATATTGTAGATAATTTGCACCTTTGGATGGATGATATTTTGTTCATGAGACACGTAAAGATCTTCCTTAAAAAGGCTGATTGGTCTTAAGAGAATTCACATAAATATGTTTCATTTATGAACACGGGGCTCGATCCTAAAATAAAATCATTTTTTTATTTTAATACTCTTAGGTCAAAAAAGAACATCTGGTTAATTGAAATATTTGAATAATTTAATATGATTTTTTCTTCTTCTTTGTGTTTCCTTCATTTTATTCTATATTACTCTTTTAGGTGAAAAGTTACTATGATAATATATTAGTATTTCATTTAAGTTCTTGTAGCCTTAAAAACAATTTTACTTTGAACTGGTATCACTTAAAAAGGCATGTTTAAACTTAGCCGAATCTGGAATTTTTTCTAATATAAGTATGAGCTTAAATATACTGGTTATTTAACTGGATATTGTTTGAATTGCATAAAAAATAGTACAGATTAAAAATGCAAAATTTCTGAAATGTTCTCTGTGAAGTAAATAATTTCAAAACAAAACTTATTCCCCATCTTTTCTTAAAAATGCTATTAATTTCCTTAAAAAAAAACGAATTAACGCAGTTTTTGCGAAGTAATGTTGAAAAAAGTTATCGCAGCATTAAACTTATTATTTTAAATCAATAGAGAAAAAGGCTTGGTAAAAAGAATGAATAGTTCGATATTCTTTTGTTTTTATGCTTACATCTATATTATTCTCACTTCTCAAAAGCTTTATTTTTGTGTAATAACCTTGGTTTTTTTTCGAATTTTTATATATTAAACATTTTTTTAAATGTATAACATACGTTCAAAACTTATGAAAACTTATTAGATATCTCTTCCTACCTTTGTTTTTTAATCTCAGTTTAGATGAAAATTTTAAACTTGAATTCTTAACTTTTGCGCAATTCATTTAGTGGACTTTTAAGTTGAGGATACATTTAATTCTGTTCCACAAAATTCTCCGTTCAATACACGAACTCTTTATGTTTTATTATTTTTTTTTTTTATTTATAAGTTGAAAAGAAATGCATCGAAAGCATTATTGCAAATTTGAAACTGTCAAAACGACATTTTGAAATAGCTTGGATATCAATACAGCACATTTAAGCTCTATCGAAAAAAATTTAAAAATCGAAAGATAAACAAATAATAATGTTTATTATTGGACAAATTGCAAAATTAATTCTTGTTTACCCCCAAAAAAGTGTTAAGTTTGTGGCACAAAGCATAGATAAAATAAAATCATGCGATTATGTCTAAAATTTCTTAAAACTGTTCCTAAAATGTGAATAAAAATTTGAATATTAAAAAAAGTTCAAAATTAATTTTTTTCCTAAAAATGGAAATTGAAAATGACAGAAGAAAGGACCAACGAAGAGTATTAAACATTTTTTTTTCGATCCTTGTCCTTACATTAGGAATTTCAAAATTTTTGCTCCAAAAACTTTGGATATAACAACGGAATTGTGAAAGTATCACAGGGTTCATTCACCTGAAATGAACATTTTTCAGAACTTCTTGGGATGTCACATACCAAGAATCCACCTTCTTCATCAGTCACCAATGAACTGGATGAGACAAATGAGCAAATATTTTTTTTTAGAAATGTTTTTCCTGCAAAATACAGGAAACAGTAATGATTCAAGACCCTGCTTGTTCACACGTCCCTGCATATTGATCTAAGAATTGGGAACAAAGTGGTTGAACTCAGTTACGTATAACGAAGCTAGTGGTCAACAGGAAGGTAAAACCGAATTAAAAAAAACACACATAGCTAAAACTAAGCAACTCTAAACTAAACAAGCATCCGTGTCCATTAAACCTTGAAAATAAAAACATGCCTTTTTTCACTTGATTCCCATTAGGTTCTTTCTCTGATTGATTTTAAGCAACGAGAATAAAATTAAAAGAAAAAGAATGGGTGAAAAATTGAGATTGATAGCATTTTAAACTCAATGAACTTAAAAAATAAATAAAGTCAAAAGTTTAGCTCATTTATAATCAAATGAAACGAAACGAAAACTATTTGTTATTGTAACCTAAAAGTCAATACTTAATCAAGAATCCTGCTAGTATCATAAAATAACCAAAGAAGAAGTATTACCAATTCAACAAATTATAATCAGTTTTGAAGCGATCACTACCAACAGAATCTGATGAGAGTATTGGAATGAAATCGAACAAAATCGGACGAATTTATACATTCATAATTCATTTTCAAAATTGCACAAGATCAGCTTGTGTATGCTTTTTTGACGACTGGATTTTGTATTAATATCATTTTAATGGGAGATGTTTTGGGATTGACTGTTCTCTATACGTCAAGAGAAAATGACAGTATATCATGTTCCTTTGATAAAAGTTCACTTCTTCAAAAACCAGCTTTCAAAATTTCTACATAATGTAATATTTAGTACCGAGTCCAAGTTTTTAAATGAATTAATTCTAAAAAAAGTATTCATGCAGAGCGTTCTCACAAAATGGAAGTCACTTTCGTGCATTGATGGCCATTAAAATTGCAACACCAGGAAGGAAAGCAAATATATCCAACTTTATTTACTGTACGTATGCATCACAGTATGAAGAAAACAGGATTATAAATTCTAGGCAACTTGAGGGTATGCAATGTTCAAAATTAGTACACATACTAATTTTGGACCGCTTTGGCAGTTAAAATGGTTCTAATACGGTTACACCCTGAGACGAACTGGACGTGTATGAAGGATACGGGCAAGTCATTCCAAGATGCTTCAAATATAAGCCAAACTTTATTAATCGGGGAGTTGAAGAGTGGTGGTGGACTAGTCTTTCAGAAACCAATGACCAGATGTTTTCGATGGGTGAAAGATCTGGAGAACGTGCTGGCCAGGGCAATAATGGAACACCATTTGTACCAAGGTAGATCAGAATACGACGGGTAATATGAGGTCTTGCATTATATTGCTAAACGATAATGTCTATGAGACCTCTAAAATAGGACACAGCCGCTGGCCTTAAGATCTGAGAAATGCAGCACTGGTTGTTTCAATTTCTGACGACGCGAGTAAGAGGTGTTTGTATCGTGTACCCAATAGCTACCCATACCATCAAGACTCGTATATTGAATGCACGCAGGTCAAGTGCATTTTCTTTGGTGCCTAAAGACCCGGATGCTTCCATTGCAATGCTGGACGCAGAACCGGGACTCGTCTTACGCGTCTGTATGCTGTAATGTCAAGGTCGTCATTCAAGCAGTCCATAGGTATCTAAACGTGTTGCACTGTCCGTGCATACTTGTTCGGTTGCAAATAAGCCCACTTCTTGACTCAAGGTCCATAAGTAGCCGAAAAATCCTGCGAACATTGATGAGAATTATAATTCAAATTATTTCTCCATCATTTTCGCAGGGACTCAAAAATCCTCTACAAAACTCAAAATAGCTATGATTTTAGAAACTTTAAATATTAAATTATCAATGTAAACGTAAAAAACTAAATTAACAAAATTAAACGTTAATCAAACATTATATACAACACGGTACCATTAAAAAAGACAAAGATGTAATTAAATTACTTTCTAGTGTTACGCGACGCTTAAATCATGCGAACACCGCCTTAACATGTATAATAATGCACGCCTTAACACGTATAATAATAACCACCTTAACACGTATAATAAAGGCCTCCCCCTCCCAGACTAGAAGATCACTGTGCCTTTATACAGTGTCAGAGATAGCCGAAGTCACAAGAAAATAATAATTATGTAAAACATTACCCAAATTAAATGGGGGTCAGGCATTGCGATCTGCTTACACTTCATTGGCGGAAATGTGTCGCAAAGGAAACCCAATGTAAGACAGAACATTGGAGGTTTATTTTCAACAAACATGTAAATTCCTTTGGGCGTTTGTGGAGACAGATCATTGAGATCTTGTATAGCTTTCAGTATGATCCTTTTGAAACCATCTATTCCATATTCGCATGGCAGTGCTTGAATTCCGTCCAATGCTAATAGAAATATCGAAGAACGATAAACTGCACTCTCGATAAACCACAATTCTGCTGCTACCGAATATCGACATGTGCTGGAAGCCATTTCTCCTTATAAGAGGCTATCTTCTCCCAAACAACCAGCATCCAAATGAGATTTCCGAGTAAAAAAACCCCTGCGTAACTTCCCTTTTTTTCAGAATTTGAGATGTCACTTCTCTCTCTCACGTCGTTCGATTGCGGTTAAATGCTAATAATTTGCATATCCCTGCATCTTCTTTCTTTCAAGCGAATTTGATATTTGTATCATCCCTCTTTTATATTCAGTTTTAATTTCCAGCAGGTTTTTGTATTATTAGTATATATGATGAATAGGTAAAAAGTTTTTTTATCATAGGTAGTATAATTTTAGAATAATTTGAAGACACACACAAAGTTTTGCGTATTTGAGAAACTACATCGAATTTTTTCACAAGCGTATTAGTCTGACAAATATCTTTCACAATTTTCTTTGCATAAGCCTTATAATTTATATTTTTTTATGTATTTTATTTATGAATATTATACTGAACAGAAAGTACTTATACAATTTTTAAAAAAAAAACTACGTTAAAGTTAAAACTCTGTGATTTTCAATAACGTACGTATCTTTTTCATGTTATAGAAAAAGGTTAAAAAGGATGATATGTGAAGTTATGAAAAGTTTTCTTTTAGTTTACTTCATATGTGTTTCATTTTTATTTTGTTACAAAAATATAAACAATATTTAGAACAAAGATTTTATGAAAAAATTATGAAATTAATAGAATTTCGTTATAAGGCTGCAATTTTTTGTTCCCCAGTTATGTATTTTTCTAATGTGGCGAAATAAATGTTTTTATACTTACTTTTACTATTTATTAGCTAGAAATTAAATAATAAAGTACACCATTAAAAAGAAACAAATTTCCGAAATTTATGATATATTGAAATGTCTTGGTGATGTATATTTGAAGGACTTAAGGCAATAGAGTTTCTGCATTATAGCTAGTTACTAAGCTGTATTAAAGTAACTAATTATATTAAGGAAGTTATCTACGAATGTAACTGAAAATTAAAAGTCAAACTCATTTGCACATTTAAGGGGACTGGTACGATTTAATCAAAAATTTTTAATTGAATGATTTTCATAATTTTTTGGTTGTTTCCTATGTGTATGTATGATGTAAAACAGATTTTGTGCTAAAAATTTCATAAAAAGCTAACTATTTAATTTTTTAAGGGGAAACTTATGAAGTGATTTCAAAATGCTACTCCTCCTACAAAAAATAACGTTCACGTATGAAATTTGATTTACAAGTAAGTCAAACTATGTATAACAAAAGTTGGTATGGGTTTTGCGATAAGATGATTGGTATTCATACAATACTTCCTTTTATGAATACTTACTGAAAATTCCTTAAAAATGTAAATTCTAAATTCAATTATTTTTTAAAAAATAAGTATTGCTTTGATTGAAAATGCATACCAACTTTTATTCCATGTACTATTAACAACAAGTGAAAAAATTTCCAAGTATTAGGCACAAAAGAAAAAAAAAGAGTCTTAGCATTTTAAATGAAGACAAGCTAGTTATTTTATCTTTCTCCGAGATAAGTCAGTTTAAAGTTTTTTGATTTGCCATTGGGATGTGAATAAAAACAAACGTAAAAGTTGTCGTAGTCTCTCACTACCCCTATGATTATTAACTCCCCTTTGCACATTATCTAAATTTGGGTATGTTGGATTCATAATTAACAACTACGTAATTAATAAATCACTATTATTTATTAATCCTTATGAGAGAAATACACAAATATTAATCAAACTTTAAGAACAACAAATTACAGTGGAGTGAACTCAGAATTCAATTATGAACGACGGAACACTAACTGAAACCCCGGCGGATAACGCATATAATCAAACTACGCATTTATAACTTAATTTAGGAAAATAACAGACCTGATATCCTTTTAAGACAGGATTCTTTACTACTTGAAGGATCTATAGAGCGGTTTCAATCCTTGATATCTTCAGTTACGTCCGAACCGAATTAATGAACCTTTTTCAATTAACTTCCTTCTGCTAACAAACTTCACTTAGTTAAACTAATCTCCTAGAATCACCTTCTTAATCAATCTCGTAGTTAACTCCTCTATCAAAACATGTAGTCATCCTCATCTCTTCATTTCATTTCTCCCTTTTATATCTCTTTCGAATTCGCTAAACCCGAAACTATCTTATTTGCATAAGTCACACTTTTAGCTCTCAGCGGGGATTGGTTAAAATAAATACAATCTTAAAAGATTTTGAGAGAAGGTTAGTGAAACGCGTAAGCACCCGTCACAAAGTTATCACAACTATGCGTTTTTTTAACTTAGAGCTTTCAAGTTTTGTGTGTTTGTAGAAAAGTATATAAAAATAATATAGGCTAAAAAAACTAGATTTGATTCTTTGACCGATTTTTGTCAATTGAATCGTACTGTATGAGTGTTCCCTTACACAGAATTCCCACTTTTAAAGATATATATGTATATATATTCTTACAATAACAATAAAAAAGTGATTTAGGAGTTTTAAAACTAAACTGCTTTTTATAGGAATCGTGTGATCTAAATTAAGCGTTGATGATTGATAATACTTTAAAAATAATTGTTTAAAAAAGTTCAAAGCAATGAACTGAAAATTTTGGCCAGCGGATCCATCAATAATTGAATTGTGAGAATCTCACCAACGTCATTGGACCGAAATAAAAGTTGTTGTTTGTGACTTCTTGGGCGATCGTCTCACTCCCAGTATCCACCACCTCCACACAAGAGGAACCACCGATGATTCATTTGCAAAAAAAAGTCTATCTTGGAATTGTTTTTCATTCAAAATAATGGAAGACCGCAAAACCCCCTGGGAAATGTTTGTTTACACTTTGACACTGATTGATCTAAGATGGCCGGTTGAACTCTGATTCACACAACGACGATAACAATCGATTGGAAGACACAGCTGTTTTTTTAGATGAACACTTCACGTGTGAATCGAAAAGTAGACAAACAATTAAGTGTGCTCATTAAATAACGAATGGAAATATTCATCTCTCATTGTCTTATTTCTATGAGAATATTTCTTTTGAGTTTTTAGGTAACGAGGATAAAACTGAATAGAATTTTTAAGAAAAAATGTATCCGGGTAACTTAGCAAGATATGATATAGTTTAGAATTACAGATGCAAAAAATATTCGAAACAATTTTAACGGTTAAGATTTTTTCTCCCTGATGTATATTGAAAAGCATATTCCAAACTGAGAACTTTTATCCACTATTAATTAAAAATTCTTGCAATTTGTTTACCCATACTGAATACTTTAAATTTAGAAACTTTGAATAAATTATCAGTTTTACACTGAAAAATAGAATTAAATTTTTTTAAAAGTATTTATGTATAGAGATGCATACGGGACATATTATAAACAAAAAAAAATGAATTCAAATAGAAAGAAAATGCATAATATATATAAAAATATTTTGCTTTTTGATATGTACTCCTTGATCAGAATGCGTTCGAAATATGATTTGATTTTATTGATTACAGAATTATTCGTGTATGCGTGGGTCCATACAAGAAATAAGAGCTATAACAGCTCTTTTTATTTAGCTAAATGATTTTTCAGGCTTCTAGGCCAGAGAAGTAAACATAAGTAACTCTAAACTTTAGGTAAACAGAATAACTGAAAAAAAAAAAAAGGAAACAAGATATGTAAAAAAAATTTTTTTTACGTCAATTCCTACTTAGATCAACAAAGGAAAATTTTATTTTAGTTACTTTTCATTAATTAGTAAACAATTAATATAAATATGTATATACATATGACAGAATCTCAAAATTACGTGACAAAATAGTACGTGTGATTTCCTTGCAATTTTCTATTTTCCTTTCTGTATATGTGTGTGTGAGGGTGTTGGATTATTTTTTGTTTGCTACTTTATTTGTTTAACAATTAAATTTAATTATTCTTTGAATAGTATAGGAAAAAGAAATCACATTCTCAGAAATTACGCCATCCCAGGTGTGATTTGAACCCACGACCTTTGGATTAGCAATCCATTGCGCTACTGGAACACAACGAATGATTTTCCTTTCAATATTTGTTGTTGGACTATTATTTTTTTGTTACTATTTATTCATTTTTTAAATTTAATTAATGAATTAATATTTTAAAAAGTGTATTAAGATCAAATGTCCTCCAAATTTATAAATGTTTCCACTACAAGTTTAAAAAAATGTATTTGAACTTGAACGGATGAATAGAAAGTATTTTATTAACAATTGAAAATTTGGACAAGATATATATATATACATAGGGAGAGAGCGAACTGATAGTAGGAATTGAAAAAGAAATACGAGTTGTATATAATTTAAATTAAAAAAAAGTAGATATTATTCTAATTCGCCTTATTCTTAAATCTACTTGAGGCTACATTGCTGGTTGGCGGCTGTTCCATTAAAACAAAAAGTAATTTAACATCATTCTATTCTTTCGATTCAGTCCATGAATACCTTACATATGTATACTCAACCAGAAAGTATAATTCACTTCGGCTCTTTGAATATTTTTAAAGCAATTTCGCATAGTTAAAATGGACTTTCTAGAAGGAGTAGAATTGATAGAATGTAATAAAATCATTTTAAAAGTACAAATTAAAAACTGTAAGTGATCTTTGTATCTGATATTGAAACCTGTCTGAAAAAATGTATCAAGTTAGGCCATATAATTTTATATTTGGTGAAAATCGTTCTAAAGAATGGTTTGTTCTGTCTGTTTTCTTATAAGTAAATAAGGTATATAATATTGGCTATTACGTCAGAACTAAAGCTACTAATTCAAAAAAGTTAATAGCTTTTGGGAAAAAACCCCAGAAAAATTACTTTGAAAGATGAGTTCAATTTTGATAACTCTTGCATTGTTATCTGATGATAATTTTTTCAAAGGATTAAAAATTAAATGAGATTTTTTTTTATTTCAGTACTTTAGAGCTTACACATGACTCGTATATTTTGTACGTAATTTATTTTACTTGCTTATTGTACTTGACTTCAGGATTGGGCACCGTGATACGCTTAGGGAACTCACACCCATAGTTTAGGAAATCAGCAAAACATTATTATCTAATCAATATAAAAAATGTTTCTTACCCTTTTCAGATCCTTTTTTTAAAAAAAAATTTCTTCGTGAGGATCTTTTTGACACAAAAGCTAAAACCTCAACAGAATTTCAAGATGAAATATTAAAAATTTTGTTATTTTATGAATGATATACTATCATACAATGAGATACCGGTTGATTCAAAAACAATGTGACCATTTTCAGAGTATCAAATTTTTTTTGAATAAAGTTTTTTACATGAAATTTTCAATGTGGCTTCCTTTAACACAGTACACTTTACGTAAATGTTTAGGCCAAGTCAAAAGAGCTTTTTTGAATATTTTAGGGGGAATTTTTCTAACTTCCTTGATTGCTTTTTGAAGCCTTTAAAGTGCTCTTACTTTATAATGTTAATAATTTATATTTATAATTGTTTTTTCAAAAATCTCTATAAAATATTCGCAAGGAGCACAGTCGGGGGTGAGGGTAGCTATTACTCAGAAGGAAGAAAATTTATTATTTTTTTATTTTCAGCAGTTTTATAGTTGATTTTGCAGTATGACTTGGTACAGAATCTTGATGAAAAGGAAACTTGCCTCGAAGGTAAAGATGTTTACTTTCTGTAATCATGTGTTACAATTTCTTTTGATAGTATATAGCATCAATTTCAGCCTTTAGTTCGACAAAAATGGGTTTGTTAAGCTTTGAGAGGACATTACCATCCATACCATAATATCTGATGGCTAACTTGCCTTTTGTAAAATGGCTGCATCTTTGCGTCGCTTTTCGCATGAAATATACGAAATATTTCGCATGAAATATCTTCGTTTCGCCAGTTGTGATTGACAGATGAAACAGTTCTTCATCCAAAGTTATCTATGTTTTGTATCTACCTTTCCATAACATTAAATACAGAGGCCAAAAGCTTTTTCTTCGTTTTTCTACAGTCTTTGAAGACATTTGATAACAGACTGGTTCATTCATTTTTTTGTAGCCAATTTTTTTTACTTGACGACAAATTGTCGATTGCGATACCTGTAGTTTAATTGTCAAAGTTCTTAGAGGTAGAGGATTTTCTACAACGATAAATTTTTTTCAGCTTCTTTTTTTTCTTTTTCATTAAGGACTTCTTTTTGTTCACATCCCCCCCCCCCTGGAGCTTTTGATTGCCAGCCAAAGTTTATTTCTTTTCAAAGTTTGAATAGTAATACAGTAAAAAAATGTCTTTTCTGATTTTTAAATGCCTTATTTATAACAGAGTTTGAGCAACTATCCTTCAAAAGCTTTAAAATTTTGTTTCAGACATGAAGATATAATTTCAGTACCATAATTTTCACTCACTAATAAAAAATGGTTTGATTATTAATTTAAATGTTTCATTTTTTAAATAAAACAGGTAGTAAAGCGATTGAAATTCCCCATAAATAGATATATGCTTTTAAAATCGGTCACTCTTAATTTTGAATCAACCGGTACAATTATAGTTTAGAGTTGCCAGTAAACTATTTTAGACAAAAAAAATATTGCTTCTATGTAAATGTATGAATGTAAGAGTAATTATTTTATGTGTGTATATATATATATATATATAATTTGAAAAATTATTCAGAAATTTGTACAATCAAATTTAAGTATATATTAAATGTATATGTGTTGGAAAGTAAATCCTATATTTGTTACTATTTGAAACGTTCTGAAATTTAAAACTGACATTATATTTTTCAAAGAGTTGCATCAATTTTGCATAGTTATAAATAAAACCAGAATGGGCAAATGTGATAAAATGAAAAATATGAAAAAAAAAAATGCTGTATTGTTAAAACCACACAATGCATTTAATTTTTGTTATAAGCACTCAAATAAATGTTTTTTTAATTAAATTTAAAACTCATCAATTTTAAAAATTTCCAATTTTCAATTCCAAAGAACAAAGTTTAGTGAAGTATAAGATATTTAAATATTTTTAAATAACGAGGCCTTCAAAGCTATATTCCTCTAATATTATAGAACAATAGCTGGAAACCGATTTTCAGATCGAAAAACAATTGCTATTGAAATTGATGTAATATTTTGATACCTAGAGTGGAGAAAAAGTATTTCATTTTATAATATTAATAATTTTTGTTTAAAAGACTTCATTTTTTCATGTATAATATCCATGTTATAGGAAATATATATTTAATTTTACATGTTAAAAAGAAAAAAAATTCTGTACTTATAAGTTGTTTCTAAATTTTGAATACTTGTGTGATAAAAAGATACACACACTAACAAACTTATATATTTGCTGGGTCATTTTTCTACTTGAAAATAAGTTCAGGACTTGAATCAAATTCTTTAAAAATGAGTGAACAATCGAAAAATTATCACGCAATCATTATTTCTGCCTTTAAAGCAAGTCAGTGAAGCTCTATTAGAGTAACTAATGGCATTAAAGAAGCCATGTATGAGAATCCTTTTATACTTGTGCTACTTAAAAACAATGAGGAATTAAAATTTTGTTAATAATAAAAACGTTGTGATAAAATAAGTTTGGAAAATAGTTTAAAGACCAAACGAAACTCATGCTCATTATGTAGCAAGTTTTTTAATTATTATTTTTCACTAACGCCTTTCATGAGATCTCTGAAGAAGACATTTCTATATAGCTAAAGACAGAATCAATAAAATATATTTCTTAACGCTTGAAGCTTTATATAAAGATAATTATTTTTAAGAAGTTATAGCATTGCATACTAACAAAGAATGAAGTTAAAAAATGTAGTGAAAAAAGGCTCATGGATAATTATTAATGATGGACTTTCCTACGAATTAAAAAATAAATATTATATTTTTTTTTCAACTCATCAAACTGAATTCGTTTCCATTTTACTTTCTACTTCATAATTTTCTTTGAAATTGCTTATTAAGAATGGTATAAAAATTTCGTCAATCAAAGAAATATTACTTGCGATTGACAATATATTATTTCGGGTGTTAAAAAAAAGCTATCTTTGTGAGCTGTAGAAAATGGTTTTTTTTGTGTCTTCATGCTTGGTTTGTTTACAAAAAAGGAATACCAATGCAATGAAAATGGATGAATGAATAAAAAATAATAATAAAAATTGATTGGATAAATAATAAAAAAAAAATCGATAACCAGCCCATCACTATAGGTCACGATGTGTCCCAACTCTGCTTCGAAGTGAGGCGTCCCTTTGAGCGGCAACCGGTTGCTACCAACCTATGTAAGGTAAAAAGAAAAAGAAAATGAAAAAAAAAAACATTAATGTTTTTGAATCTTGGAAACGAGGGAATTCTAGTTACCCTTCTGGCAAAGAGGATTGGTGGGAGCTAAAATCTTCCGGGTTCGTAAGTCTGACCCTAACCAAGGTCAAATTGGACGTGAGATAACAGTAGAAATCTCACGTGCAGAGATTTAACAGAAAAAAAAAATAAAAATAAAAAGAGACAAATTCTTACTACTAGTAAGAGGGAAAAACGGGTCAGAATTAAGCTTCTTCTGAACGAAGATTCCGACTGACGTAAAATTTTCGCCGTATAATTTTTTTCTGTACATCCCCTGGTCATATATAATCTGTAGAAATCAAGTTCAAATGGCCATTCTCTTACAGCTTTCGGCACATCGTAGAGTTGCAGAACTGATATACGTAATGTGATCTGCTCGATAATCTGGATAAAACTTACCATTCTTTTCTGTCTGTAATGAACATTCAGAATTGATAAGAAAGCACTTAGGAATCAATGGAAATAAAACAAGACTATTTCCGGAATTAAAAAAACTTCCCTCCAATAAGGATAACATAAATTTATCTTCTATTCTGAGTCAAAATTCGAATGAGAAAAGTGAACATATACATGCAAAGTATGTGAACCTACGAAAAGGTCTTTAAATTTTAAAACATTTCTTCATGGGTTTTTCATCAAAAAGGGGAAAATTCTGATATGGAAATCAGAGAGTTTTCGTTTAATGTTAAAAATAAGGAACCTCCTAAAATATAAATTTTATGTTTATAATGAGAGCAATTGTAAAATGTCTTTGGTAGGTATATTGACAAAAATAACTATTATATCCGCCAAAAATATACGTATGAACCACAGAATAAAAATTAAATATATAAAAAAGTTAAAGTATAAAATAGTTATTCTGCGAGATTAATATTATAATTTTTTAATATAACCTTTATAACATCACACAATATTTTCTCTCTCTCTCTCTCTATTGAGTTCATACATACATATAATAAGAATACTTTATCACATTTGAAATTCATCGGAAATTCGACAATGTTTATTAGCTTATAACGTTAATACTGCTACTTTTATGATAATAGTGAAGAATATTATTTTATTTATTTCTGATTTATAAAAATTGCAAGCAGAAATGCAAGTTAATTTTCGTGATCGATGATTCATTATATTTAGATGCAATATAAATGCATAATTTCTCTGAATATATTGCATTATTGAGTCTCAATTATTCTCCTGGACATATGTTCTACAGAAAAAAAAATAATCCTGATTTTTAATTGATAATAGCATTAAAATTCTGTTAGCGTGTATTAATAATTAATATTCATAACATTCTTTCACATAGCTTCAAAATTATACTTTTTACAGCATGACCTAAATTTCAAAGTCTGATGCAGATTACATTTCGTAACTTAAATTTTACGGTTGGATTCTCAGTCTTTGTTCCGAAAATTTTTCTTTCATTTTCCAATTAAAAATATAAATATTAATTGCCAATTTTGTAATAACATGTCTTGATAAAAGATAACCTCAGGAATTTCCTTCTTCTTTCGTTTACTTTAACTGTAATACTAATTTAACATACCAGCCATATTTAAGCTATAAATAGATACAGCAAACTTAAAGCTGAAAAACAACAACAAATTTTACGGCACGACATTGCATCTTTGAAAAAATTTGATAGGTTTGAAATCACGTCCTAAAAGAGATTGGAACACGATTTCTTATCTAATTGTTACAGTGTCCTTCCTTTCTTAGACCGTGTTAAAGGGACAAAGGAAAACTATGGAGCAAGAGAAACTACTATTTCCAAATAAATGAAAATGTACCAAAATTATTTTTAACAGTTTTATTTTCAATGTTTTTATACCATCTGAGAAATATGCAACTGTGTTAAATGATTTTGTACGTTTTCATTTATTTGGAAATAGCAGTTTCTCTTTGCATTTCTTAATATAACATCATAATTTAAAATTGAGATAACCGTCTACTTGCGACAATTTTTTTAAAAAAAAAAATGGAGATATGGGAATTTTTTTGAATTTTTAGATATGTTTAGTACATTTTATGAAAAATATGCTAAAATTAAGAAGAGAAGAAGAAATTATTATTACTAAAATGGGAAAAAATTGGTAAAAATTTACAAAAATAACATAAACGGGGCCCATTCTGTACCAAAAGTTTATACACAAATTTTCAATTCTGATGTGTTGCTATGTTATTCATTTTTGAAATGACCTTCAGGATAAGAGTTATTTTAATTTTTACAAAGTGTAGATCACTTTACCCTAGTTATTATATGAAATTGCTTAAAAAACAATCATATTAACATAAGGGACTGTAAATTTTGTAATAAAACAGTGATTGATAAATCTGAAGGTTGAAACACTTCTACCAGAACATACACAAAAATTTCAGTTAATTATTTTGAAAATTTTGAGCAATAGCTGGCCCTGTTTGAGCATTTTCAAAAAAAAAAAAAAAACACACACACACATTTTGAGTAAAATGTGTTTTAAAGTATGACATATCTTGCTTTAAGTAATGACATCTGCCTTTACTAAAACGCTTGTAGTTCTTGTTCTAGTGAACGGAAAATTATAAACTTGGTACCTTTATAAAGCTAATAAGGTAGGTGGCCTATAAAATAAAATCATAAAAAAAATTTGTCAATTTTTGGCAAAATTCACACTTTTAGGGTAGTCGTATACCTTAATAGGATGACAATATAAAGAAAAGGTGATAAAATTGGAATGTAAAATAATCCTATCCCGTATCAAAAGAAGTTTGAAATTTTTGAACAAAATTCCCAAAGAAGAAAAATTGAGATCTCAGAACTTTTTCTTAGGATTCTAAATTTAAGCTTTTATTTGTTTACGTACTATTTTGTTTAATATACTGCGTGGAAGAAGAAACGTGATAAAAATATTTGAAATAAAAAAAACCCGAATATTTAAACCTTTTAAAATGTTTTATTTTAAAATTATCATATAGCTCAGTTTTTTCATTCTATATTCCTTTTTCTAAAATATAGATTTACTTTCTGAGGTTCAATGTTATTTTTAGTTCAACATTTTATTAAATGCCTTATTGCAACTCTGTTGATTTTTCTTCTTCCGGTTAATTCATATTCATTTTTAGAAATTTTTTTTGCAAATATGCAAATGCTGAAGTGAAAAATAATTTCTAACGACATTATAGGATTCAATAAAGGAGTAAATCAATATTGTGAATTGAACTTTTTTTATTGCCAAAATGTAGTCAACTACCATTATAACTGAACCAGATTTAATTTGGAGTGCAGCGAATTTATACTAAGGAAATTTATCGGCTTTGCAGATTTTTTTAGTTTACAACTTATACATTTTCCCCTGATTAAAATGTAATAAAATTATTATTTATTCTGTTTACATTAAATCGAGTATTACTTTTACTATATTATTCAAGATAAGTGGGTGTTCAATATTATAGTTAAATTATAAATATAACTTAGATATGTATACATATAGCTCTTTGTCTGGTATTAGTCTGGTTCCATTAAGCTCTAAAATTATTTAAATTAATCAAAAATAAGTTTTTACTTTATTTACTTCATGATATAATTTATCGAAAGTTTCACAAAGAATGTTAAAATTGTTGGTTACAAAAATGAAGTTGGTGGTATATTTTTCGGTATTGTTGTACGATAAAGGGGTATCCAATCTTTCCTTATAGGATGTCCTAAGGAAGTATATAGTTAGTCTCATTATTCATTCTTTTAAATATGTCTTTTGTTCGCTTTCACTATCGTGACAACCAAAGTAAGTCAAAGGTGACATTAAGGCACTGACTTGATATACATTGTCAATTACAATGTTATGTGAAACTAAGTTAGGATCAAAAGAGATCCGTGACTGTAATAAAGGTATGAAAAATTTGAATGAAAAAAAATCGATAATGTTCCATTGTTTGATTTCTAACAGTAAAGGGGCATAATTGAGAAACTGTGTCATGAGATAGAACGAGACTTAGAACAAAAGGAATATACTGATCTAATATGTTTTTTAGGTGATTTCCTCTTATTTGTTAATTTTTAACTCTATATATCGTATATCCATTCAATATGATTTTAGATTTGGGGTATGTGAACTTTTGTTTAAGCGGTTATATTTCTTACAAAAGCGTTTAAAAAATATTAAAGTGTTTAATGGTATAACATGAAAAGTTTTAGTTACATCGTATTTGATGTAAGAAATGTTTAAGTAAGCTTACAAATGAAGATTTGTGAGTAACATTTCCGTAACGTGTAGTTATTTCATGAACAAATTTGTATCTAGTGCAGTTATTTGAGTAGTTCAATGGAAACAGTGCAAGTGATTACAAAGTGCTCTAATAAGTTATTAGATTTAATAATCAATTTAATTTTATAAAAAGAAGTTTTTTGATACTTAAAGCATTCATTCTAAATTTTTATTTTTCGGGGATGTGATTGTTTTTTATTAAAATAAAATTCTTAAAATACATGAATAGGGAAATATTTTGATTTTACTCCACATAATAACACATTTATTATGTTAATGAATAATGCAATTGTTTGTATTTTAATATATCTCAATTTCATAATCAAAATCTATATTTTTGCAGCATTATGTAAGGAATCACGTTATTGTACAATATAACTCCATGTAAAAGAATTAATTAAGTTACATTATTTCGTACAGTATATTCTAAAAATGGTACAGAACAAAATATGACCTTAAATTAGATATCATTTTCGTATCCTTTTCAACCTATTCGTTATAAAAAGTTAAACTATGAGTCAAAACATAATGTATTACTTTTTTAACTTATGAATTGAAATATTACAACACGATTCTATTAAAAATAAGAGCAAAAGAAGTGAATAAGTACTTTTAAATTGATTTTTTTTAAATAGAAAACGAATACAATATTTTGATGAATGAAACGTGTCAAGCAAATAGTTTAAAAAAATTTCAAGTGAATTTTATAAAAAAAATTAATGTAGTTAATTATTAATTATTTCCATAGTTATTTTACAGCGTGCGATTAATTTAATATATTCCAAATGATTGAAGTTTAAATTTTATGTGTAATATAAAATGAATATTTTTTAATATATTCATTTTAATTAAATGAATATATTTTGACACAGATAGCATTTATTATATATAGAGGGATTTAGAATTTATATATTACCGATATTGATGCAATTTACGAAATTTTAGTTTTAATTAAAAATTATTATATATTTAAAAGCCTATTTTTGGAAACAGAAGTTAATTTTACTTCAATATGGATATTTAATAAATATATCAGCTGATTATAAGACTAAGAGGGTCTGAGTTATTCAGATCCCTTTGGTATTATAATTACTTTCGATATCTAATTGCCAAAAGAATGAATTATATAGATTAAAGCTTATAATTTAACCAAGAGAGGACTACAGATTACACAAAATACCATCATATGCTAATTCATGCATTTGAGCTGGTCAGTTAAAATACTATTAATACGATAATTAGTAACTCTAACTACTGCGCAAAAATTTATAGATGTGGCATCGCAACGTATTGTTCAAGGAAGTACGCTAAACATAATCTCACTGTTGTAAGAATTATAGTCGAAAGAACTTTAAACAAGTGTATTCTAAAGTATATACAAAAGTAGTTTCTCTTTTATTCTTACATAACATTGATGATCAAAAAGTAAGCCTAATTTAAGACGCGGAAAAAATAATAATTATTTTGAATTAATTCAAACACATGAATAGAATAATAACCTTATGGATTTGGACGTTGTGTTTAATCAACTAAGCGTGAAAGTCTATAGTTTCTATTTTGAAAAATCGTGAATAAAAGTAAGAAGTTTACCCTTGTTATAGCTATAAACTAAGCTACAAAAGGTAATTTTCAAGAGTGAGAGTCACTAACAAGGACTTTAATTCAATTTTAAAGAGGTCTATATTTTTAATTTTTCTTTTGTCTTTATAATGAATACATAAAGATCTAAAATTGAGTATCCTTGCATTAATGATTTTTTTTAATATCTTGTTTGACATTTAAAAATAGAAAACAATAAAAAATACATTTGAAAAAATCGAGGCTAAATTTTACATTCTTTATTATAAAAAAAATCATTCAATAGCTTCAACAAAAAGGAAAAGAGTTTACGTTCTTTTGAAATTTGATTAATGTTTAATTACTTGGTATTAAAATGTAAAATCTATGAAAATTTGACGAGTTTAAGTGTATGAAATTAAATGATCGTGAAAGGTTTATTTGTTTCTGGAGTTCAGAAATTTTTCGGGCTAAATTATAAGCAGTGATGTTTCAAAACGATAATGCTAGATCTATTGTAAAGTACTTATTTATTAAAGCACCTAAGATATCAAAATGCGAACTTTATTATTGTGTAATTATAACATGGATTTTTATTTTAAAACATAGTAATCATCTTCGAAATAATAAAACATAATATTTCTTGAGGTACCCGACTACCCTAAAATTGTGAATTTTGTCAAAAATTGACTGATTATTTTATGATTTTATTTTATAAGCCATCTTATTAGGTTTATAAAAATACCAAGTTTATTATTTTCCGTTCACTAGAACAAAAACTACAAGTGTTTTAGTAAAAGCAGATGCCATTACTTTAAGCAAGATGTCATGCTTTAAAACGCGTTTTGCTGAAAATATGTGTTTTTGAAAATGCTCAAACGGGGACAACGGTTGCTAAAACAGTTTTGAAAATAATTAACTGAAATTTTTTGTGTATGCTCTATATAATAGTAGAAGTGTTTTAACCTTCAGATTTCACAATCACTGTTTTATTACAAATTTACAGTCCCTTATGTTAGTATAATCACTGTTATTTTAAGCAATTTCATATAATAACCAAGATAAAGTGCTCTAGTTTTTGTAAAAATAAAAATATCTCTTATTCTGGAGGTCATTTCAAAAATGAATAACATAACGACGCATCAGAATTGAAAATTTGTTTATAAACTTTTAGTACAGAATGGGTTCCATTTATGTTTTTTTTTTTTTTTTGTAAATTTCACCAATTTTTTCACATTTTAGTAATAATAATTTCTTTTTCTCTTCTTAATTTTTTAGCATATTTTTATTAGAATGTGCTGAAACAAATCTAAAAACCACAAAAAATTCTCATATCTCTATTTTTTTAAAAAAAAGTTGTCGCAAGTAGTCGGATACCTTAAGCGAATAATGAAATAATCATGATGAACCAAAGTGACTCCTCCGTTCATGTAATATGATTTGCCCACAAAATCGAATTCTTTATAAGTTTAGAATTTGATACTGACTGTATACTTTTCGAACATTCTGACATCAAATACCTTCGAGGGCGAATGATATTTGATCAGTCATTTAAAACTTTTGGTGATCACTGATGCTTGATTCCTCAAAGTTAACAAAACAGTGTACGAGTTGTATGTATATGAAACCTGGATCCTAATGACTACTTTCGTAACAGCTCGCGTTTGCTTACAAAAGCACTAAGCGCATAATCGAGGTTAACTTTGAATGGAATATCCTTGCTGAATCAACGATATTTTTTACTTACTAGATTCGTAAGCGGAGTTTCACACACATTTCACGATGTCCATTTCTCGTGAAAAATACTGATTATCGAGAAAAATATTCCATATGCTTTAACCTTCATTTAAACTGAATATAATTTCCATATTTTTCATATTTTTACTATTGTATTATGTGTGAAAACAATGGCAGATTTTATTTAGAATCTTTTTTCTACGTGAATTTTATCTTTTTTCGCTGGAAAAATCTCTAACACAATAAGTATAAAACTACAATTGTATGAACAGAAAGTGCTAGTTTGTATTGTTAATTTTCAATAGCAGGGAAGATATAGTTTTTTTTCAACGATTTTCCTAGAATTGTTATTTAGCATTTCTTAGTTCAAGTTAGTTAATTTTTATTCAGTATTTGTACTACCGTACAGCTTGTAAAATATATAATTTGTCTATTAATTACACTTATTCGTAAACAGGAAGTTCGATTTTTCATAGCTCATTTATTTTAAATCTCAATCATTTTAAATGTCGAAGGATGTAGGTGCTAAAGATTAAATTTTGCAGCATAAAAACTTCAATATCAGATTTTAAAATATATTTTAACTGTAAGTATATATTTTGTGTGTACTTCTCCCCTTTGCTCTTTTGTATTTATGTGTGTGTTCAGTTTATATAAAATGTAAACTGTATTCGAGATCAAAAGATAAACAATTACATAACATCCCGAAGGAGCATACCAGTTTGGGACTTAAACAATATTCATCATATCTTAAACATACCAAGAAAATAATTAAATATCTAAGTAGATCTCAAATATTTAAGAATAAAATGTAATAAACTTGTATAATAACGAGAATAATTTAAATAGTTAAAAATTTCCCCTTTTTCTTAAAGAAAAAGAACATATGAATACTAATTATTTGTAAAAAATTTCAGTTTTGTTTAGTATACATAAATTAAATCATTACAATCAGGCTATTAATAATACGAAAAGAGTTTATGAAATTTCTCGGAAATAGATTCGTCGACAATTCAAATTACGTTTATCTTGATAATAATTTTAGCCTCATTAAAATTTAATATGGTTTTAATGTTATTAATACCGATGTAAAGTGATGAGATAGTGACGATATTTGATACTTATTGATATATATAGTGATGTACTGTTCATAATGCATTAAGAATGTATAGTAACAACAATAAAAAACTCTCCCTATAATAAAATTTTCAAATATGTATTATTGTAACGTTTTTTGATTGAAAAATTTCTGTAAATGTGAAAGAAATTGCTCTTTTTTTATAGAGGAAAAGGTATTTAGAGCTTTCTTTCAAGTTTTAGTAATTTTTTTAGAAATATGTTATTGAAGTATAATGACTTAAAAAAAACAAAGAAAAAACTATTTTTGAACAGATTTCTAACAATATCTTACTTCATGCTAGTTATCACAAATGAGAATTTTATGCATCCTCATAAAGCTGCTATTTGCATTTCATTACAAATTCAAAACCCATTATCTTGCTAAATCTGTTTGCATTTTCTTTTTAAAATAAAATTTAATTAATGTTTTTGTACACTTAAACCAGCAGTTTTATTTCGGTAATCTAGTCTAATATCCTGGAAATACCCTTAATTCCGTAACCGATACGTTTCCTTCCTTGGTAGAAAACCAGTATTGTGATCAACAACACTCAAAAGATCTAGCGTTGTGGAAAAAATCAATCGTGGTAATGACAGATTATCGCATGGATAGTTTTGAGTCCTTGTAGATGTATGGTAATCTGTCCTAGATCATGCGTCAGGGTATATAGCTTTCTTTTTCGAAAGAAATTGATCCTAAAGAATTTTTTTCGCATTAATTTATCACCTAACGTTGGTGAATTTTCTCACGATTTTCACTTCTTAATGAAGAAAAGAAAAAAATATATTCGAAAAAAATGAGAGAGAAATGAAATGAACCGAGAATTCCTGTGAATTTAGACTGATATCATAATATATTTAATGTATCACCAAAAAATCTCAGTTAAAAGGAAATGAACATTTAGTTTTTAACATTAGGACTTTTCAGCGATCATTTACGAATCTTATAAATGTAAAAGTTAAGATAGTAAAATGTAGTTAAAAAATTTCACGCACTAATAATCAATGCGTTTGTGCTCTGTAATTAAATAAAGTGTATAAACATGCTCTACATAACAGCAGGGGAAAAAATGAAAATGCAATTTCTTAAGTTAAAAAAAATAAAGGATTAATTACAAATTTCGAAAAGAATATTTAGTATGGGATAAAAATGTACAAACGAAAAGAAAGAATTTTCCGAGTCGCTGAAATAAAAAACAACTGAATTCAAATTTTATAATCGTAAATGCTGGATGCGTATTACTTAAAATGGAAGAGAATCAAGTCATCATATAAATTCAAAGATTTTGAAATTCGGCATCTAAATTATTGAATTATTACCGTATATTCCAGCGTATATACACTCATGTCCGTAAATTAAGGATAATGAAGTTCAGGCAAAGAAAGAGACAGAAGCAAAACAAATTTGACTTATTTGTAAAGTCTATTTATTAAACAAAAGGTAAAGAGCAAAAAAGATGCTATATGTTTAACATAATTAATAAAAATTGCGATTTTTACTCCCTGGAGCAATTTCAAAAAAGGACCTATTTACAAAAAACAGTATAAAATGGTTAGATGATGGTTAATACGGAGTATGTCTCCCGGACGATGCAATACAGGCCTTACAACTCCTACGCATGCCGAGTATCAAATTATCAATCTGATCTTGGGGAATATTACACAACCCATCAAGCAATGCCCTCCGAAGTTCCGGTAGACAGGTGGGAGGTGGTTGACGGGCTGCAATTCGTCGGCCAAGCATATCCCACACATGCTCTATTGGATTCAAGTCCGGTGAGTATGCTGGTCAATCCATACGTGTGATATCCTCCTATTGAAGGCATTCGTCTACAATGTTTGCACGGTGAGGACGGGCGTTGTGATCCACGAACAGAAATTCAGCCCCCATGGCGCCCCGAAACAAACGTACATGTTGTTCCAGAATGACATCCCGATAGATGTGGTCTGTCATCGTTACACTCTGAACATGCAGGTCAGTTCTGGAAACAAGAATAATTCCTCCCCAAACGAGCCATCCTGCACCACCGTAACGGTGTCGTTCAATGGTGTTCTCTTGGTGGTAACGGGTACCTGACGCTCTCCATATGAAAGTCCGGCGAGAATCAGACTGCAAACTAAACCTGGACTCGTCGGAAAACATCACACAAGACCACTGTTGCGGTGTCCACAATGCATGCTCTCTACTCCAGGTTAATCGCAGGCGACAGTGAGTTGCGGTAAGGGGAACACATCTGACAGGCCTACGAGCATATAGACCAATGTGGCCTAAGCGTCTGTACACGGTCTGCCTTGAAACTGTCGTACCGGTAGCTGAAGAGAGCTGACGAGATAGGTCTGATGCTGTGCTCCGTCTGTTTCTTTTGGCAGTAACTGCCAAATACCGGTCCTCATTCGGCGTTGTAACTCGGGGGCGACCTGTGCTGTAACATCTACCACATTACCATCATCTTGGAATCGTTGCCAAAGCCTGGAGATGACACTCTGGGCGATTCCAAGTTCTCGGATACTTCCAGCTGGGTACGTCCACATTCCAGTCGTCCTATAATTCTACCACGTAAAAAATCATCCAAATGCTTCCTTTGTGCCATAACTATGCGGTTATTGCACTGAAAGGCTTTTAAAGCGCTTGTGAACAATTTTACTTCTTTGCCACCATTCCTTATATACCCCTCTCTTACACTCTCGTCGTTGTGACATACTATCCGCGCCATCTGGTGGTTTCTTGTAATTTGCATATTCTTCTTCAGGATGTGTGTGATAATTCTACAGGTGAAATTTTTATTTTAGAGTTCAATTTCTGTGTGATTCTGAATTATCCTTAATTTATGGGCATGAGTGTATTACGCGCACCTATACTTTCAAAACCCCTTTTTTAAATTTCATGTATATTCTCCCTTTAACTAGTACCCTTTATTTAACATCATTTTATAAGTTTTACTTGTAGTAACGGAATCTTTGAACTCCATTTTTACCCACTTTAAAAGGTCAGATTAATTCGAAATTTTGCTCACTTGTCCAGGACCGATGACAATACAATAATCTTATAACTTTGTTCCATTGTCCTGATCAGGATAATCCAGGTTAACGATTTCCCATTTTCAGATCCCATTTCGCATCTGGTGACTAATTTCAGATCCTATTTCCAGATTTGGTGACTGAAAGATAAGGTTACACTTAGTTCGATTAACTATAAAAGGGTGTTTTTTAGTTTTTTTAAACAATAATTTATTTATGAAAAAAATCTGAAATGTACGTGTGCTATGCTCTTATCTTCTGAAGTCATTTATTCCAAGTACCATACCAGGCTTTTGAACAATGGTATGATTTTAGAACTAAAACCCTTAAGAGCAAGAAAAGAACTGTTAGAACGTATGAGGGTGTTAGAATGTGAAAAAACATTTGTAAAAGTAGATCTAATGCGTATGCCAGTCTAGAAATACACTGCTCAAAAAAATTAGGGGAGCAAGTAAAGAAAGTAAGAAAATCGTGCGAGACATCCACAGAGCTGCATGAAATGGATAGTGCATACGTATCAATGAGCGATACAGAAAAAAAGACGTAAACACATATGAAATTAAGCTTTAATTCATGGAAGCTTTGAAAAAAAAAAGAAGCCGATGTAAGGCAACAATTGGTTTACATGTAAACGATAAAAAAGTAATGTTTGGAAATGATGCAGTACTGTTAATAAGGCGTGTGGTCTCCTCGAACAGCTAAGACTGCTGCACACCTGTTTCCCACGGATGCGATGATGGTATCGATGAGAGTTTGGGGTATACAGTTCCACTCCTCAAGAAGGGCAATCTCCAAGTCACGGAGAGTTAATGGAGGCCTTGGTCTAGCAGCAATGCGTCACCCGAGCACGTCCCAAACATGCTCGATTGGATTGAGGTCAGGAGAGAGCGCTGGCCATTCCCTACGCTGTATTGTTTCAGCTTCCAGCATGTTCTCCACAAGACGAGCTGTATGTGGTCTCGCATTATCATCTTGTAAAACAAAGGAATCTCCAATGGCTGCTGCGTAGGGTATGACATGAGGTCTCAATATCTCGTCTGCATATCTGCGGGCCGTCAAAGTACCGTTCCGAATGATATGCAGGTCCGTACGTCCACCTATGCTTATTCCACCCCACACCATCCAACCAGCTCGTCTGTAGTGTGACCTTTCACGAATGAAAGTGGGGTTATTTCGAGTGCCCCTTTCCCTCCACATCAAAACACGTCGGGTGTCTTTCTCCAGACTGAATCGAGGCTCGTCTGTAAACAATACTTGGCTCCAATCCCGTTGCTCCCAATCTCGATGTTCAGCAGCCTATCTTCTACGAGCCGCACTGTGGCTTGAGGTCAATGGAATGCAGAGCATGGGCCTACGAGCATAAAGACCTCCCTGATGGAGCCTATTCCGTATTGTTTGGGTGGAAACTCTTTGCCCTGTTGCCACGAGAAACTGTTTTTGCAGCTGAGTAGCATTGTCTTTTCTGTTACGACGAGCTGTTAACTGTATATACCGGTCATCAGCTGCAGTTGTTGGACGTGGCCGACCTTTCCCTGGCCGACGACTCAAATTTCCAGTCTCTTGGAATCGATTCCACAGCCTTGCAACGACACTTCTGCTGACTCCAGCAGCGTCCGCCACACTGCGTTGTGTTTGCCCGGATTCCAGTATGCCGATGATGCGCCATGTAATGGATTCAGGTAAATCACGTTGTTGAGACATTTTCAAGTCACCTTTTCTCGAAAACAATAACTGAGAAATCAACTTTCTGAGTTATGGCAGTGAAACAGACGTCTCTGCTACATCCCGATTTCTGCTCTTATCTTCTTTTCTGGTTTGTGACGTCATGAACTTTTATTTGCATATGAAGTTTTCTTCTTCTTTTTCCTGCTCGGTCTTACATTAAAAATGATTACTTTTCTGTTACTTATCGGTGAAAATATTTGCGTAATTTCATTAAAACCATGTGCTCCCCTAATTTTTTTGAGCAGTGTAGTATGTGAGTGGATAATAAAAGCATGGAATGAAATTAAACCAAATATAATTTAGAAATCATTTGACAAATATAATATAATATAACAATCTAAATGGAACTAAAGACGATTATTTATTTATGGATTTAAGTAGCAGTGATAGTGAAGATGAAACAGAATTGGAGGATGTACCTCAAGTTGACGCTGGCTGCGGTGCCGTAGGGCATGGGTTCGAATCACGAAGAAGGCATAGATGTTTGTGTTGTAATCTTTCCTTTGTGTTGTAAGCCCCCTTGTGATACATTGTGTGGTGCACACAAGGTTTATAAATGTTCTTAATAAAAAAAAAGCTTTAACGGAAGAGAGACAAATATGAACAGCGAATATACGGTATATGTCATAAAATTGAAATTAGTCTGTATATATATTTTTAAAAACGATATTAAATTAATATTTTGTTCATTTTAATTAGTTTTATATAAACTTGTAACACAAAAACGTATTTTGAGCATTTAACACCTGTCAAAAACAGTGCAAAAAAACTATGTGTTTCTGAAATATTTTTGCAATTTCGAAATTTCACCTGGAGATATTGTCTTGAAAAATACAATAATCCACTTGAACTACAGAGGTATATATAATATAACAATTAATTCATTTCTTTCCTTATCGATTTATATATTTATTTTACATTAACCTAAATGGTTTTAAAGAAAGAAAAAAAAAAGAGAATATTTTCAACAAAAAAAGAGTTAATCCGCAATAAAAATGGTTTTAGTGTTTGATAAATGCAGAATCAAACTTCGTGTTTAACGATTTTTCTATTTAAATATAATCTAAAGTACATAATCTCTGCCAGAAACCTACAATTTTATATAACTTTAGAATTTTCAAGGTAATAATTAAAGTTCACGTTTTGTTGGAATCATTGCAATTCTGCCATGAATGTGAAGTATTGTTGTGATTTTTATTGTATGTCATTGGGAATTGAGGACATCATGCGTGACTTGCTGATACCCTTTGGAATAAAAAGCTTTGACGAGGTTCATCGAATACATTTAAAAATTATCTTCCCTTTTATCTTTAAAGTTTTTTTCATTGTATGTTTTAAGCAGCTAAGTGCTCTGAATAGATTTATCTAATAGTTGTCTCTAGTCGTACACAAATTCGACTTTTCATTGGCCCGTGGTGATAAACATTCAATTACGTCATAAAATGGCCAGATTTTAATTTAAATATTCTTTTATTTGTAGTTACAATTTTTTCATGAACTTTTTTATGTTGTGTGTAAGAATTCTTTTCCTAAACTGCTACAAATTCGCTTAAAATATTTTATTGATTCATATTATGCAAAGGCTTAAAGATTTTGAATTTTATAAATCAGTTAACTTTGGTATTACTTTACCTGTAACTCTTGCTGAAGCGTGATATTTCACTGGAATGCATTAATATTAATCTTATTTAACCATCTGAAGGGTAAATTCTTCAAATTCTTCCATTTAACTTCTAAGCAAATAAAATTAAAACAATATTTATTGCTGTGAATAGTGAAAATATTTAAAATTTCTGTTTTATATATACATGAATCTAAACCACTCTATTTTTCCAGTTTTAGTGCTACTTAAAATTGGGTGGGCTTAGAATTGAAGACAAAACATTTGTTGGATAGGGGAAATTGAGTTTCCACCTCTTTTAAAAGGAAAAACGTAACCATCAATTTTGACCACTTGCGTCGAAGACTTTCCCATTCCGTAGCTTATCTCCAGTATTCAGTCTGTTCTAAACATCGTTGTCTGCTCGCATTTAAGAATTTTTTTGTACGCTTTTTTTAAATCTCCTAAACATCAAAGATATCGGTAATAGTGAGTTCACTTTGACTCAAATGTGAAAAAGGGAGGCAATTTTATACGCAGAAAAAAACCGGAAGTAGAGCAGTGGCTACTGAAAATTTGAAACAGATGAAACAAATATACGTTGATGGCGTAAGCAGAACGACATAATTTTTTCTTGCAAATGTTCAATAGTCTAATAATTCCTTCACATTCTTCTGTCACACATTCTTTTAAAAATGGTGCATATCAAATGCATTGGATGGCACGGAAGACGCCACCGTGTGGGAAAATGGTGTCGCTGGCACCAATTCTGAAGTCAGTGTGACAATGGGAGTGAAGAACCTTTTTTGAAACATGATAATGACGGTTAGAGTAATTATGGGTTCATGTATGTATATTTAAAAGATTTTAAAATTGGTAAAATAAATAGATTATTAGCTTATTATTAATTTTCATTATTATTTAAAAAAAATTTCCTAAGTATCGGATATTGATGAACCTTTTACACAATTTTTTAATTTTTTCTCAAAGACGTGTAGAGAACTAGGGGTGTGGCTTAGAATCGATGGTGGCTTCGATTAGAGTAAAACCGATGTATGAAATATCGTGGCAAATTGTAGGATTTCTTGTAATTAGATCAATGAAATTATTGATGTTGTTATAGTTGCATTGATCCTTTTTGTTATATGGTAATATAGTTTATTGTACATTTTAACTCAAACACAAATATAGACGACACAACAAGGAACACAAAAGCAAAAACTACCATTATACTATATGACAAAGACAAGAGGTGGGTTGGATTTTCCAAAGAGTCCTGAAAGGTAAGGATCATTACAAATCAAACAGTTTTCAATATGAAAAATCCCCTTGAATTATTACATTTATATATATATATATATATATATATATAATACTGGGGAGATTTTTTTTTACTTGCTCTTCACTCAAGTGGCAAAATGCAATAGAGGGAATTATTCCTTTTCTGTTTCTATTTCTATACAAGAAATAACTGGGAAAACTGTAATATAAAAATATAATCACATGTTCAAAGTGAAGAGAAATGTGAGCTATTTATAGAAATTACATCAATGTTTTAGGGAAAAGTTTCAACCACTTAGTAAGGCACGTATAAGCGATTAAGATATTCTTTTACTACGAATCGCGAATAAATCAGTCAAAAATTCAAAGTTTCATCTTTTTAAGGAGGAATCACGAATAAATCTGTCAAAATATTGGTTTTAATCCTTTAATACCAAATGAAATGAGACACGTTTCGAAATAGTATATTCGGAAATTTGATTTAGAGAAATATGTAGAAGATCAGAATTTTGAGTAAATATTAAATTATATATATATATTTATACATAGAAAAATCTTCCCACCTTTTAGAAAAATCCACTATTGTTAGCATAAAACTGTGCCAGCAATAGCTAAACAATTATATTAAGGCAAGATACAAGTAAAAGTGTGTTTAAGAGCTCAGATTTATCAATCGAATCCTTTAGCTCGTGGAAGCTCTAATTATATATCAAGAAGCATGAAGCTCTTTATCACAATCATCATTGTTTTCAATAGAAGTTAACGCATGCCTTATGTTAAAGCGTGCAGCGATTAAGAATAACCTAATTTACCTTCATAACTGAAAGGTATTCTCACAGTTGAATTCAATATTCTCCAATATTGCTTGAACAAAGTGAAAGATTTTTCTGATGTTTACAATGACTGATGCCTTTCTCATTAATCTTTCTTCGGCCAAACTGGATTGCGCACCTGACCTATCTGTGCCTCTCAAATTGGCTCATAAGCATCCCAGCCACCCAGTCAAAACATGATGGGGCAACTGGACTAGTGAATGATTATAACCCAAGGCGCTGCTAGATCGCATCTTAAAAAGCAATTATTGAAATGGTCTGAGGTGCGAAGACTTCTTTTCCTCGTCCACTAAACACGTTTTACATAATACAAAGATAATGACACTGGGTGATCTCAGACACTCGAAAAATGAGACCGTTGAGACGGGTAATTTAAAGTCTTTGGGAAGGGAAAATAGGTAGTTTATTGTTTGAAATAGGTCAAGAATTGAATCGACTCTGCTAGGGAAACGTTTAAGCTCACGCATTTTTCGGGTAGATGGTCCGTTTTCAGCAATAAGTAATTCATTACGGTCTACCGATTCAACTAAAGGAGTTTTATTAAATTTAAGCGTTAATTTCTAGATGAAAGTTTATTGTACGAGTGATTACTCTTAAATATGTCCTAAATTATAATTTTCACATACATCCGAAAATTATAATTCTTGAATAATGATGTTTCCTTCATTATATTTCTACTATAGAATCAAATAAAACAAAAAATCAGAATATTATTTTCTTTAAATTAAAAAGAAAAATGCTTTTAAAAAAGCATCAATTTTTTTTGCTGCTGAGGGAGGGTAAAAATTATAATTTTCTTAATTAATTAAAAATAATATTAAAATAAATTTGTAGATAACTGGAAATTAATTTAACTCTTAAAATATAGAAAGCAGTTTTGCTTTATGTGTCTTTTGATTGAAAAAATTGCTATACAGCTGGGTATATATATATATATATAAATAAAATACTAATTTATTTCATTATAATCTGTTTCAACTAATTCTTTGGTTGTATATGGCTATATATGGTTATATTGTTAACAATAAAAAATAGTTCATAAACTAAATTTAATGAAATTCAGATTAATAGTGAAAAAATTAGATATAGATTATTTGCCTTAGTAGAGAAATTGCAAAAATGAAATAACCGATACAGAATTTGAACATGATGGCGATTCAAAATATTAAGATATAATAAAGAAAACTCGTTTCAGGAAATTAATATTTAATAAGATGACTTTGCTTTGAAATGATGAGGAATATCTCATTCGTTTTCTTAACATTGCCTTTCTAAAATTCACCCTGGTATTGACCGTCATAAAGATGCGCAAAGGAACTTAGGAGTTAAAGAATTCTTTTCTTCTTTTTGATTTTTATAATTTTCAGAATTATTTGACTGTCCTAATTGTAAGAACCCACAAATATATTTTTTATGTAGTTATTTATAATATATAAGTATTTGTGCATGTGTATTATTTGTAACTGTTTTACTTACTGCGATATCTCTATAAATAATTTTAAAAACTTGAACATTTATAAATTTTATTTCTAATAAAAGAAAAATGTTTCCAATTTAAAACAAAAAGGGAATTGAATTCTCTAAATTTTCAAACTTCATATGTGTTTTTTAATTTGTATTGATAAAAATAACATTTACAATTATTTATTAATTTTTAACAGATTATATCTTATTCTATCTTTTATCTTTTAGAAGCTAGTTTCACATTAAATTGACAAATTTACTATTTCTAGAACGAACAACTCTAAGAAATTGTAAATGAAACCAGTTTGAGAAAGAAAATAACTAAAATACTGCTTAAATATAACTTATGTAAATTCAGAATAACATTAAAATAGATTCAAGCTTAAATGTGTGTGTCCCTGTTCGTTTCAAAAACTTCATTTACATTAAAGCCTTTAATGTATGTCATGCTGTTCTAGCTTGTTTGAGACCTGAAATATGAAAGTTCCCCGGTAACAGAGACAGACTGGTTGGCAACGGTTTTTTCTTACTCCTGAAATACTTGGTCACAATGAAATCTGAACTTCTTTAATGAATTCTATTCAGTATAATAATGGAAGTTTTAATGAAAAAATTTAGTTTTCTTACAGGACTTTAATAAGTATTATTTCAAGTTTTAAAACTAATATTTTCTTTCCCTTCAATTTTTATTCATACGATTTTTTAATAACTGTGCAGCAAATATTTGAACAAAAAAAATTTGTTGTTTTTAAGAACATTTTCTGAATATAACTTTTGACTGTGATAGTGAATTATAAAGTGGATGGAAACGTATTTCAAGTTTTTATTCACAACATTATGAAAATCTCACAACAACGATATTTAAATAAAGATTTTAAAATGAGTTTATTCTCTAAATAATGTAGCTCCTCTTTTTGTTTGTTTGTTAAAAATGCTTTATAAATATTATATTACATTATTTTTCCAGATCTTCGTTAAGTTTTCTCACGTATACATTTGAATAATTCTCAGGTCTTTTTCAATTAATTTTGGTTGAAATGATATTACAAACCGGTTGGAAGATTACTCTAAATTCCTTTTTTCCCAGAAAATTAATATCTTCCTGGGAACTAAGTCACCCATTTTCCAGTGATTTGTTGGATCTTTATTATTGATGGTAATCCTTTTTTTCTTCCTAGCCCTTTTTCACAATACTTGTAATGATTAGACATTGTATTAAATTAATAAAGAGAGAAGTTTCCACTTTTTAAAAATTCTTATGGTTTTATATGTAAAGAAAATATTATAGCATGGAAAAACATTTATTATGAATATTTAATAAATATTAGGGTTTGCAGTCCCGGGATCCTGGCGTTTTTCCCCCAATCCTGAGATCCTGGGATTGAAATAACTTATCACAGGATTTAATTTTTGTCTAAATTATATTTAAAAATTTTTTTCTCATTAAAATTTTTTAAGAATTTAATTCCTAGAAAATTTATATTTTGTTTATGAAATATGTACGTAGAATTGTTTTGTGTAATTATAAGTACTATTAGTAAAAAAATATATGCAGCTCTCATTTATCGTATGGGAGAACGTCGTACAGATCTAAGTGGCTCACTGCAATACTTACAGAATAATATAAGTAACATCTCAAGATTAGGTTTTATCACGGTTCTTTCTTAAATTAAATGCCGTTAATTAATAGAGGACCTACTTGAAAGAGTTGAGATTTCAAATCCCATTTACCTTACTACAAGCTCATGCAACTGGATCTTCTATTTCAAATAAGGTAACACATGAAATTGAATCACATTCTGATTCAATAACTGGATCAATTTACACACAAAAATCATTAAATGAAGCAGTAGAACTAGATAAAGTTACCAAAGAGGCATATGTGCTCCAATGCAGTCTATTAGATTTGAGACACTATCAAAAAGAAATGTCTCTTTTTTTGAAAATGGAGGGAGACGTGGTGATTACCTGAAAAGAATATCGTCCATTTTAATGACGATAACACCTACTAGTATAGAATCCAAACGAGCATTTTCTTCGGCAGGACAATTTGTAACAAAAATAAGAGGCCGTTTGAATGATGAAACGCTGGATGAGCTGTGTTTGTTAAAAGCTTATTTACAGAAACACAAGAAATGAAGAAATGTTTTTTTTAAAATTTAATTACGTGCTATTTTTATTTGTTTGTATGATGAATTAAGCTTTTTTTATTTGTTTCACAATAAAATTAATATTAAACCAATTTTCTAATTATTTTTATATTTTAGTATGCAATTTCAACTATGCTAATTTGTAAGTATTTTTAATAAGTAGTCCAATCTTAATCCCGGGACCAATCCCGGGATTTGGATAATGTAATCCCGGGATTGAAAATATAACACGGGATTGCAAACCCTAATACATATCTTGACAAGCATTAATAGGTGAATTCGCGGGGACCAACTATTTCCTTGAAAAATTATTTATTGTCTTGATTGTTTATTTCTAAGTAATATTTCAAATGTAATTTCTTATTTAGAGAAAATTGAAATGATCTTTTAAATATTATTTAAATGCTCTCTTACTCGTTCCACAAAATATAATAAAAATATATTGCAACTTATAGCATAACTTAGATCATATTTTCTATTCCTTTTTGCATTATTTATTATTATGTAAGCGTTAATTTTGAATTAATTCTTATCTTAAATGCGTGAAAAAAAGAGATTTTTTTTTTTATAATTCAAATACCCTTTTATATACTTGAAAACAATTAATTTTGAAGTATGTAAGATAATAATTATACAAATTTGAAGGCACATAAAAAGGGGCATTGAATAACTTGAAATCATATTAAATACCTGCTTTTTCCATACTAAATTTATGATGTTTCTCAAATAAATATTTTTAATTACTATTCATTTTAATTACTTTCTGTTATATTTTTAAATACTATTTGTTTTAATTACTTTCTGTTATATTTTTTAAATACTATTATTTTTTATACTGTTAAAAGAACTTATCTATAGGGAGAATTGTAAATATCTATTTGCTTGCTTTGGTAAAAGCACATTATGTATTATAACTTTAAAAATATTGTTAACTCTTAGGAAAATGCATTTTGAATAAAATGAACTCCAAATAATGATGATCAACAGATTCTGCTGATTTTTTATTCTAGGATGAACATTCATAAACGAAATGATTTCCAAAATATTGTGTCACTTTGTTAAAAAAAATAGATTTATAACTCTTCCGAATTGTTCTTCTTTCGAATCATTAGAGTCATAAATTAGTATAGTCTTATAAGCTTATAAAAGATTTTGTTTGAAATGGGTTTAGTATCAAAAGAATAAAACGAAAAATATTTCTGACTTAAGCAAAAATAAACAGAAAAGAAAAGTTTAGCTAGGTATCGTATAAATCGAAACATAAATAAATGAAGAACAATTTCAGATTACGAGGCACGTTTTTAAGTTTCATTGATAGATTTAATACTCGTAAGGTACTTTTCTTAATCGCGAAGTTTAATGTGTCATTAAAACATGCTTCATTTGTTACGATTTAGACAAATACTTCGTAATATCTTTTTCGAAACTGCAGCAGGTCATAAACGGAATCGTGATTCTTGATTCTACCAACGTATTCAAAGAAGGCGTTACATTTATAATTATAACCTTACATATAAATGTTTCTTAAGCTTGAAAATTTCAGTGTTATATACCATCCTTATATTTAATATAGTTTCAAATTTAAATAAATGTTACTTTAGTACAAAATTATCACTTATTTTATTCACACACATAATGAAGAAGGAAAAATAATTTTAAAATTAGATTTAGCAATCGGATTTGAATTACTGTAAGAAATATGGTAGTTTTATTGATTAAAATATTAATGATGTCACCATATTGGAATACTGAATTTTCTAGATTTGCATTGTAAGCATAACATGTGTTCAGACTTAAAAATCAAGGTTAAGAGAAAAATATAGAAGATTTCTGCCCGTTCTATAAGCAGCTTTTTCAGATGCGTTCAATACTGGATATGAATTTATGTATTTTGCAAATATACCTGAAGAGAGTGTTGTAATACATCAACTAGTATAAAACAAGATTCTTCATCTAATTTCTGAAATGGTATAAACAAATTAAAAAGGAAACTGTCTCTTAATTGGAAAAATAGCTTTACATTAAAAATTTTTTACTATGCTGTTGTGGAATTGATAAATTTTATTTGAATCTCTTATTATATTTTTGAAAATTTTCAACTAATACAAAATTATTTTTATGTTTGAAGATGATTTCCCACGTGATCATCATGTACTCTTTTAGTGATGGCGGATTAAAATAAAATTTAAAAAAACATTATTTTGTAAATTCTGTACATTTACAGACTTACTGAATAATGATATATGTGTATTCATTTTAAATTTATTATTATTGTATTTTAATATTTTACAAAACAAATGATAAATGAGTGGAAATAAAAAAATAACTTTGCCTAAAAATGACGCATTATTAAATCCTATCAATAGTAATAAGTACAATACTCATTTTACGCATATGTAAAATGCAATGTAACGTTTATTGCGTAACGATTGATGCATGTAATTTAGGATTTTAGTAAAATGCCTGTTCTCTTACGGGTCACATGTAAGAAAACATCATTCAAAAACAAAAAATAAGCATAACTGTATTTTTAAGAAAAAATTGAAAAATTATATTTACAATTGGAATAATTTTTATTATTTATCAGTATTTATATTGTGTGTGTGTGTGTTCTTTAAATTCTAAATCACAACTCTTCTAATTCTAAATAAATGAATTATAAATACATAAATAATACCAATTAACGTTTTACTGAATTAAGTTCATGTATTTTTGTATTCAAACATTTCTCTCTCTCTCTCTCTATATATATATATATATGTTCATTTATTCACATAATATTTTTTTAAACTTATTTTCAAACAAAACAATTTGCTCTGATGCCAAACATTTTTAGCAAGGCGTCGATGACATTTTTGACCAGGATAAGATGGGACAGAAGGTACTTCAGAGAAAAATTAAGTAAGCATCTCGCGTAGAATTTGTTATCGGAAGGAGGTCAGATATACTTTCAGTTCATAGCACTCTGTGCTGTGAGAGAGAGAACGCTAGTAATAATATTCTGAACAAGGTCATCCTCTGAGCGTATTGGTATTCCTTCTAAGTGCACTGTTAACCTAGAAAGGTCTTAAGTTGAGGCATATTTGGAGAAACCGCTCTAATCAGTTTTTTCAGTGGGCAGATATTCTCATTTATCTCATCTGCTGCATGCTGGCCTCTTAGAATTGAATTCGTAGTTCTAGTACTATGCCCAAGTCAAATTAGAGTTCTTTTTTCAGAGTTTTCCATGTAAAAAGCTATCAAAAGTATACATCTGTTAAACGGAAATAAAAAAGATAGTTTTAATTGGTACATGAATACGAGGGGCTCTTTATAACGAAGATGCATCATTAAGATTAAGGGTATATTAACTTCCTACGCATGTATGCATGTTAGTTAGATACGTAGCTAAAATTATTACTTTAAAAATGTGTATACTTAGCAAATATAAATCGCGTATAAGAAATATTGCTCTTGACTGAATTAAAAAATAGGCCAACTAAAAAAAGATAATAATAATCAATAAAATTGAACTTATTTTTAATATATTAATAAAAATGCATTTTCAAAAATTTTATTGAACTGCTTTGTTAGTTCGAAATGGAAAATATGAATTAAATAACTTCAAAATATTTCTTATAATACGAGGTTCACTATTCTGTGATAAGAAATAAGTTTTTATCTATTAATTGAAGTAATATATTCAGAGTAGTAATACTCTGAATATTACTTCAATTAAATGAATTTAGAAGAAATGTTTTTTTTCTTCAATGCAACTCATGTTTTGTTTACATTCAAAAAGAATATGAAAAGTCGGGTAAAAGCATTATTTGGTATTCTTATCATATCTGTATCGATCTTTTTTATTTATCAAAGCATTCCTTCTATTCAGGAAGAAGAAATTCTTCGAAATAATCTTAATGAAATTAATACTTTAATCAAATTTTAAATAACTGAATTTTATTATCTCATTTTATATAACATGGGTCGGCAACCTATCGCACACGTGCAAATATGGCACTTGGCCAAGTTTTCAATGGTACTGTACACCACTCTACGAATTTGTTAATTTCTGAGTGGATGGAAGTTTAAAATTTTGAAATGGAATCTATTGAACTAACATCCTCAGAATTGTGGAAAGAAAAATTGAATTACGAAAACATCTGCAGGATAACTCTAACGATAAATTGATAGATATTTTAAATTGTTGAATTTACTTGTTGGAAAGATTTAAGTTTTTGAAGAGAATAGCATGCACTCTTCTTTCCGTTTTTGGTTCTACATATATATGTGAACAATTCTTTTCTCATATGAAAACAATTTTGAGTCTGCTGAGTAGTTGTTTATCAACTGAACGTTCAGAATCGTGTCAAATTGAAAATCTTAAATGATACCCCTGATATTACGATAAGAAGTAGAGCGGTACAGTGACAAGGTTCGCATTAAAACATTTATTTTTTATTTAACTGTATTGAAAGAATATTCATCTTTTATGTTGTTTATTTCAAATTTTAGTAAATATGCTTAAAAGGTACATAATATGCAATATATAAGGTACTATTTTTAATATATGTTAAAGGAATAATTATATTTTAAGTTGTTCTTTTTTTACGTTGATAAATATCTTTAAATGATGCAAAATTATAATGTGCAATAAAACTCTAAATCTGTATTTTTGACCTCTACTCCCTGACTGCACGGATTTCTGCGGAAATAGAATTGTTTCAAATATTTCCTTCTGTGTGGCACACTGAATAATATTGACAGATTTGTCCGGCACAGCACAGTTACAAGTTTACCGACTACTATTATATAATTTCATTCGAAATCGCGAACAATTAAATTTCCTTTGATCAATACGGATAAAATTTTCATCTTAGAACTATGCGATGTTGAATATGTATTATATAAAAATAGAACATATTTTATATTTTAATATTATATAAAAATAGAACATATTTTATATTTTAGTATTATTTAAAAATAGAACATACCTGCAATCCTAGACCTTGAATAGAAGGTAATGAATTATTTTGGCAATACAACACTTTAAAGCAGTTATTCTGTTTATTTAAATTTATAAAAAGAAAAATAGCATTACTCTTTTTCCCACGAATACATTTGCAATTCATGCCTTCGCTCTTATGTAAAAAGAAGTAACATATTTTTATGTTCCAAAATCTCTCTCGTAATTAGCATAAAAATAACATTAAAGAAATAACGAGTATAGTTTACTTTCATATTCTATCTTTTTGAGGTGAATGTTCACACGCCAAGATGACCCTATTCTGGTAAAAAGATCGTTTTAACACCTGTCTTTAATTGAAGTAGCACGTGTTGATAAAACGGTTATCAATTCATTGAAAATCACGAAAAAGTTATTACTTATGTAAAATGTAAGTACTCATGACAAGTTTCTTATAATGGTTAGTTATACCATCTGTTTTGCTTGAATAATAAAATTTTCTCGCTAAATCGAAGTTTTGCTTTATAACAAAGCAATTAACTTGGTTTATAAATCAAACAACCTCGGATTTTGAAAAGAAAATTTTTTGATTTATACTTAATATAAAGATGATAATAAATAGCTTGATTGGTTAAGGTCAAATCACTTTCTTCGCAATCTTAAGATTGAAAAGATCAATCACGAAAAATCCTTGGGTGGATTATTTGTTTCCCCATCAAACATGTAAACATTTTACGATAAGGATATGGTATCGTGTTAATCTGTAACAAGTCTAGAGTAAATGATCTCAATTATGAAGCTTAAAACAGGAATGAGAAGTGAGAATGTGTTCAGTTTTCCTTTATTAATTGGAACAATGAGTTATATTCCGGTGATAAAACGCTTTATTTAATTTTCTAATTTTCCTTTAACTCTGTATTCATAAATCACTAATTATAAATCCTTCGGAAAAGTGTGTCGTTATGGTTATGAAGTTAAAAGCTTTGAATTGCTTGTTGGAGGCTGAACCAATTTTATAAATAATCAGATAATATATAAGGGATGTTTCCCCCCATAATTATTACTTTCTGTTCTGGTGTTTTTTAAATGCGATAAAATTACATCGGATGCATGGCTTAAAAATTTCTTTTGTCAAATTATATTTATGCCAGTTTTGAAAATTTTTTTTAAATGACGGTGTATAAAATATATTATTTGAATAATAATTTTAAACTATATATTTTTTGCAAATGGATAGTTACTAATGATTTTGAATTACATTTTTCATTAAATTATGATTTTGAGTTATATATTTGAATTGTAACTTTTACTAAGAATTGCTATTCTAAAGAAGACTCAATATATTTTCACGAGGTTACTTAAAAAAAAAAAAGATTTTTTTTTTCAGATTAACTTTTATGAGCCTCTTTTCATACTTTATTAAAAAAATTTCCATCTTAAAGCAAAAACTGAGTATTATTTTAATGGTATACAGGATTTCATAACTGCATTAATCACAGTTACAACTAATGAAATGCTAAAATTGTTCAATTATTTGAGCTTTAATTAATCAAGCAAATTTTGAATGATAACATACTTAAATTAATTATTGAAACTTACAAACATGTAAAAAAAGAATAAAGTTTATAAAAGACGTATTTTGTAAAGATATATAAATTTTCTGAAAAACGTTAAAATTGCAATAAAAAATAAAATTAAAAGTTGTTTGTTAATACTGTAATAGTATGCAGTAACTGAACTAGTGCGATTTTCTATAGTCTTAATATATATATGTATGCTATCTTTAAAACTAATACTGTGTGTTACCGTTAACTATTTAAACTTTTTTCATAATATTAATTAGTTTCTGAACGAATTTTTATTAATAAAAGACATTTATCTAAACTTCTAAACTGTTGTTAAAAACATATTAGCGTGAATTATTTTAAATTAGACTTAAAAATCGTTCTTATGTTAAAAATATCTTAACTTGTTTTTCTCCCTCAAAGAAGACGGGTTGTACGACCAGTGTGATCTCAAATTGACTCTCTATGTGTGGGTCGAATATTTTAGAGTATCCATAATTAATCCCCATTATGTAACTAGGGTAAACCCGTTCAAAGTTGTCTTTGTAAAACTAGATGATTTCCTATTTAAGTAGATCATTTATAAGAACCGGTCTCTTGTTTTCTCACTTTTAATGAAGTTCATACACCTTTTTTAGGTATTATGTGTCATATTTTACTATTTTTATTTAAGGTATCCGACTACCCTAAAATTGTGAATTTTGTCAAAAATTGACAAATTTATTTTATGATTTTATTTTATAGGTCATCTTATTAGCTTTATAAAAATACCAAGTTTATTATTTTCCGTTCGCTAGAACAAAAACTACAAGTGTTTTAGTAAAAGCAGTGCCATTACTACGAGTATAAGCAAGATATGTCATATTTTAAAACGTGTTTTACTCGAAATGTGTTTGTTTTTTAAATGCTCAAAAAGGCCAGCGATTGCTAAAAAGTCTTAAAAATAATTAGCTGAAATTTGTTGTGTATGTTCTGTATAATAGTAGAAGTATTTTAACCTTCAGATTTATCAATCAATGTTTAATTACAAAATTTACGGCCCCTTATGTTAATATAATCATTGTTTTTTTAAGCAATTTCATATAATAACCAAGATAAAGTGCTGTAGTTTTTGTAAAAATTAAAATATTTCTTATTTTAAAGGTCATTTAAAAAATGTATAACATAGCAACACATCAGAATTGAAAAATTGAAAATTTGTTCATAAACTTTTAGTACAAAATAGACCCCGTTTATGTTATTTTTTGTAAACTTTTACCAATTTTTTCCCATTTTAGTAATAATAATTTATTTTCCCTTCTTAATTTTAGCATATTTTTCTTAAAATGTACCAAACAAATCTAAAAACCACAAAAAAAAAAAAAAAAAAAAAAAAATCTGCATATTTCCATTTTTTAAAAAAAAGTTGTCGCAAGTAGTCGGATACCTTACGTGAATGTCTTTGAAAACTTCATCAATCGCGCGAAAACTCTTCTTTTTCGAGTAAACATCAGTTCTGCAGGCAACTTTCCACATGAACCAATAACATCATCTAAGCTTATAATATTGACAGCACTTTATTTCCGAAGACTTTGTTACTGATGAGCTCTTTCAATCAGTTAATTTGTTGAAATATATTACTAAGCTCATGAAAAACCAATATTTTGTATGGGTACTCAATACTTTTAGTTAATTTGTGATGAAAAGTTGAAAATGAGAGATGTAGATAATAGTGTTCGTGTTTATCAGAATGTTATAAATAATGAGCGAATGAATTCACTTTTCATCTAAAATCAACCTTGTTGTGAAGAATGCTGTTTAGATATTACCGAATGTTGATGCGACTTACATATTATAATATAACATTAATTCATTTATAAATTAAAAGGAATACTGAATTTTTCATCATTAGTTCACACTGAATAAGCAATTAAGCTTCAAATGCATAAAATTTAAAATTTAGAGGGTTTTTGATCTGATTTTATCATATAATAAATTTTTAAAAAATAGTGAGAAGTTTAAAACTGTTTGGATATGGATTTTTAATTACATTATTAAGTGATTTAATGAAGAATTTTCTTTTAGCATAAAAAACTTAAATAGTAAATTTAAATGCATGTCTTCTGCGTTTTTAGTTTCTTTTCTTAAAAGCTCTCATTGTTTCTCCTTAAAAATATTTTTACTAATATTTGGTTCCCTAATTTAAAGGAATTAATTTCGGTTTTAATTGAATTTTATCTCATTTTAATATTTTCAGATTTATTTCACACACACACACACACACACACACACACACACACACACACACAACACACACACACACACACCACACACACACACACACACACAACACCACACACACACACACACACACACACACACACACACACACACACACACACACACACACCACACACACACACACACACACACCACACACACACACCACACACACACACACACACACACACAACCAAGATTGTGCGTTGAAATGAAACGAAGAACAATATCATTGAAAAAGACTTAAAGTTTTTCTTAAGAAGCTTTAAGGAAACTTTGATATGGTAATGGTTTTCAAAATATTTCTTTTTAAAAGGAATGCAGAAATTTCTTGTATGTTTTGAACATATTTATTACTTTTTAAGTGCTTGCCTCAATTCTCTTTTCATACAACAACTCGTAGACATAATAACTTCGAAGAAGAAATGTTCTCCCCCCCCCCCCCCAGTTGTACAGGCATTAAGATAAACGCTTCTCAGAAGTACATCATTATTTACAAAGTCATAAAATGTCATCGAAACTTACGCGGAACACTTCTCAGTTTAGCGTTATAAATTGGTCAAACACCTATGCTAGGAACATTGACAAACGCTTTGTTTCACTTTTGTCACTCGAGGCACAAAGCAGCGGAAGAAGTGAAGCATGAAACATAAACATTTGACGATGCTATCTCGAGAAGCCATCTTCAGAGTCAATAGACCACATAAAAAGAAACTGATAAATAATATATATGCTGTAACAAAACGCATTCTGTTACCAAAGTTTTATATACAATAATCTTAGTAGGTAGCTTCTTTGTCTCAGCAAAAAGAGTCTCATTCAAAAGTTATATACGAAGAGAATTTTCTACTGAAGACCAAACAAAAAGCACGTTTTCGCTCTGTAGAGTTCTTTCACAGCAATTTGACCTGACCCGAACTCAACTTAGGTGTGATTTTTTTCCCCGCAAGTTTATTAATAGTGTGATATCACTCTTTGTTATAACAATAAAGGAGTTGCATTTCTTGGAGAATAATCTTCAGAAGCAGCAATAAGTTTTTTTTGGTTCTGTTCAACTGATAGGCGCATCGTTTCGCTTCGTTTAAGATCTAACCACTAATTGATGGCACAACTGATACCCTTGAAATTAGCAAAAGACTCAGTGTAAGATTGTTCTTCGTTAATGAAAAGAATCAGATTTTTTAAATATAATTTGATAAAATTGAATGGACGTAAAAATTGATGTTTTTTTTTGATTTAACAGGTTCTGAGCTGGTTGAAATCTATGGCTTCAAAGCCCCGGAAAGTGTTCACCATATGTTTAAAGCATCCTTGGTATACTTAGGATTAACTTCAAGATGTAAGAGATATTTATAACCGTTTTATTTCAAGATAATTTGGGATTGAAGTTGTGCGATTGTAATGACGGGTGAGATGATGGGGCAAAAGTGTTTCGTAAGTTTGAATTCATTTTTTTTATATAAATTAATTAAAAATCTATGTAAGCAATTAGTTTTTTAATGTGTTTTGAATAGTTATTTCATGTTTGGTTTTTTAATATATAAAAATATTGTGTTTATGTCTCTCTATAAATATAAATACATGCATATATATATTCTGATTCTAAGTGTTCAATTTGTTTTGCTTTGTTTTTGAGTTATTGTAATTTTTAAAACTTCAAATGATATTTTAAAAGTCTTTTTTTATTGTTGAAACGTATTAAATATAATAAAAAAAGTAAGACATTTGTTATCAGTATTAAATTTTTTCCCCAAGTAAAGCTATAGTTATGAGTAAATTGTATTGCATTTTGAAACTTTCGTTTTTGATATTTTAACTTCATACTTAAGAGAAGGTCAAATATAATTAAAAGACAATCATAATTTATTTTTTGGTATAGCGTGATAAGGAATATTGTGTATAAGATCTCGAATTGGATTTTTTAATTCTCAGTGATACTAATCAAATGTGCATCTACAATGTATAGTAACTGATTATCTTGTTTTTACTTTGCTGTAGTTCAAAACTTCATTCAAAATGAATGATCATATACCTAATATGCAAATATTAACACAGACAATTAAAATACTACTTATTTAAGTTCTGTATGGTTTTTTCATCTTTGATTTTTTTAAGAATAACTTAAAATGAATAATCTGTTAAATTGCTTAAAAATGCAGAAATCTGCAGCATTTACAAATAAGAAATAATTTTTAATAATAATTGATGTCAATCAATATTTTGCAGTTATAATGCTTTATTTTAACAATTGCAATTTTTCCCGTTTATGAAGTATTTTTCCCGTTTCATAAATAACCGATGTTGTTTATGATTTTAAATTTGTTTTAAGAGATTTAAAACAAAAATTAGATTAAAAAATAAAAACAAAAGGACAATAATTCTTAGAAATACTCTCATAAACTTAAAGTATAACTTGATAAGCTAATTTTGTAGTGTACTAAAATTCATGGTTCTCTCTGCTTTTTATCTGCATGTAAAACATAACCCTTTAAAAAGAACATTTCGCTTAAACATTACATTCACAGAAAAAATTGAACATAGAAGTTTGACAAAAATCTGTAAATTATTGGCAAAAACGTGTTCGAATGCAAGATTCGTGAAAGCAATAATGCTGTTAAAAGTTAAGAACCAGATATTTGACCTTCATTTTGCTCGAAAAAGGGTTTCGAAAGATCGGGACTCATTAGAAAAAGATATATAATTCGTTTTCGGAATACTACCTTTATGCACAATTACCCAAGCATAACAAAGATTGTTTTAATTTCTGCCAAAATAAAGTTTTGTTTTTAAAAAGAAGGCACTGTGTGCTCTTATAAAGGTAATTGAAGTAATCTATTTACTTCCGAGTGTTTAAAATTAAACAAAGCTTATTTCCTGTTTTCTGTTCAAAAGTGCAAGACGTTCCCCATGATAATTAAGCTATGAGTATTTTTCGATTCACCTGGGGGGCCTAAGTTTTAATATTTTAACCCAACCCATACTTATTTTATTTTAAAAACGAAGTAGCTTTAAATGTGTATAAAAGGTGTACGTCTTTTTAAAGATTTAGAATTTATTTGTTATTTTTTCAAACATTATTAAAAAGTTGCTGATGAAAAAAAATACCAAAACTGGTTTGAATAATATTTGAAGGGCGGTGGATCCATTTTAAAAATGACCCCGGAACTGTATGAAAAACATGATATTTTTTCACACTTATAAGCATTGATTTATTGTTTCTAAGCAAAGTGTTATAAACGCTTCTTTTCTTATAAGCTTGAATGAAGTGAGCTCATCCTATGAAAATGAAACGCCCTTATTCGTGTGAAAGGAATCTCTATTATACTCGCTTTTTATAAAGAGTCTTGTTAAGCAAGTGAAAAAAATTAGGAGAATGCAAAATTTGAGCAATTCATGTCCAAAAGAATTTGACTCCGCCTACTTACCGTAGAAGTGCTTGGAAAATTCATTCTTTGATAATTTTCTTATCAAGCTTAAGTTTAAATTGTAGCTTTTTACGATCCTGGAAATTCTAATTTAATAAATTATTTTAGAAAGCGCAGAAGCGGGAAAATTTGTACAGATTGATTTGTAAAGTTAAAAAATGATGTAAAAAATTGCAAAGATCTTAATTACTTTTGAATTACGTTACTGAAAATAGTTTTTTAATTTGTTAAATATACTATAAACCACTGGCATAGCTAGCTCTGAGGAAGCCCTATATCAAATTCCTTCGGGGCACTTTTTTACATATGGGAGCCCTGTTAGCGGGACTTTAGTTCCACATGTTGGGGTCCCTGTAGCTTGGGGGGCCCGCATCATTGATACGGCTGATACGACAGTAGCTACGCGCCTGCTATAAACAGTACCCTGTAGTTGGTACTTGTCTGCATACCCCCTCCCCCCTATTTGCAATTAGATGCTTATCGACATATACGTATATATGCAATATAGCTCTAATAATAAATTGTTAAATGTTACATTACATATATATATATATATACACATATACTTATATAAATTCTCATTTGCCCTAAATTCTAAAATAGTAACTCTGTAAATTCTATGTAACCTCAGTTCGTAAAAAAGGAAAAAATTAAAAAGACAGTGGAGTAAGAATTATAAAATTAAAGCTAAGTTTAGAGATAGCTTTTTTATCTTATTGTTTTCGTTAGTGTTTAAACTTACAAGTTAATATGTTTTTATGAATTAAAATTACCTTCAACTGTTACTATCATGCATATATTTCCTTTTCTTGAAGAATAATTTTAAATTGCTAAAAAACTTTATTAGGGACTTCAGAATTCAAAGAAACTGAAACTAATGATTTAAATATACATCAAATATTTATTGAAATAAAACAAATTTTTATACTGTGGTCTGGAAGCTGAAGTTCAGAAGCAAAGCTCCTTCAAGCTAGAAGCTGGTTTGTAAGTATTGCTCTCTGACAGAAATGAAGATATAAAGTTATCAGTCATTTACAAAGTATAGTCAATTACTCTTATTCTGATTATTTTTAATAATAAAAAGTATTTTAACCTTTTAACTGGTCAATTGTTTTACCCAAAATTCTTCAAAAAGGTATATTTTTTTTATTGAGTATAATTAAAAACCATCCTTATAATAGAATAAGAAAATGGGGAAGAATTTCATTTTAATTTTAAATTTTAAAGTTTTACCACCAATTTTAATTTTACAATAGTGGAACATAAAAACTCTTTAATGTTTGCTTTTTGTAGGTAGAATGATACGAGCGTAACATAAAGAATTTTTCATACATCTTAGAAATTTTTTTATATTAATACTTGAGGCGGGGGCGTAGCTACCGCCGTATCAGCCATATCATTGATACGGGCCCCCAAGCTACAGGGGTCCCAACATATGTAACTACAACCTCACTAACAGGGTTCTTATATCTAAAAAAGGGCCTGAAGGAATTTTGATACAGGGTCGACTCAGAACTAGCTGCGCCAGTGATTTGAGAACTTAGTGTGTGCGAAGATGTTTGTGTGTGTGTTCCTCTGAAGAATGATCAAATAATCTGTATCCAAATTTAATTCATCCTTTTAGAAAAAGTGTTTTTGTTGTTTGAGTTATACGTAACTTCAAAAATCGCCGAATAGGAGTGAAAAAGCATTACATACAGTAGAGTCCAATTTTTAGGATCTAAATGCTTGCTTTCATCAAAGAAAACTTTCCGTCTTCACCCCAAAGAAAATGCAAGATGAAAAACATTTCAGCTCTACAATCAAATTGCGTAGCCTTTTCAAAACACTAGCACTAAATAATATCACCATAAATATTAAAAATACTCGCAAATCGAAGAAAGAAAGAAAATATCAGTGCCCGTACAGCATACGGGCAGGCCTGTTGCGACCAATTTTCAGTAGCACGTACAATGTACGGGCAAATAATTTAAAGGGTTAAAAATTTACTTTCGTTTAATAAAGAGCATTTTTTTCATGAGTAAAGAACAGTTTAAAATTTGCTTTTCTTTAACAAAAAAAACTTTTTAATATTATAAACATTTAAAAATTATGTATGATAGATAATGTCAAAAGAAAAAGGTAATGTGTTATTCCTCATAATACTATAATCATTATCATCGATGTCAGGATAGATACAGACTTTCTAAATTTGGGACTATAGGTGATTTTTTATTGAACAATTGACTGAAACATTTTCTTTTTTACGTCGTGAAGATATAAAAAAATTAATGAATGAATCAAGTTGTTTATATTGAAGGAAAAGATATTTTTTCATCAGATAAGTGTGACATGTTATCAATTCACAGAAACAAATAATTGAGAGATTACCGAACATACATGCCTTATCTTTATAAATATTAAATTTCGAAAGAACACGATGACAGGAAAAGGCTCGACGTCTGTCTGAGGAATTTAGTTGCCTGCGTTTACTTGAAACGTGAATTGAATGAACTAGAAGCATGTTTAATTTTTATTTAAAAACGAGCGTGGATAACATGGAATATTTATTCGTCTCACGTAAGTGTTCTAACATTTAAATATATTTTATTTGTCATTTTTATCGATTTGCTTAAGGTATCCGACTACCCTAAAATTGTGATTTTTGCCAAAAATTGACAAATTTTTTTATGATTTATTTTATAGGCCATCTTATTAGCTTCATAAAAATACCAAGTTTATTATTTTCCGTTCACTAGAACAAATACTACAAGTGTTTTTTTTGTAAAAGCAGATGCCATTACTTTAAGCAAGATATGTCATAATTTAAAACGCGTTTTACTCGAAATGTGTTTTTTTTTTGAAAATGCTCAAACATGGCCAGCGATTGTTAAAAAAGTTTTTCAAATAATTAACTGAAATTTTTTGTGTATGTTCTGTGTAATAGTAGAAGTGTTTTAACCTTCAGATTTATCAATCACTATTTTATTACAAAATTTAAAATCCCTTATGTGTAATATAATAATTATTTCTTTAAGCAATTTCATATAATACCTAAGATAAAGTGCTCTAGTTTTTGTAAAAATGAAAATATCTCTTATCTTGAAGGTCATTTCAAAAATGAATAACATAGCAGCAGATCAGAATTGAAAAATTAAAAATTTGTTCGCAAACTTTTGGTACAGAATGGGTCCCGTTTATGTAATTTTTTGTAAATTTTTACCCAATTTTTCCCATTTTAGTAATAATAATTTCTTTTTCTCTTGTTTATTTTAGTATATTTTTCTTAAAAAAAAAAAAAAATCTAAAAACTACAACAAAAAAATCCCTATACCTACATTTTTTAAAAAAAAATTTGTCGTAAGAGTAGTCGGACACCTTAAAACAAATTTAATTCTTTAGATGAATGCACATTTTTATTCAGCTCGCTGCTATTTTTAGTTAGATTGTTTCCTTTCACTGACATAAAATGAATGCTAAATCTAAAGCAGGAATTGGCTACCGCTGGCACGCTGTACATTTCCCATGACACTCTACTCCCCTCTACAAATTTGTCAATTTTTGAGTAGTTGGACGTTGATAATTTTAAAATGGGGCTTATTGAACTAATATCTTCAGATTTATGGAAATCAAAATTTACGGAATTGCGGAAAAAATCTGGAAGATAACTAATGATAAATCAACAACTATTTTAAATTGTTGGATGTCATTGCTAGAGAGATGCTTGTAGAAATCCGCATGTACTCTGCTTTTCACTTTTGTCTCTACATATCTATGTTATCAAATCTTTTCTCATATGAAAAATATTTTGAGTTCATAAGGAAGTTGTTTAACAACTAAACATTCAGAATCGTGCCAAACTGAAAGTCTTAAACTATACCCTTGATATTGTGATAACAAGAGGATCTGGGCAATTAGAAATTTCGCATTAAAATATTGATTTTTCATTTTAACGATATTGAAGGAATACTTATATCTTATTTGTTTAATTTCCATAAATATATAAAAAGATACATCATACCCAATATATGTATAATTTTTTGTTGCAGTAGTAGTTATATTTTATATTTATTTTTATAATAATAAATATCTTTAAAAATTACACATAAGTAACATAAAATAAAACTCTAAATCTGTACTTTTTACCTGTATTCCCTAACTCTATATCGATTACCCCGAGAATCATAATGATTTAAATATTTCCTACTGCTTGACATCTTGAATCATATTAGTAGAAATGTTTGGCACACCACGACTACACAGGGTTGCTGACCCTTGATCTAAATCATTTCAAGATTCTAAAATTAATTTTTTTTAAGGGAACCAAGACGTTTTTCACCTTCGGAAAATCGAATTTTTGATTTTTATCTTTAAAAAAAAGTAAATTCAATGCTGATTCCAAAAATGTATAACATGTATGGGTTTAAAGCTAAATACCAGAGCAATTGCAGTTTTAAAATGTAAACAACAGCTATGGCGTTTACAAGAAATGCCTTTGTATCTGGCGAAAAGTATATCTACAAACATTCCCTCACAAGAACCAGTTCTTGTCAAGATTAAAAACATAATTACAAGCATATACATTATTTTTTTAAACATGTATTTAGAGACTTAACTTCTAAATAACTTTTACTAAAATGTTTGCATGATCGTACCCAAAACCCAAATGAAAGCTTCAATAACTGTGTATGGAATCAAGTTCCAAAAAACACAATTGTGAGCAACAAAAAAATGCAAATTGGTGTAATGGACGCAGTGATATGCTTTAATGAAGATGCACATGCAGGAACAAAATTATTAAAGCACTAAAAATAAATCTTGGGATAAACACTTGTGAAGGTCTTCGAAGAATTGACAAAGATAGAATTTGTGAAGTCGAGATGACAGTTTAAAAAGCCAACAAAAAGGCCAAGACTATTGAAAGTCAAAATAAAAGGAAGAGGGATGCTTTGGAAGTGTTCATGCAAGATGAATACAAATCTGGAGTATTTTAAGTATCAAACTTTAGTAAGCTGTACTATTTTATTTAGTTTTTTTCATTTTACTCAAAATGTGTTTTTCTAGTTTTTAGGTAGATCCGTAGAAAAACTATCTATTATATTTTAATGAAATTTTGTATGAGCTTTTGTATAGTAATAATGTATTTAATGCTACTAATTTAATTCCAGAAATGTTAGCATTTTTATTTTTACTATCAATTTTCTAAAAAAAAATTACCATTTTTATCAAAATTTTAAAAAATCGAGATTCAAATTTTTAAAAAAAAAATTCTAAGCAATGAAATATAAAAAAGACTAGAGCATTAAAATAAAGGTACAATTTTGTAACTAAAACAGCATGATTTGTTGTTTTATATGTTATAAAAGGAACACTACAGGTACCTAATCAACACCATGTATACGAAAGCACCTTTTGAAGTGTACTTTTTCAAATCCTTATATTTCTAAAAATATTGTACACATTTAAAAATTTTATGATATTGTATATTAAGAAAAGTATGTAGATTGTGTGACATAATTTTTTTTGTTTATGGAGCCTTTTTGTTTTTGAAAATAATGTTCCTTCGAAAATCAAAATTTTGCTTGCTTTTTTAGTGAAATATCCTTAAATAAAAGTTTCAGTTAATGTTAAAGTTCATTTAAATCTTATCAAAGAGATGATAACTGTGTTGCTATTCGTGCTATAGATGTGAGAAACAATTGTCTTTGCAACGATGAGTGATGGCTACATTTGTACATTTAACGCATTTCGAATGAACTAGGGAAATTCCAGACGTGTGTCTAAAGTGATTACAGAGAACCCTTTTCCGTATTCAGCTCCAAAACAGACATATGGTCACTGTACCAATGCTCACAAAGTAGCATCGAAAGAAAAAAAAACGGTTTCAATTACCGTGACAACATCGAAATTGAACTGCCACTGATTGTCGAAAGGTTGTCTTCTCCGAAGAGTGGAAGGAGAAGGCAACCTGATGGACGTTCATATGTCATATGAGAATAAACATTCACCCCCCTAACTATTCCTTTAAGAAAATAATATGGAGGTCGTGGTATTATGGTGTGTAGAATGATTTCTTGGTATTGCCAAGTGGCTCTTGTGGAAGATACACTCAATAGATTGGATTATGTCTATATATGTTGACTGTTATTTTCTCAAAAGGATGGGATCTTTCGGCGAGACTGTGCCACATGCCATTCGTTTGAATTGGTTGAAGAAGCTTAGCAAAGACTTCCAAAATCTGAATTAAACTGAAAATATTTGGGACTATCTCAATCAACATATTCGTAGTATGGAGACTTCATCATGCACCTCGTCGCTCCTATCAGACGTACAGCAATTTCCACGATATTGATACCTATGTTAATCTTTTGCAATCTTATTAATTTCTTTCTATGCCGTTTGGTTTCTATCCGTAATGCAAAGGACAGTTTTTCTCGATGTTAGGTCATAATGATGTGACTCGATCTTGTAGAAGGCGCTGATAAAGGAGTTATCCAGGAAATATATACAAATAGACTAACATTTAAACACTTCCAAAAAGGTTGAATTGCTGTTTGATAATATGCCTGAATTCTACTTAACAAGTGGATTAGAACCCATAGCTATACATAAATTTTGCATAGTAAAACGATGGAAAATAAGCATTGCTCGCTGCAACCTCTATTTCCACCCCCTTGATATAAGAGGCAGTAACTTCATTTTGCTTTCCCCTTTTTGGTGCTTTTTGTTATCCTTGAAGAACTTGGTATCGCACAGGAAGCAAATAGAATAATGGTTAAGCGTTATCTTTGTATTTTGCTATAATCAACTGAAAAAATATGTTTTGTAGAGAAAGAGTGATCTCAGTCATACATTAAAAAATGTATGATTCTATAGTCATCTCACATTGCTCCAGTCGATACTTGATGCTGAAGTTCGTGAAATTGTTTATCTCCTTTCTAATGATTTTTGTACATCATATATTTTCTTCCACATTTTACATACTCAAAGATGCAATGAAGCATCTTTGTTCCAGTTTGATCTTCAGTTACCGATCAATTGCTGAGTGAGTGAATATTAACCTCGCACGAATCAGCTACTCGAGGGCTTTTGACGACTGACCTCGTAATTTCGAACCATGTTCAAGTGATGAGGACGACACCTGATCTGGCTCCCCCTCTCCTAACTTCCACACCACACTAACGGGAGGACATTTGAGCCTTGACAGATTTAACGTGCATCGGTCTCTTCTGCATGCCGGGTCTTCGGCGGAACTAAGCTCATGACACACCACCCACGAGTCCGTTACCTTGACCACTAGGCTACCTCTGCCACTCTCAAATGCTGAATGATTTGCCTTAATTTTCTCGTATAATGTTCTAAACATCAAATTATACAATTTTGAAGTAATAAATACAAAGTACGTATCTTTGCTCTGTTCATCGTATTTAGTATAGTCTATGTGAATATGTTAACGCCTATCCGAATAAAACTTCTTCTGCAACTCAAAAATCCATTTTTCATCAAGCCTTTTCATACTAACAGAATTTTAACATTATTTTTTTTCATTTTCAAGTTCTTAAATTTTTTTTGGCTTCTTGATGTCTTTTTATTTATTTAGATTCTAAGTTCTAATTCATGGTATTTATGATTTCATGTATATAATCTCCTTTTCCTTCTCCAGTCTTCACACAGACCCTTTTAATTTAATAAAATATTTACCCTCTTATTAAGCTTGGATAATTTTAGGTTTACAGTTCAAGTATAAATATTTGTATGTTATCTTAAAATTTTTATGTGATTGCATACTTTTCTGTTTTGAAAGATTTCATAAAACGGAAATTAATTATTTATAGGTGACACTCAAAATGCACAGGCAGTTGTACAAAGAGCATCTGAATCTACAAAAATCATTCTGTACCCTTTATCGGCATATGTCTGAAGGAAATAATGCTCAAGTAAGTAAAAATTCTCAAGTCTTTGTATTAATTCAGTTCATCAAGATTAATTAATTTAGTCATTCAAAACAATTTAATAATGCCATACAATATGTTCAAGTTTACATCTTCTTTTAAAAATTTAAAAGTTTTTTCTTCAATGTTCTTAAGAAACGCACTAATTTTCCTTTTTTTCATCAAACTTTATTTTCTTCTAATGTTATTATTAATTTTACTGTCGTTAATTCATTACTTTTAAAATAAAATTAGTACTCTTTTACCCTCGTCAAGCAACCATTTTTGTTATACCTTTATTTTTAGTGTTACATTGTAAATTTTTTCTCCAAGAAGATGCCATACACTTTAAAAAAAATATTTAAATATCTCAAGTAACAGTAATTTTTTTTAAATAATAAAATTTAAAAAATCAATTGCATGGCTCATTTAATTGATATTAATTATAAGTTCAATGAAATATAAACCCGAATATCAAGTAAAATAAATCGCAATGAAAAAAAAAATTGGTGCAAAATTTACTGAAAGTTGCACCAATTTTTTTTCCATTGCGAATCATGAATTGTAAGATATGGTGAAAATACTACAGCATTATTATTTAACAAAATAGGAAAATATAAAATATTAAATGTTATTTCAAGGGATTTACATTTAGATTTTCAAGAGAAATTTTTTTAGTAAATTATATTTATTTTTTTAAAATATAGTAATGTAATGGTTGGTTAGTGTGTCTTGTCATGGACAATAATTAAATAGCACCAAAGGTCCTATAGACAGCATTGGCAATCCGGATCCAGTTATCTTCATATAAATACTAATTGGGGCTGGTGCTAACATGCTGAAATTTTGAAAATGGCAGGACAAGAGCAAAGATATTCTATGTTAAGTTCCGCGTAGTGACAGTGTGATGGTTTGTCTATCCCAACCATCAGTGCACGAGAGTTAGAAGGAAGATTAGCCATAGTTAAAACTTTTATTTACAAGTCTCAACAACCTAACAAACTTGAACATCCCAAGATTAGGAAATGTATCTTAAACTAATTATAGGAGCAAGAGCGTGGAAGACGATACAAGTAAGTTTAATTATAAATTTAATAGCTTACTTTAGGAATGTCTTAGCCGTACACATTCCAATAATCGAAGATACGTTTTAAGTTAAACTACTTCAAGCCAACGCTAATCCGATTTAATTATCTAATTGACAAATCGTCAATCGTAAATATTAAGCAGATAATCTACTGAACACTTTCGTCTAGCTTTTTATTACCTTACGTTAATCCTCAATAATATCATTTAGCTTCTAACCTATCTCCTCTTGTCAAACTCGAAAGTTAATGCTTAAATACACGACATAATTTACATAGACCACGTCTTCTTCTTCGGGAGAAAGTTTTCCAATGAATAATATTTAAAGAAAGAAGTTCCCCGATAGGATTTTTAGGAGGTATGTGGATAGACCCGTTACAACAAAGTTTGCAGCAAGAGTACTTTTTTGTCCTGTTCTTCTGAATTTGCATGCCTCTAAAGTCTCCTGTTCTAAGCCTTATTAATATACTTCCCAGGCTTGTATTAATTTCAGGCAATAGGTGTTTTAGCTTGATTTTTCTATCATAAAGTCTTGATTTGTAATAAAAATGTACTAAATAAGAAGGCAATCTTTCACCCTCACCACCGTACAAACGTAACTTCTGACATGTACGAGATAGAACACAGGGCTTGCCTTAAAAAGTAAAGCAGTCTGTGAGTTTCCTCATGAGTGACGTGAACTAAATTAAAACTGATAAGAAGTCTAGCAAAGCATTATTTAACTCGCTTGAAAACACGAACGTGGGCAGTGATTATGACACTACAAGATATTTCGCCCTAGAACTGCCTATTTCAGATGAAAATCAAGTGGTCAGTTGAACAATGAATTAAATCAGTGCTTCTCAAACTTTCAATACTTGCGACCCAATTTTCAGTCATAATTTTCTTCGCGCTCCCCTGCCCCATCGAACAAAAACATTGTATAGAATTCAATAATAATCTACTTTGACGTAAATCTACAATACTAATTTAATTACAAACCGTAAAAATTATCAAGATAAGTATTAAGTTTTGTATATAATTTTATTTATGACAAGCCCATGGGGTCACTGGTAGTTGTTAAACTTGTTCTTAGCTTGGTATTGCTAAATTAATTATCAAATACAGAGTGTGCAGTACTGATACATTTATAAATGTTTTATATCAGTGTAAATAGGTATTTAATTTTTTATTGTGGTCAGAATGTATTTTGTTTTGCTTCCCTTCAGTAAATTAATAATATTTTTAAATAAAATTTAATTTTCGACTTTTCGATATACTCGCGCCCCCCTCGTTGGTTTATCACTCCCCTGGGGGGGGCACGCCCCACAGTTTGAGAAACGCTGAATTAAATCATGAATCACTTCAAAGATAATTTAAGCATGCTATAAGTGGGGAAAAAGATATTTATTTAAGAAGTGAGTGGTAATTTTTACTTGTAAAAATAACAATTCTTTTCATTTTTGAACACAAAAATCATAAATTTTCTTATCCTGAAGTTTATAAAAATGATATGTCATTATTATTAATATAAGTTTTATGAACATTGCTTTTTTATCATTTTTAAAGCAATAAACTTTTATATTACAGAAAACTTTTGAATTTATTCTAAAATGTTGTTTGAGATAATATTGCGAAATTATCATTTGTGTTTTTTTAATTAAACTTCATAATGTCTTTTGTTATGGTGGATTGTCAAATGTGTCTATTCTTTTGAAGAAATTTTTCTACAAAAATGAATAAAAACTTAATTTTACGGTAGACGCTTATCTAGAATTAGATGTATATCCTTGACTTACTTTTCAATAAAGCTATTATTACGGAGAATGTTGTCTTAAAACTGCTTTGTTCTGAAATTTTGACATGAAACAAAGATAAGAACGACCTTGAACCTCCTAACTTTATATTAAGCTAATTTCAGCAACAGGTTCCAAAAATTTAACATCGCGCTTCACAAATTAAGGCAACATCTTAACTCCGTCTTCAACAATAGAACATCAGACAATCTGCTGAAAGTTTTTTTCTTAACTTTCTGCTTCAGTGATTTAAGAGTTATATTTTGTTTGCATTTAGTTTATGTTTCGCATCATTTAACTGACTACATGTTTGTCGGTTACTAAAACGAAAAGAAAAACCGTTGTAGACCTGAAAAATCAAGAGCACTTCGAAACTTTGTTTCCAATTAGGTGGAATTTTGTTTATGAAATAAAAAAAATATCTGGGAGTTTCTATCTAGAGGTCAGAGAAAGTCAATCGAAATTGAACTGGAAATCTATTTGTTTTTATAATTTTCAAAGCAATGCCAAAACAAACTGAAACGAGAATATTTTATTTTAAATCTCATTGATCGAGAGTTAGAGCTGTTTTGGAATTATAAATATAACATTAAGATGAAAAGATTTTAAAGATTAAGCTACAACACGCTTGATAATATTTTTAGATTTTATTAAAATAATTAGAAGGGGTCTAGAGTCACAAAGTTTCTTTAAATAGTATATTCACTGAGTACTTATAAAAACAGCATTACTTATTTCTGGAAAATATTTATAATTAAGAAAACTAGTTTTTTAAATACAGAACTGTACAAAAGTTTAAAGATAATTGAACAATAATAAAGAAAAGTGTAAAATCCTTCTACACAATTTAATAAATACTAATTGTGTAAAAGTATAAATGAAAAATATAAATGAATTTCTAGTTTATTGTTACATTCTCACTTTGTATAGATGTTTAATTTCTCAGGAGAATCAGTACTAACCAGGGCGCGCCATCCAATTTTGGATACGAAACCAATCTGGTGAATTTTGCATGTCTGATGTTTCACTATAATAAAAGAACAAGTCATGTTCTGTAATAAACGAATTTTTCTTTGCAATTTCAAACTTTATGCCATATTTAGAAAAAATCTATCTTGATGTTCTAGAAAGTTTGTATTAAAATCACAAAAATATTCGAGTAAAACTTTTAAGGTATCAGGTAAAATGAGTAACCACAAACGTGTGGATGGAAAATTGTTAGATTTGAGGCAGACCAATCGAAAGCGTAGGTGGGTTCAGAGCTCTGTGTAACACTAAATGACGTCTGCAATTTATGGGGAAACAGTTTCAGGACTCTGGATCCGTATCGAGAAGACCTGACCAAGGTCATCGAAGATCCACTTCGACGAATGAGGATAGTAATTTGGCACTTTTAATGCGACGACATGACTGCTCGAGTTTCACAGGTCTCATGTGAGCTGTGTGCTGCCACTGGAACCTGAGTTTCACGGTCTACAGTTGCCAAAGGCTTCATAAGAGAGGGGTATATTACAGAATATGCATTATTCACGTTCTACTCATTATAGCACACAAGAGCGCGCTTTTAGAATGGTGCAGACAACATGCACTTGAACCAGACTTCAATGGGGCACAATGCTTTTTACAGACGAGTCGAAAATCGGCCTGGTTACTGATTTGCGTCTGAAGAGAGCTTGGGACAGGATACCATAGTTCTCTCATTAGGAAAAAGGACAATTACGGTGGTGGAAGTGTAATGATTTGGCCAGGCATTATGTTGAATGGTCGCACACTCCTATATGTGTTTGACAAAAGAGCCCTCATTTGCTATGAGGTATGGAAAGCAGATCTTAGAGCCCTAAGTTTGACTTTTCAGGGACATGGTTGATCCTGGGCTTCTGTCAATGAACGCATAAGGCTCATCTGGTTGACTATTACTTGAAAAGTGAAGATATTCGCTGCATCGATTGGCCAGATTCCGCTGACCTTAATCCTTGTAGAGCATGCCTGGGACGTTCTCGGGGGGTGCATCTCGTCACCCCCCTCCGAGAAACATCCCTGAGATAAAAACTGCCTTTCTGTAAGAGTGGTATCAACTTCCATAAGGGTTATTAAACTACCTCCTGCCCAATAAACTGTCGCTTTGTGTGCGCAGTGAGTGAGAGGTATCATATCCCATATTAGACTCATTTTGAATTTGATATCATAACGCGAATTTTTGGCATGGTTGCAATATGAGCTTTATTGATGATCATGCGTTTAAAAAAGGAATTTTGAGTGACATATCCTTTGCCCTGTTATAAATGTATAGAGCTTTTCATTGAAATTCGTCCATTAGTTTTTCAGAAATTCGACATAATGTGTAAATATTCTTAATTTTTTGCCCACAAGTATATATATACTCAAACTCAGTGGCGCAACAGCCCATGAGGGCCAAGGCCTACTGTGCCATCTCAGTATACGTGACCATTGGGCGCTGGGGTGCAAGAGCAGACGTTCCGATCAGGTGGGCAGCCTGAAGCGAAACCCCCAGTGTTTGGTCCCCAAGTAAGCTTGGTTCTCATTTTATCGACCCACTGATGGGATGAAAGGCTGAGTCAACCTTGCCCAGCCCGGGGTTTGAACCTCGGACCTGTGGTGTGGAAGTGCGATGCACTAACCATTCAGCCACTGGGCTTCCAGTATATATATATATAACTAAATATTTATCGAAATTCCCTGAGCTCAATATGATTTATCTTAGCATATTTCACATTTTTTAACTTAATTTCACCTTATAAAGGTGTTAGTTTCTTTTTCAATACTTTTCATTTGTATTTTTCGGGATAATGCATAGATATTTTTATATTCTTTCCTTTTGTTTTATGCTGTATGTTTTCATGCTATCAACCTCCATCCCCAAAATTTAACCATTTACCCTCTAAAAATATTGTTATTACTTTGATTCATTTGTGAATTGTTATTTTTATTTGACTTTGGAGGTAGAACATACCTCTTACCTTATGGAATTCGAAATTATCATTCATAAGAGATTTATTCCTGCGTAACTGTAAAGATCATGGGAAGGTCGAAAAAGATTTCCTGTTTTTGAAAAAGTAATGTTGTACTGACTTATGGCATTGCATAAACAACTATTTTTAAGAAAAAATATAGCGAAGGTATTCAGATAAAGAATTTGAAATCTTGCGGTGAACCTTGTGTTTAGCTATCGTAGAATAGTATTCATACCGAATGAATTTAGATCAATTGTGTGGCACTTGTAAAGAATTTTCATGCACTTATTTTATTGAAATGCTTCTTTTTAATGTTTTGCTTTGCATTTTTTACATTGAACAATGGTTTATATAATTTCAATTAGAATTAATGTTAGAAAACTCATCTATAGATATTTGCTTTTTTACTTTCTCTGGCATGAATATTTATTTTTTAATGATTATTGATCCTTTTTCGAAACAAAGAAGAATGTGTAGTAATATGTTTGTGGACTCCTCGCTCAAGTGAAATAATGCATTGAGAATTCTAGGTCATGTAAATATGTGTTAACTACCCATTCTGTGTGTGGTATGCGGGTAGTTTAAATAGTTTCGTAGTTAAAAAAGCCTGTTTTCCGTGCTAGTTTTAAGTCTTCTAGTTTAAAAAATAGAGTTAAGCAATATAAATTCGAAATATATAGTTTTTATATCATGCGTAAGGGTAAGATTTGTACAATATTAAATGAATTTCAAAATTTTTTACAGCTATATTTTTAGTTTTCTAGTAATATATCACATTCGTAAAATAATTAAAAATGTATATATTAAGAGCCTTACGCCAATTTCTGCTTTCAGAAGTAGAATCTAGGTATAAATCTCGAGATGCTTATTTTTTTAAAGTAGTGTGTGTAAGTTTTTTATGTACCGTTTATATATGTATATATTCTGTAAGTATTATTTCATTAAAAGTATATATTTTATGTGGGTTTTCCTAATAAGTGATTCGTATTAATAAAATCACTTCATTTTCATTAATAATTTCACTTTCAATATAAATTCTACCTTTTAATGTTTGAAAATTTTTTTCTTAAATGATCAAACATATCATAAAAATGACGATTTGAAAATAAAGGTCCTAAAGGACTTAATAATCTCTTGTTAATACGTCAATTTACGTCAATTTGCGTAAAATTTCACTCTAAAATTATTATTTTTACAACGATAAGTAAATTCTATTTAGATAATGAAATATATCACCCATTTCTGTAATTTTAAACTGAATTAAAACTACTTGTATGAAGCTCAATTTCCTGTAATGCTATATTTTTTATATGCTTTCTACAATATGTATAATTGTATTTTTTTTCTTCTGATCACGGTGTGCAAGTGTACATTGCTTCGAATCTATCGACCGACAATGTCTTACATGCAATGTTTTGCAGATTGGATTACAAAGGCTTTTATTTTGATAGTTTGCATAAAAACAATGATGAAGAATGTAAATCTAAGAGAGAAAATGAAGATAATGTAAATCTAAGAATAACTTTCAAGTTATTCTTAGATTTACATTAAGTTTAATTTTTTTTATTCTAAGAGGATTCATTAAATTGACCAAGATTTTTCTTTCTTATTGCCATACATTAATAATAATAATGGTAATAATAATAATCTTCATAATTTTTATTTATTCTTAAAATAATAGCGATAAAATAATTATTAATAAGAGATTTCAGTGATATAAATTTATTAAGAATTAGAGATATCAACGAAGGTCCTCTGAAGTAAAAACTTATTATAGCGAATTTATCAGTTGGAAACTAAAAATGTATACAGTACTATTCTTGTGCTACTGAACTCAAAAACCTGTCTGAGGGACAAAGTAATTATTAATAAGAGATTTCAGTGATATAAATATATTAAGAATTAGAGAAATCAATGAAGGTCCTCTGAAGTAAAAACTTATTATAGTGAATTTATCAGTTGGAAACTAAAAATATATGCAGTACTATTCTTGTGCTACTGAACTCAAAAACCCGTCTGAGATGACTTTCTTAAAGAGCCCAAGAAAGATGAAAAAATAAATTAAAGTAAAAAGAAATAACCAAATGAGGACGACATCTTCGGCGCTAAGGATTACACAAAGTTTTTAAAATTGCTTCCACTGACCCCAACAACTAAAAACAGAAAACTAAACCGGCGCTGAGCAGCATCCCTCTTTTTTAAACATCCCCATTTGTTTACAAACGCTCTTTCAAACACGTGTTGAGAAACACGTTTGTCAGGTACTTTACAATGTCAGGTAGGTGACCTCGTTTGGTTATTGAAAATTTTCCTGCAATCGTTGTGATGTGTTTTGCCTCGTTAGATGGCGACACTAGGTTTATTGAGAAATGCAATTTAATTTGTTCTTTTTAATGATAAAATAGATTGCTTTTCTAATAGCGCATTAAAGTTAGAAAAATAAATTGCTAATGACAATGGTCTTCATAATTTTAAGCCATAGTCCAATAACATGAATCTGAGTGAAACATATACCAAAGAAAAGGCGCGCACACGCACAAGAGTCTTCTGACCATCACTAGTTTTGTGTGTGTAATTATTTTGATAATACATATAATAATAAGATTCTTTACATACGTATATAAATATATTTTTGATTATGAATGGTTAATTCTGCACTATTTCTTAACCCATCAATCATATAAGATAAATGTTGTCATGGGCCCATTTTCTTCAAAATAGTAACATATTTTTCTACTTGAAAGTAATAGTAAATTTTTTAAAAAAATTAAAAAGATTTATGTGTTTTAAAAATAAAAATACAGGAAAATTCTTTGGTAAAAAAATTTGAAAAAGTTTAAAATATTATTTAAAAAAAATCAAATGTATGTTTCAAAATCTTGCAGTAGTTGTGATCCTTATATCATGAAACTAAATAACTATTGAAAATGTATATATTTTAGTAAATATTTTAAACGTAGATTTTTAAATTTTAGATTTAAATCTGAAGGATTTTAGTGTTACTTTTACTGAAATTACGAACTTTTTAATTTCTTTAAATTACGTAACTAGTTTTTAAGGCAATATGTACTTTTTACAGAATTTGAGAACATATTTTTTTATAAATTTACGAATAAATTTCGCGATGTTGTTACCCCCCCCCTTTTTTTTTAAGATCACTAAAAATGTATCTACTTTTCTTCAGCTGTCCCATTTAACCCAAAACACTTCTAAATTTTCATTTTCTTATTATTTTTAGCGAACAATTATGTATTAAATTGAAACTTCAGTGAATGGAGCAACAAAAAAACATCTAATGATTGTTATTAATTTCCTTTGTTAAATAATCACTTAATCAACAAGCCTATGATCCATATAATGCAATGAGATTAAATCTTGATTTATTGGAGATTTCCAGTAACGTCTGAGCAATTAAATAATATGAGAGAGATATATAGCGTAAATATAACATAAATGAAAATACACAACATATTTTGTTTATTAGGCGATGAATTAGTTGATAGTATTACATATAGATGGCAGCACGAAGACCAATAGTTTCAAGGTGCATTTCTAAGAATTGGTGTCAACGTGAGTGATTCATTAGTGATTTTGCAAAATAAAGCGTTTTGACTCAAAAGGAAAATAATTTAATTCTAATTGTTATTAAGAAACTTTTTCGGCTCATAACAAGGATTGATGCAATATTTCTGTTAGTGTTTAACACGTCAACAGCACTGAAAATAAAATGTGTCCACATATAGGTAGTATATTGAACAGTATACACGCAGATGACGTATTTCTTTTTTTGGTAATTATACATGTGATATAATAATTTTCATATTAGCTTAAAGTAGCTTATAAAGCTATATTCTTAATTCATATGTTTCTTTTTCAAACGTGCGTAAATAAAAAAAACATAGTTGCAAAAAGATTAACTCCTATTGTTTTAATAATTAAATAACACTTTGTTTAATAATTAATATCGAACATAAAACAAATAATAACCCCAAAAGCGTAAATATCGTGACTAAAGCTTTTTACAAACCTGAAATCCTTCATTAAAGATAATCGCTCTGAAAGACAAGGTTATTTCTGTCGAGACGTAGTTTCGAGTCCTTGTGTTATTAAGGCCCCTTCAAGTAGAGGGACCTATGTCTTTTAAATTTGTTAAGGCTCAAAGTCCTCCCATCGTATGATAGGGTAGTTAGGAGAGTGAGGTGTCAGTTCAGGTGTGATTCTTGTCACTTGACCGAGATTCAAAATTATGAAGTCCGTTACCAAAAATCCTCATTTTGCTTTGAAGTGTGACGTTAATAATCAACCAATCAATCAATCTGAAAGACAAATTTTAGGTGACAATGTTAAATGGTAATGAATGCGTATGCATTTTATTGATAGCATAACGTTTTTGAATCAATTTACAGCGAACATTTATGTGAATGATTTCTTTACATAGTGGCGCAACGGAGAATATTAGCCCCCCCTGAAAAGTCAGGTTTTAGACCACAAGTAGGATCTTACAAAAGATACATATTTGGTGTCAATCAGGCTTTAAGCCCTCTAGAATCCTGGACACTTCTGCGATACGGGGGTGTACGTTACGCTATTGTCTTTAATACAAAGTAGTAAAGAATATTTGAAAAACGCGCCAGTTTTGTAATATACAAGTATAAAAAACGACTTTAAAATTTTAATATTATGATGGTACTTTTTAAAAAAAATAAACTAACAGAGAAAATATCTTTCTGTTTATTTTTTACTACATGCAAATATAACCTACGCATAAAAAAACAACTAAATTTCCTGGACATCACTAACAAATTTATATTATTTTTTAAAAATATCTTTCAAAACGGAATGGAAGAAGACAGATCATTCTGTGAATATGTATTCTTAATCTTATTCTTCTGCGGGGTTCCTGGAATAAAAATACATCCACTTCCTGTGGTTAAGCTTTCACTGTGACTTTTTCACTGATATGAAATGATCACTTCTCGGTTCGTGCACACACAAAAGTACTGAGTATTTCCTGGACTTAAAGGTTCAATGGTTTTGCGTAGGAGATATATTAATTAGTCCGCTGACTGTACGCGAGTAACACTTCCGTTATAAATACGTTACCTTTAATTTACGGAAGCACAAATGGATGAGTACGTCATTTAAAAGTAAAATGCATTGTTGTTAAAATATTTCGGAAAGTAACATGGTTCGGGCTTTTTGTATTCATAAATAATAAGAAGTGATTGACAGTAAACCAATGAAGAGAGAAAAAGCATAACTGTAAAATTAAAACGAACGCTTGCTGGTACAGTTTAAATAAAAAAAAGATAGATAAAAATCTAAGTAGATTACGAAATATAAAAATATGGCAATCACTCATTCTATAGAATGCTATAGGTAACAAGGTAACAGGGTGAATTTGAAAATATTATTTTTAGAGTGTTATTTGTTGACTGACGTACAATATTCCGTAATAATATATATCAACAGTTGCTTATTTTGGCTTACTAAGAAAGAAAAAAAAAATGTAAACTCGTAGAATCGGCTAAAATTTTAAGTATAAATGATTTGTTCAAAATCAACACTTATTAAACAAAAATGAGCAAACATCCTGTTTGGCGATCGAGTTTTAAGTTATGTTTTGAAACGGCATGATTATTGACTTTAAGCTATTTCGCGATTTTTCATTTTATTTATATGGATCTTTACATCTAACTAATTATTGTTATTTTTTTACAGAATACTCTTAACTGGATTCATGAGAAAGCTAGGCTGGAAGCTACTGTGAGACACTTCAAAACGAAGGTAATTAAGTATAAATAAATAAAATTTGTTTTTGTTTCTAATGTTAATGTTAGCAATGTCGGCTTGGATTGCTTAGAGGTTGCGTGCTCGCTTCGTAAGTCGAAGGTTGCGGGATCGATCCCGCCTGGACTCGATCGGTTTTCTGGATGCGAAAACTGTAGGCACGCATGTCATATGATTATGTGACCTGTAAGAGATTCCTTGAGTATCAATTTGGCTCCTGTACTCTTTGTAAAAAAAAAGCACGGCAATATTTAGCATCTGGCGAGAGTTTGAATTAAAACTAATTCAATTATCAAAGTTTGGTAGTGTGAGAGCCTCCATTTGAGAGTGCCACCACGAAATGGCTCTCACATTTGGGTACTTGTTGTGTTTGCAAAAGCTTAGTTGCAAATATGCAACCCATTAGGGAAAAAAAAATTAATAATCTATTTTTTAAGGTTTCTTTGTTGTAAACCAAACGTTTCTAAAGCAATTATCCATTAATATTCAATAATAATTTGCTTAGGGAAAAATAACCTTAATAGAACTGATGGATATTAATTTAAATTTGAGAAATAATCTTTTTTTCAATATCTTACAGTGATTCAAACGGGCAAAGTCTTAGTATATATATTTTTTTCTAATTGTAGGTATTGCAGTTGCAGAGAAAATTGGAAGACACCAATGAACGCTGTGAACTTCTTGAATTTTGTCTTCTGGAATTAGAAAACCAAGCAAAGGTGAATTTTAAGAATTTACTCTAAACCATTAATTTAAAAGCCTGGTAATACTCGTGTATCTTGACAATATCTATATTTATAATAAAAATTATCTATAATCATAATATACTATAATTAATTATAATAGATAATACAAAAATTCATAAATAATAATCATTATAATAATGTATATTTATAATTAAAATTATCTATAATCATAATATACTATAATTAATTATAATAGATAACACAAAAATTCATAAATAATAATTATTATAATAATATATATTTATAATAAAAATTGAAATTCTGCAAAAAAATTTAAAATTTTAGGCAATATTTTAAAATATAATTGTTAAGTTAAGGGATTAAATACACGAGACAACTGATCTTTCAATAATTTGAAACTGCATAGATTTCTTTTTTTTTCTTGAAAGTTATAAATTAATATTCTATAATTTTGCAAATTTTCCTAATATTACTACAAAGCGAAATGTACTAATCATAAAATTTTTATGACACGTTTATGGTGATTACATTATACGCGAGTCTCTAATTTTCACATTATATTAACATTGCGTACATTTCTTAAATAGCGTATTGCTAACGGCTTACTGATATCTTTATTCAGTAAAGAGGAATAATCATATTTGTAGCATGATGAACTATTGCTCTGTGGTTAAATAGATGATCAACAGAGCACGAAGTTTATTTCGAAGATGTTGAGATAAGTTTTACCTCTTACGGTATTATAATTTGCATCAGATTGCAAGGTATCTAAATGGCGTACAATATACAAAGTTGTTTTGTAAAATAATTCTTGATAAAATAAACGTTGATTAGCCTTTAAAATAAACGTTGGTTGATTAGAATAGTATTGGGAAAGAATAGTAAAAAACTCGCACAGTATATTTTTTCCCCTTAAAATTTATAACTCCATTTCTTTTTTTTTCACTAAAAAAAAAAAAAAAACCTATGAGTGAAGACGAATTTTTCAACATTTCTTGGTATTGTGATATAATATTGAGGTGTTGTTTCTTTTGTTGTGGCGTTACTTAAATATATATATATATATATATATATATATATATACGAGGGCTGTTCAAAAAGTATCGAGACTGAATTTATTATGCAAAAACATACATACATAAACAGGTTTTGAGTCAATCTCCTTCGAAATATGCTCCATTGGCAGTAACACACTTGGCCCAACGATATTTCCAGTCCTCGAAACATTTCTGGAACTCAGACTTTGGGATGGCCTGAAGCTGCTGTGTCGAATTCTGTTTTATGGTTTCAATGTCCTGAAACCGGTGTCCTTTTAAGGTGTTCTTGATCTTGGGAAAGAGGAAAAAATCAGGAGATGTTGCCAGTCGTTGGAATTGCTTATCCTCAGTGAGGAGACGCGGCACAAACTTTGCAGACACTCGGCGCATGTTCAAGTCCTTTCTCAAAATTTCATCACATGATCCTACGGAAATGTGACACTCCTGTGCAATTTCTCGGACTGTTAAACGACTATCAGAGTGCACCACAGCCTTCACTTGTGCAATCTTGTCCTCAATGCGAGAGGTGGATGGGCGTCCAGAACGGGGATCACTGTTCACTGATTGACGACCCTCCTTGAATCGTCGGAACCACTCGAAAACCCGAGCACAACTCATCTCCAAATGCTGTTTTCATCATCTCGTAGGTTTCGGTACCCGTTTTACCGAGCTTAAAGCAAAACTTGATACAGATTAGCTGATCAGTGTTTTCACACTTTTTCTTTTTTCGACGAACGCACGCAAACACTCCACGTGAAAGAAGTCAGTGTGACTGAACGGCGCGCTGTACAGACCTGCCGAATTTTGTGAGACAAGGTGAAATATGCACTCGCATGATGCACACAGTCCCTCCGCTAGGGGTTTTCTGGAATAAATAGAATAAATTCAGTATCGATACTTTCTGAACAGCCTTCGTATATATATATATATATATATATTACAAAAATATACAAAAAATTGTTATATACCTAAGATAACTATAGTCATGATAGAATAGATTTAGCCACAGAAATACTAGAGCAAACTCCTGGCTTATATAGAGCAAACCTGTATATATATATATATATAAATAAAGTTTTATTTATAAATACAAATGTAAGTGAGTAAAAAGTTAACATTTTATGTTAAGTGTTAGGAAGAAATATATTTACGCAGTATAATAAAAATTCCAAAATGTGATTTTTCAAAGAGTTTAAAGTGCAAAAGTTTGTTTAAAAGTTTATGCAATAAAACACTAATGTGTGTGTTCAATGCTTTCGCCTCTAAAATTATGGCATAACGACTTCAGATAATTGTAGAAAGCTGCATTAGTGTTTCATTGTAAAAATGATAATTTCCCTAAATTATTAAAAAAGTTTGTAATTGATTAAACCACAGGTAGAAATTTATATGAAGTATTATAATATTTAGTCACTAGATGTGTTTTTATATTAATAAACTATTGGTAACATAACGTATATTAAAAGTGCAAATCTTAAATGCTTCTAATTTAGATAAATTAAAAATATTAGAGTACAATAGGATTTAATTTAACTAAATTATATAGTAACTCTTCGAAACAATTTAAAGGTTTATACTTTCTTTCCTATTATAACTGTGTGTCATTTCTTTGAAAAATTCAGATATACTTATTAGCTTTTTTGAGAAATTTAAGACTTTTATTTTATTTATACTTAAATTGCCTTATCTTAGAAATAAAATATTTCGGATAAAAAATTCTCAAATAAATTTTGTGCTAGGAAATGCTCTGATATACCCAAAATTATATAACTTAAATTTTTTTTCCTTTCTCACTTTACTACTTAACACCTTGAGCTTTTCTACAAATCTATCAAAAGAAGCTCCCCTTGCACTTTATTTTGGAGTTAACTTAAGCTTATTATTTTCACAATCAAAAAAATAATAAAAAATCACATTAAATATAATAAATTCCTATGGGTCTAAGAAAATTTTTTCTTCCAATTCTTATCTAATAAAACACAACTCGAAACACCCTTTTTTAAATCAAAAGCAGAGTCCATAATTCAAATTTCTCGAGGAAAATATACAACACTTCCTTCAAAGTCATTGGTATAACTCATTTTAAAAGAAAAATGAAAAAAAAAATTATCGCAAATTATTATCAGGTCGAAAAATTACTTTTATTTCAAAGTACACATCACCCACTAACGGAAATGGTTGCGGATTGTGTGAAATTTTTTTACCTTTTACGGGAATTGAATACTATTAAACATCACGGTTAAGGAAACCCAACGCGACGACATTATTCAAAAAAGGATGTTCGAACACAAAATTTCTTGTTCTTGTCATGGGTGGGTTTTGCTCCGGAGAGAAACAACTGCTTCCCTATCAGAGCGAATTAAAAGTCTTTCTTATGAAGGAAGCAAATGGTTGGCAGTTCTTTCGCGTAGAGTGAATAACTATATTTACGCAGCGGCGGCTTTAAAAATAGTACGAAACCAGCGGTTGTATCTCTCCTCTCGAAGCCACCTCTTGACATATAACCGCAGGGGATTTGATTCTCTAGTGTTGCTTGCAATACATCATTCCACTGAAATTAATAGGCATTGAAACCAAGTAAGTTTCACACCTGAGATTTATTAAAAATATATATTTTACTTATTATATATGCGTGATTTGCTTTTGAGTGAAATCAGGGATTGTTTTTTAGAGTGTGAACCATCATTATGTTTGTAAACATTGCATTTTTCGATAATGATATTTTTATGTAGTGTGAATTTCTTGATATTAAATTTTTACTTGAAAATTTTGTCCATAGTAATACATTTATTTTTAGTTGAAGTTCAAATGACTTTTAGTTGTTATTTAAGTTCAAATAATTTTTAGCTGTTATTTAAGTTCAAATAGAAATATCCTTTATCATTCTTCCTTTGAAAATTTATTTATTTAATATTTTTATCTTTTGGTTTGCTAGTGTAAAGTGAAATAGCTCTCAATACATTTATGTTTTATATTTATTGAATATTTATTTAATAATAATTAGCTTTGGTATTAAAAAGTTTTGTTAAATTTGGATAATTTTGAGAAAGAAATGAATTTTATCATTATTAGATGTAGATTGTTATACTTATTTATATAAATAAATTCAAGTGACATTTTTTAAAAAGTGTTTAAGTAACATATTTTTGAAAAAAAAATTTATTTCGATTTCGTATTTTTTTTTTTGTGTGTGTCCTAGAAAATAATTATCTTCCTTCTGTAAAGTTTTAAAAAAAAATACTTCAGATTTACTTGCATTTTATTTTACTTTGCAACATTTTTATTTTTTTAAATAAAAAATGCTTATAAAAGCAAAATAAAAACTAATTAAAGGTTAATTATACTAAAGCTTCAAGCCCTAGTGAGTGAGCAAAGGTTCCCGAGGTTGAATAATAAAGTTAATCATATTGTTAAAATTTTGTTTATGTTTTGTTTAAAATAAAGTTTTTAATTTTACAAATTTCAACAAATAATTTTCAACATTTTATATATATTCAGTTATATAAGAATTGTTTTACAATTTTATTTTACCTTAAAATAATTTTATGATGTTTTTATTGAGTAAAATCATATTAAGACAATTAAGTATAAAAATTTAGTGCATAAATCACTCACCAACTTATCTGATACTGTGTTTCTGAATGGTTCAGTTTCTCCAAATTTAGAATTTTTTTGGGAGGGGGGGAGGTATTTGTTTTTCAAAATATTTTTAGTGTACATACTTTACATTGTGGATAAATACATACATTACATCTGCTAGATAAATTTGTGAATGTCATGATAAAAGATAAATATCCATTATACGGAGTTCATTGATCATTGTTATCATATTTATCAATGTTTAATTCAGAATGTAAGTTGAGCCCATTCTATCCCAGTTTTAAAAAATAACGAGTTATGTTGTTTACGGAAGTTGTGTTATTTTATCAATAGAATAAGTTAGTTGGTTGTGTTATTTTATTATCAATGAAGCTAATCAATGAGTTATATGAATGATTTTATAAATAAGATAAATGGATTTGAGAACTTCATGATAAATTAGGTAGGTATCCGTTATATAAAGCTCATAGATATATTATCATAATTTTATCTCAATATGTAAGTACAGCATATTATATACCAGTTTTAAATAATAGTGTGTAAGGAAGTTGTGTTACTTTTTCAATGGAATACGTTTTATGTAAATTACAAATAAGTTATATGAATGGTTATATAAATAAAAAAAATGTTACAAATGTTAAGGGTCGAATAAAGTTTATTTATGCATACAATAGTTTTACATAGACTAACAAAATTTGATTTATTTTTAAAAATTTTGCATGCTAAGAATAAAAAAAATTTAAAGGAAGAATAATTTACTCAATAATAGAATAATTACTTAAATTTATAAACTCATTTTTCTCACGAAAGTAGCATGATTTATTATAGCTTACATATAACTAATATATTAAATATATAATATAAAATTTACAAAACAAAATGGATAAATTAGATTACAAAATTATGGAATAATTTTTTGAACGTAAAATACGATATTACAATTTAACACTTAAGTTTAGCCTTTAGTATTTTTTCACTGTATTTATTTTTATAAAATTATTAAAATGGTAAAAATACGCGATTAAATTAGTTCTTCAAAGAATACTCAAGACACATAATCTTTCAAAAATTATAAAATAAATTATTCTAAAACTGAGAGAATATTATTAAAAGTAAAATATTTCGAATATTTTAATGTACTTTATATTTATCAAAAGCTTTTAAAACGAAAAATCGAAGCAATACCTAATATAAATAAATAAATTTTATTAGATTTTTATTTAATGTATAATTTTATAAGTAAAAAATATGTACCTAAAGTTTTTTTCCAAATAAATCGTTTATGTGATTAGGACACAAAAATATGACCTTGAAAAATATTTAAAATTATATTGTTTGATATTTTTTTGTACAATAATGTAAGGTCTTGTTCCCCGTCTTTAATATTATTATCAAAATCTAAAGAAAAAAAAAGAAAAGAAGACTAGGGGTATGGAATTTGATATGGATATCATATTTTTTTCTTTTTATTTTATTCAAATACCAAACGTGAAAAAAAGCGGAAGCGAGAATTTGTTTTAGCCGTGACATTAAGGGGAAAAACGAAAACAAAAGTGAACAAGTGAAGATAAGAAAGACTAATAATAAATTCGAAACTGGAGCCTATACAGAGGAAATGAAGCCAAGTAGGTGTCCTTCAGGTGAAAATTGATTGCGGTCGGTAAGTAATACAAAGAATAATGAACCGCTTCACCTATAAATTAACTCATCAGTTGGTTAAAAGTGACATGTTAAAGGACAACTTTCCCACTTTACATGAAAGAAATGACAAATTAGATTTTACACAGTTCTTTTGTTTTGATAACACAGATTTACGATCATCCAACTACCATTAGTTTTAGTTGGTAATACGCATCCTGTGTACACGTGTACTAGTAAGAAATATATATATATATATATATTTCTAAAATACAAAAAATTTTCGTAACACGTAACTATGGTAAGTAAAAATGTTGAATAATAAAGCACAAATTCTGATCAATAGTTTAATTTTAAAAAATAAATATTAAAGGTTTTTTTTTCGAATTTAGAGAATACATTTGAATTTTTTTAAAATAAATATATTATTGAAGTATTAATAACTACTCCATATCTGAGACATAACTTTGATGGAGACATTATTTAAAAAGTTTATATATAAGAATCCATCAATATTATCTAAATCAAAGCCTTTGTAATAACCGAATTTCTTTAGTGATATATAAAAAGTGTTTGCTATATATATTCTGTATATATTAATATATAACTTTATACTATAATTATTATATAGTTTACTGTATGTTTTATTCAAAGCTCGAAAAAAAAGTTTAGTCGAAAATTTTTTTCTTTATTTTTTTATTTTTTAAATTAGTTAGTTAGTTTATTTTATTTTATTTATTTATTTTTGTCTCATGCTATATTCACATGTTGGAATTGCTATTTTTTTATTTTGCTTTTTTTTTTTACAAAAGCCATGCATTCTTTCTAAATCTAAATTACAAGTAGATTTCTTAACAGATGGTTTTGATTCAAAGATATTCCACGTCAAAAAAGATAATAAGAATATATATATATATATATAAAACTTAGCATTAAATCTAGGCATATGTTTTTTATTGTAATTAAAATTGAATTTAGTTCATAAGATTTCGTTGACGCGTTGCTGTATTTTTGTCTATTACTTTCGTTAATTCATTTCCTGGAATATTTTGTTTTGTTTGTCACCTCTGATATCATGCTTTGGCATAACTTCAATTTATCGAAGCGTAAAAACAATGATTTTTCTCGTTTCTAGATTTCTACGTAAAAAAAAAATAGCTCGAAACAAAAAAAATCAAATCAATCAAATGAACGTAGTAGTTTTAAAAATAAAAAATAGAGGAAAAAATTTCCGGGTAAACTTCTTTTTCGAGTTTGGTATGAAATATGTAGTAAACTATATAATGATTGTAATATAAAGATATTGTAAAATATGTACAAAATATATATACAGCAAACACTTTTTATATATTACTATAAAGATTCGGTTATTACAAAGGCTTTGATTTAGATAATGTCGATGGATTCTTGTATATTGACTTTAAATAAGGTCTTCGTCCCGACGTATGTCTGAGATATAGAGGAGTTATTAATAAATCAACACTATATTAATTTAAGAAAAAAACACAAGTACATTCTCTCGAAAAAAAAATTCTTAACCCCCCCCCCCCCACCAACATGTAACATTTCTTTTTTAAGGTATCCGACTACCCTAAAATTGTGATTTTTGCCAAAAATTGACAATTTTTTATTATTATTTCATTTTATAGAAAATCTTATTAGCTTTATAAGAATACCAAGTTTATTATTTTCCATTCACTAGAACAAAAAACTACAAGTGTTTTAGTAAAAGCAGATGCCTTTACTTTAAGCAAGAGAGGTCATACTTTAAAACGTGTTTTACTCGAAATGTGTTTTTTAAAAATGCTCAAAAGGGGTCAGCGATTGCTAAAAAAGTTTAGAAAATAATTAACTGAAATTTTTCGTGTATGTTCTGTATAAAAGTAGGAGTGTTTTAACCTTCAGATTTATGAATCACTGTTTTTTTACAAAATTTACAGTCCTTTATGTTAATATAATCACTATTTTTTTAAGCAATTTCATATAATAACTAAGGTAAAGTGCTCTAGATTTTGTAGAAATTAAAATATCTCTTATCATAAAGGTCATTTCAAAAATGAATAACATAGCAACACATCAGAATTGAATAAACTTTTGGCATAGAATGGGCCCCATTTATGTTATTTTTTTGTAAATTTTTACCCATTTTAGTAATAATAATTTCTTTTTCTCTTCTTAATATTAGCACATTTTTTTAAAAAATACACTAAGCAAATCTAAAAGCCACAAAAAAATCCCCATAATCTCCATTTTTAAAAAAAATGTTTTCGCGTCCGCTAGTACCTTAAGGTATTCGACTACGTTCGAAACCATAATTTTACGAAAGCATATAAACGAATATTTTTTTTAAATATTTAGCATTACTTGGATTAGAATCTATGTATAAAATTCCTTTCAGAGTATTATTACAAGAAAAAAATTTTAAATGCAATATTTTGGTAAAAAATGATTATAGAATAACTTATTTTCAAAACATTCTCCTTTTATGAAAAATGCTTCTATAATAATATTTTACTTATATGTAGCTAAGACCACTTAAGAGAGCCAGGACTTGGATTTTTGAAAAAATTCATATTATTTTCAGAGTTACTATCAATTAAAATAAAAATCGGTGTGTTTTAGCTAAAATGTTTTCAATTTGATGTATTTAAATATGGATAAATCCACTTCTATAAGTTCTATATTTCAAAAATCCTAGTTCAGTCTCTGTACAGAGGTCTGAAGTATACATAGGCAAAATTTTATTAATATAGATGCATTTTTCATAAAAGGAGAACGCTTTGAAAATAAGTAATTCTATAAACATTTTTTTGCCAAAATATTGCATTTAAATAAATTTTATTGTAATAATATTTTGAAAACAATTTTTAGCAGGAATTCTAATCAAAGTGACGCTAAATATATATTTAAAAATATTCGTATGAACCCTTTTGTAAAATCATGGCTCCGAACATAGTCGGATATCTTAAGTTTAAATAAACATCTTTTCAGCTCTATGGAACAGTTGAATTTATTAATTCGTGAGAAGCTGAACTCTTTGAAGTTTCCTCGCCGTATGAATGAAATTTTCTTAAAAGTTAGAAGAAAATTAATAGGAGAAATATCGCGAACTGTGCTCTCTCTTAAGGGTATTTTAAGATCACTGGCTCTTAAAACAATAATAAAAAGATCAGTAAAAGTCTAGACAACATTTCTTTAGGAGAGACCACGGCTAAACGGTGAAACGCATTTGTTGACCTATTTCTTGTCCCGAGGTGCGGTGAAAATGTTAACTTAAGTAAACGCAAATGAAAAGTAAGATAACTTTTAACCATTTTTTCCCCCTTTTAACCTGTCTAAATTTTTTTATCTTGTAAGTTTTGTACCTCATAATTGTAATATTACCTCGCACATATTGGGCAATGGAAAGAACCGTGATTATAAACAATGGTAAACATTAATTATTGTAATTTTTGTAAGTGTTGAACAATGTTCGACTTAATTAAAAGTTCTATGGGTGCGAAGTGTATATTAGACGTATATTTCTCCTTTTAATTTTAATTTTTGAGACTCATTATTTTTTTTATATTTCCCTGTAATTTGTGCAATACAATGGCTTTTTGAAAAATCCTCGAAAGTATGTTTAATTCTTTGTTGCCGGCTGGATGGCGTATTTGGTTAGGCACTAGCCTTACATACCCTTGTTTTCGGGTTCGACTCCAATTCAAATCGGAGGATTTTCATGATGCAAAAAATCGACAACGTCTATGTCGTATGATTTTGCGACTTGTTAAAAAATCCTTGGGGTGCCTGTTTGGTTTGGGTGCTTTTGGCAAAATTAAGTTCCTAGTACAATTTCGCATCTTCAGAACTCAGGTGCCTGCTTCTGGGAAGGAAGTTGGGCGTCAAAATTACATTGTGGTTATATATTGATGTCTACCTATATGGTGCCACACACTAAAAAGTGTTAACAGCTTCCAGAGAATGTACTAGGTCTGCGATTAAATTATGAATTCACATCCCGATTTGAAAGAAAATGTTTGTTTCTTAATTTTCGCTCGCCGGTGTTATTATATATATGCTCAAATGACATTAAATGTATCCTTTACTGACATATAGTAATGTATACTTAGCTAATAATTATTCTTTAAATGAAAAAACCATTTACTTATCAAGATAACATCTTGTATCATTTTGATTTCAGCGCAAGTTGACTTTTATCTTCTTATTTTCATAGATATTTGATCGTGTAGATATTAGATCAATGGAATATTTCTGATAATACTCTAAATATTATCACAATCTTAATTATTAATTTACAGTTTATTTATATACTTGTTATACTGTATTTAATATGTTCAATTTATAGTTAATAGGATATTATACACGGAAGTCTATGGAAATGAATTACTTTTGTTTGAACATTCTATACTCGTAAATGTTGCGTTATCAATAAGTTTTGAGTTCGATGTTAGATTCTGAAGACACTAATGAAATGTATAGAGTTTTTCTGACCTTTAAGTCAGTGCTTCTAAAACTTTCAATATTTTCTACTCAATTTTTAATCATAATTTTCATCTTGCCTCTCTCCGTGCAATAATAATGTTCTTGGCGCTAAAGCTATAATGCGACTTTAATTATAAACCGTACAAATTATAAAGGTAAGTCCTCAATTTTTGTATATAATTTTATTTATGACAAGCCTATGGGTTGACTGGTAATTATTAAACTTGTGTGTTCTTAACTTAATATTGATAAATTAATTATCAAATACATTGAGCAGTATTGATACCTTTATAAGTATATTATATCAGTGTAATTGTATCACAGTATATTTTGTTTATTTCCAGTAAATTAATAATTTTTTAAATAATCTTTTATTTTCTACTTTTTGATATGCTTGCACTCCCTTCGAAGAGTTATCATGCCCACTCTAGAGGGGTGTACCTCACAGCTTGAGAAACGCTATTTTAAGGTATCCGACTACCCTAAAATTGTGAATTTTGCCAAAATTAACAATTTTTTATGATTTTATTTTGTAGGCCATTTTATTATCTTTATAAAAATATCAAGATTATTATTTTCCGTTTACTAGAACAAAAACTACAAGTGTTTTAGTAAAAGCAGATGCCATTACTTTAATCAAAATGCAATACTTGAAAACGCGTTTTATTTGAAATTTATTTTTTTGAAAATGCTCAATAGGGGACAGCGATGCTGAAAAAGTTTTGAAAATAATTAACTGAAATTTTTTGTGATGTTCTGCATATTAGTAGAAGTTTTTTAACCTTCAGATTTATCGATCACTGTTTTATTACAAAATTTACAGTCCCTTATGTTAATATAGTCACTGTTTTTTCTAAGCAATTTCATGTAATAACTAAGATAAAGTGCTCTAGATTTTGTAAAAACTAAAATAACTCTTATCCTGAAAGTCTTTTCAAAAATGAGTAACATAGCAACACATCAGAATTGAAAAATTGAAAATTTGTTCATAAACTTTTCGTACAGAAGGAGCCGCGTTTATGTTATTTTTTGTAAATTTTTACCAATTTTTTCCCATTTTAGTTATAATAATTATTTTCCTGTTCTTAATTTTAGCATATTTTTCTTAAAATGTACTAAACCAATCTAAAAACCGCAAAAAAATTCCCATTTCTCCATTTTTTAAAAAAAAGTTGTCGCGAGTAGTCGGATACCTTAAGTGTATAATGGAATATTAAAGTTAAAAGAAGGAAGAACCAGCTGAACTGAATTGATCATTTGAATGTGGCTCAGAATTACGAGGCTCATTGCAGCAACTTATTGTGTAAATCTAGAATGACGTTAAATCAATTACAAACATATCTCTTGGTTTAGGAGAACTTGGATCTAAAGTTTTATAATACATTTGAGTTTAATCTAAAGTACCGATGAAGGGATCGATACTTTTATTGTATCAATAAATTAAGGATTCCTTTCACTAATTTTATTTTAGCATTAGAAAAAACTGGACAAAGAAAAATCAATTTTATAAATATTCAAAAAGTCCCTAAAAATCCAGAAAGGATTAAAAAAAAAATAAAAAATTGACCCAATACTAAAATCTTAAATTCTGACCAATCTTTGTAAAGTTTTAGCAACTGTCGTCTTATTTCTCTTCTTTTTGTCGAAGTCAACACCTTTTCGTATATTTTTAAAATTACTTTAATTTATTTTTGGAGGTCTGACAAAATCATGCATGTTACCGTTATTTTTAACACGCAGAGGGTAGAGGAATCGAAAAAAAAAATCCATACATAAAAAAATACCTCTTTGGGTTGGCTGAGAAGATTTAATGAAACCTTTTTGGTCTTGTGTTGACTCAGAAATTCCTACGGAAAAATAGAGCGTTTCATTTAGGATCACTAGCAAAAAGTCAATATTCAATTACTCTTGATTTTGGGATATTAATAACAAGAGTATTTATAGTTTTTACAACAAAAAATACACGGAAGTTTTGGCTTCAAAGTATTTTCGTTATAAGTTAATGTTTAACAGACATATTGGGATGGATGTCTGGGGACATCCATCAAGGTTTGGGTGTTAGAAGGAAAATCATCCATAATCAATTCAAATGATCCAGGGTAGGAAATGCACTAATATTTTAAGTATTGGTTGGCTATTGGATGATTATCAGTTGGTAGGTTGATGGTATTAAGGTAAGTTGAATCAGTTACTTTGGGAACATTTTGGTAATCTACGATGTAAATAATCGTAATTCCTCTCTCAGTTATTCGACTTCTTGTCGATATGATTTTAATCAAAATATCTTATTGACTAAATCATCAATTATTAATCGTAAATATTAAGTAATTAATCGACGAGACACTCTCATCTAGCTTTCTACTACTTTATGCGTTAATCACTAACTTATATCATCAAACTCCTAACCTCACTCTTCTCGAACTTAAATCTCATTTTGCTTAGATGTATTAAATGCGAGCGAAAAATTATTTTAGAAGCTGAAAAATTATCGGATAATATACCCTCTTATTTGAATAAATATATTCAATTGAAAGACTGTGTTTGAAAGCATTGAATGTTGATATAAATTTTGTATTGACTTATTGTTTTAAGAATGCATGAATTTTAATTTTTAAATTTTTTTTAAAGGTTTATGGAAGTGAAGATTTTGCTGACAAAGCTGTAAGCACTGAAGACCAAGATCGTGAAACATGGGAAAGAAACATCCTGAACAGTTGTCACGCTTGCAATCATTCCTCCCAGAAAATTATGAATGTAAGATAATACTGTACATTCTGAAACTAAAAATTTTGAACTTAAAATCAAAAGAATATTTATTTTAAAATTTGAAGCCTATTTTGTATTTGTCTTATGTTTATTATGTTTCTTTTAAAATTTTATTTATTGCTCCATTTTCTCAAAGTTCGTTTCGATTTATTTTTTGCAATATTTTTTCTGTATTGGTTATAATACTAGTTAGACTATATCATTTCTTATGCTTATTTATTTTTCTAATTTTTATATTTTTTCAAAATACTTTCGAATAATATTTTTATAAGTCTAATTTTTACATGAAATATAAAACGCTTATCAGGGTAATTTGTTACTATGCAGATGAGAAAAGATAAATATATATTTAAAAAGCTACAACAGAAACAAATTAAAAGATTTTTATTCATTATTTGTGAAATGAGAAAAAGAGTTAAAGTAAATTGGAAAGAATATGATCTTGCATTAAAAATTATATAAGAAAATAAAAAATAATAGATTACAGAGTTAAATAAGAATTATTTAAAAAATTGGTTCCTTAATTGTTTTGTCCATTTTGCCCAATTTTCTTCAAATATGTGTACAATAATTGCATTTTAGGCAGGAAAATTCCTGCGAGAATTATTTTTTCTGGATTATTATTAGAGGTTTCTGTGACATAAATAACTTAATTTGCAATTAATGAAGCATTTAATTAATATTATATAAATAAATATATCATAAAACATTTTAAAGGATTAAGTAAATTTTCATGAAATTTAATAGGAGTTCCCGGTACGAAACTTGTAAAAACTTCTAAAAATACTTATCTTACATGACATATTTCTTTGGTTACATAAAATGAAATAAAATGAATTATTGTAGAAAATTTATGAAGTTATACTATTGAAATGGTATTTTTCTATAAGTTTTCTAACTTTTTTTGCTTCAGTTTTGTTGAAAAAAATAAACAATCCTTTTAAATCTGCTTGAAATTTTTTTATACTATATAAATAGAGAGAAAAAAAATCGTGTACTTTCAGGTTAATTACGTATTTATTATCAAACACAATAATTATTATCACAGAGAAATCTGTCAAGTAAGGAATGGTTTGTTTGATTTGCAAATATTGAACATGAAATTTATTTTTACACTACAGAAATTTGAAAATACAATGTCATTTCATTTAATATTCCCTTCCCTATTGTATTCATTGGGTACAAAAGGTGACTGGTCTATTTACCTGCTGGATATTTTCAATCATAAAGCACTCCGTTTTCACGTGGTAGATCATCAACCTTTGCCAAGGGGATTTCATTAAATCTAAAAACAGTTTTGGCAGCACCTTATCACTTATCTTACCTTGGAGTAACATAGAGGGCTGAAGTTATCTTAATTGTCAAGGCAATCATTTTCAAAGACTTAACTGGGATGTCATTGAATTAATAAATGTTGAAACAGAGTAGTTAAACTCTAACGAAATAAATTTCAATACACCTGAAAGAAGATTCCACTGCCGTAGAATCCATGTTTAATGTTTTTTAAACAAAATATCATTCTTTTCAATAATATGTATGATGGTTTTATTTTTCATGGATTTCGGTTTAGAGGAATATATTTAAGTAAAAAGAATTTGTCTTTTAATATTTTACGCTCCGAGTTAAATGCAAAAAACTGTAATTTGTCCCCTTTCATTTTGTCTTCGAGTCAACACTTTCATCCTAAAGATACTTACATTAACCAATTCTCATCAGTTTTCCATATCCATTGTTTTCTTTTAGTTACCTATTGTTATATTTTGGTATCTAATAATGCGCTACACTTTTTCAATTTACAGCCAATTTTTTTTACTTACGAAGTTTACTTTAAATCGGATGTTTATTTGCTTTTAAACTAGTGAAATCTCTATCATAACAGATTGTTTTTGTATTGAAAGCCGAATTATAAAAACAGTGATAAACAATTTAGAAAAAAAATGTTTGTCCTCTCTCTTTCCCAATTAGTTGCTACGGTTAGGTCAAACATTTTGTCCCAAATTAGTTGCGACATTAAGATAGCAAACCTCATTGGGCAATGGGAATCAATATAGTGGAAGAATGTTTAAGAAAGAAGAAATTTGTAACTACAATGTAGACCTTAGCCCAGATTAAAATGTACTTGATCTGGGATTTTTTAACGCAATGCAGTTGTTCAACATCAAACGCCTACAAAGAATATTGACAACTTAAGTGATGCTGCTGAAGTAGCTTTTCAAAATATAGAAGTATAAAAGCTTGACAATGTATTTTTAACTTGACATACATGTATGAAAAGCATTATAATGTCAGGCGGTGTCAACTCATAAACATAATAACCCATCTCTATAAGGAAAAACTTCGTCGTCAAAATTAGTGAGACTTGGCATGTAATCCCGAAGCTATTTTATGTGCAAGACATTCCTTAAATATCAACTAAAATTATTTTATTGTGCGATTAAAATTATCACAAGTTGGTATTTCCATTCTCATTTTTTAATTTCCACAAATGTAGCCCTCATACTAAACTCAACGGTGCAACAGCCCAAAGAGGGCCAAAGCTTACTGCGCCCGTTTCAGTTTACGCGCTGAGGTGCATGAGTAGATGTTCCGATCAGGTGGCCAATCTAAAGCGAAACCCCTAGTGTTTAGTTCCCAAGCAAGCTTGGGTACTCATTTATCGATCCACTGATAGGATGAAAGGTTGAGTCGACCTTTCCCAGCCCGAGGTTTGGACCTCGGGACTTATGGCCTACGCTACCGCTCAGCCACTGGGCTTCAATGTAACACTCATTTTGGGACAAATGTTTTGAAGAAAATTTACAGAATTCACACGCTCTTAAGTCATGCTCCATTCTGTTAGGATTCTACTACCAGTATACCAGAAAGATAATTTTCTTCCTAAGGAATTCACGATTCATTTGCTTGGTGATATTTTTATGTGATTACTGTTGGAAGAGTCCTTATAAAAAATGGAGCTTATCTTAAGAGTGTGTGAGCTCTGGATTTTTGAAACTTATTTGGCAATGATTTAAGGAGGGAAGGAGAGAATGCTAGTAAGTAAATGTTGGTGATTGGTAGCACAGCACCCTTAAATCTCTGAAAAATGTTTAAACAAATTTATAAAATCATCAATATCAATAATCGTACAAAAATATTCAAATGTAGCAAATAGTTTGGGACAAAGTAATATAAAAATTTGCCTTTTTATTATTTAATTGTATATAGAGATTATTTATATTTTAGCTCTTGGAAACTGATTCCTATTTAAATTTAAAAAAAACCTGTTTAACAATCCTGAATACTTTCTAATATTTATCCATACATAAATAATACGCTCGACATTACAATTTTTGCCTTAACACTGTTATAAGTCGACCTTTAAATTTAATAGTAATGCCGTATTCACATTTTTTAATTGAAAATTAATATTAAATGTGTTTCAGAATATATATTTCCTTATTTTCCTCGGTTGCACTTAGTAAGTGCGCTGATCTTCGTACCTGGTTTCTAATTGGCTGACAGCATGCAAGGTGGTTTGAAGAACAAAGTGTCTTAAAAAGTACTTTTAACACCAGAGAGATTTACAAAATGAAAGATTAATGTGTTGAAACTATGTAGGCAAGACTAGATCATTGTTTTTTTTATCTGCTAATATCAGCCTGGCGTGGGAAACGAAAGGGAGCACTGAATACTTTTAACCGAAGGAACATGAAAAATCTGAAGAATTGGCATGCTTGCTACATCAGGTATTAGCAGTCAAATTTACATAGGGCTCTAAGCTATGTAGAAGAAAAAGCAAATAAAGATTTGAGATTATAGAATGTTATAGCGACGGTATATCGAATTAAACTATCCAACAGAAATACGTTTATATTTACGTGAACAAATTCCCAAGCAAAACAAACATAATGAAAATAAAAACCTTTTAAATTATTTTTTTTCATCCGCAGTGCTCAAAATTTTAAAAGTAATTCTAAAGAAACTTTTCTTGCTTTCTAAAATGAATTTTATGTTAATAGATACGCAGTTATCTGGCAAATAGTTTTTTAATTATAAAAAATAAAAATACTATCATATAGAAAATTTGAAGTCGAACATTGAAATTTAAATTATTTTATATACATAATGCAGTATGATTTATAAGGTCATTTAACAAAATGGGAAAGCAATGCAGATTGATTCAAGAGTTTTAATAACTTCATTAACACACAAATTATATTTTGCTGATTAAATTTATGACTGTAATGGGAGAAAAATATTCTTGTATGCATGTAAATGTTCATTTCTATCTTTTAAATAAAATTCAAAAACGAAATAATGTTTATTCGATAAATATATAGATAATTATAATCTGGGAAAAGTTTTGTTCCTTTAGTATACAGAGACTCAAAATAAGTTTAAAAAACAAAGTAATGAAATCCAGAAAAAAAATTTCAAAAAATTCTGTTTTGTTAAAACATTAGTTGGTTAATGATTTACAAATAGTTATCAAAGGTAAATTATATTTCTTTCCATTGAATTATTTTACTGAGGAAAAATAGATAAAAGAATTTTTTAGAGAATCAACGAAAAGTTTGACTATGTCAAATTTTAGACATAATCCTTCTCCCTTCTGTTTATTAAAAATATTAAAATGTAGGTAACCCTTTACCTTCTTTACTGTCTTTTAAAGTTTTAAATTAAAACATGATTATTGAAAACATGAACAGTTTGATAAAACTAAGATATATTTTCCAAGCTGCCCAATGCGCAGCTCGACAAATATTTTAAGCTTCCGAATACAAATTAGAACGTTCAAAGAGTTGGATGACCTGAATCACTCGCGAATCGTTTGAATAAAGAGACATGTTCTGAGAATTTACACTCTTATTTGTCTAGGAGAACAAAACCGTTTTTTTAGAATTAAAATTCTCTATATTATCTGAAGAGAGTTCAACAACTCTCCTCTAAAATCATTTCTTCGGGTAATATTATGTATTCATAGTTTTTTGTCGAGATTTAAATTTCATTTTAATATTGTTTTTGTAAAGTTAAGGATGAGTTTTGTGTTTTTCATTTCACAGTCATCCCATATAAATGAAATAAACCTAATTATTACAGTATTTTGCAAAAAATATTGTATTAATTTTTTATATTAAATATGATCTCAAAATGATTTTCAGATACCAATTTTACATTTTTTTGAATTGTTGATATATTTTATTTCAGATTTATTTTTTTGTGTGATTTTTATGAATATGTGATTTAAAAAATATATTTTTTTCAATAATATTTCAGAAGTAGAAATGCATTATTTGATTAAAATACAATTTTCTTATAACTATTATTAGTAGGTGTATTTCTTATGTTTAGCACACAGTGAAAATTTTGCTACTACATATTTCTAACATTATATATATATATATATAATTTACATTTATTTTATTAAACTTTACATTTCATACAAAATAGGGTTCCTAAATTAACTTTTTTTCACAACTCTTGATATCAAAGTCCACTTAAATAATTTTAAAGTACTATTTTTTTTAAAACTGAAATAAAAAAAAGTTTGAAACAGTTTTTGGTATAAATTGAGAGTTTTAAGCATTTTATTAATCAATCTTAACGTCTTGCGGAATATATTTTTTTATGAATTGATAAATTCACCTCAAAACTTATTCCTTAAGAATTAGTTCTGGGTTTTATTTCAACTTTATCAAAACTATACATTCAATAATAATGCATTAAAACAGCTATTCTTAAATTTTCAATCACCGTGGCCCCCCTCCCTTTATGTATCAGCCTGACATCGCGAGCCCCCCAAGATTTTGAACACCCTTCCCTGGCTCCCAACATATAGCTGAGTGATATAAAGGTTCCTTAATATCCTATGACTATAAATTCAGTTCTTAATATTTGCATATGTATATTTCCCACGGACCACAGTTAAAACCGCAGCGTTAAAACATATACCTAATATGTATTTTTACTTATGAACATGATGGAGATAACTTAGTTGTATATTTATAAAAAGATAATTTTGAAATGTACAGAGTTAAAGCTCAACCCACGCGTTTTGGAATCGGTTGTAACAATAAAATTGTTTACAGTTCTATTTCTTCCCCTAAGCTTTACGCGAGGGCGTTACTACAAAGTTTGAATAACTAACTTGGCGAGCTAAGTTGAACTTCGCGGATTTACATCGTCAACATTTCTAAGTAAAGATAGCACATTTCTAATTAAATACGGTTTAAATTTAGCTTTGAAGTCATTACCTGCTATCCTCAGTAAAAAATATCAGATTAGTACAATAAGTTGTAGTCATTAACATGCAGTCAAATATATCATTTAATACACTTATTTTTAAAATAAGTGTATTAAACAAAGGATATTATTGGTGTTAAATGATTGATTAAAAAACGCTATTACTTTGAATAATATTATGAGGAATATTCTGGCACTTTCAATATCACTAGTTCTATAGAGAGCAAGCCCTAAATTTACTTTTTTTAATCCTTTAACTTTAACAATAAGAAAGAATTAGTTTCATATAAAAACTGGAGTTCACCCCACCTTTAGAAAAAAAAATGCATTCTAAAAATGTCCATTTACTTAGTTGTAAAAATGTAAATTGCTCCTGTTTACTTTTTATTAAAAAGAAGAAAAAAAAGATGAGAGAAATATTATATTTGAAATAGTACAAATTCTTTTCTTATATAAATATGTAATTTTACCTGCTTGAGACAATATGATGCTTTTTTTCTTAAAAAAGAAAAATATAGAGCTTGAACAATTGAGAAGTTCTGCTTATTTTAGAACGATCTTGATTTATACAATTTTAAAAATATTATTCTAATTACACATAATTTTTTCAGAATTCCCCATGTTTTTGTATACTAACTTATCGTAAATACTATTAATATGGAACACATTAAATTAAAAACCTTCTTTTTTCAAAATAAGAAGTCCTAATTTATAAGCTATTTTTCTTCACTAAAATTAGCTATTCCCATAATTTTATGGAGAAGGGGGTGCCAGCTCAGGTGTCGTCCGCGTCACTTGACCATGGTTCAAAATTACGCGGACCGTCCCCCAAAAGCCCTCGTGTAGCTGAACAGTGGGACGTTAATATTCACTCACTCACTCACACCCATAATTTTATAAAATGAATAATTATTGACTTGTTTAAAAAAACAAATATTTTTCATAGCTTTTTTACATCTCTTTTTCATTGAGTTTAACTTTTGCTTACTTAACTGGAGGGCAACGGTTAATTGATTAATTTAAAAAAATCCAATTCAAAGAGAAACAAATTAAAAATTTACGTAATCAGTTTTGAGTTAGAATTAAACTAAATATTGGTCACGCACTTTGAAAATTTTAATGCAATAATTTCTGAAAAAGAATAACTCAGAACGAATTCTATCAAAAGCAATTATAAAATTATTGCACGGAACAAAATTAAAGATAATTTAAAACTAAACGAAAAATGAGTAATGGAATTTTATATAAACCCACATGTTTACAGAAATGTTCAGTTTTTTGTGACATATATAATTATAATGTACTATTAATTGATTGGAAAATAAATATACTTATTTAAAGAGCTCGCAATTACGCGTGTCACGGAAATCGAGTGATTGCGAGTATATTCGTTAATCACAGAGTAAGTTGCGGTGTTAAAATATTGGATCAAAAAGATGGGTTTATTTTACAAAACTTCCAATTTTATTACTAATACTTATTTACTTGTGTGGTGTGTGTGGTTAACATATATTACATACATATTACTCAAAAAAAATCCTTAAGTTTTTATGGATTTGTATGAATTTTAGTGACCGTCAAAATTTCCGGACTGAGAGACCTAAACACATTTTAATTTACTTCCTTCTTTACCGACAAAATATTTTCTATCTGTTTTGACATTAAGGTAGTACTGGAGTAGGAGCTGTAGGGTTGATCGCAGTCCTTTTAACAGAAAGCCTCCATGTTTTTTCCCACCCCAATAAAATAACTCTTTTTTTAAGCAGCATGGCATTGGGCTATTACTCTAATAGCACATAGTTCTAACATCAAACAATTGACATTTACATGCTTCGATATCTAGGCAGTTTTGGGCCAGCAACTATCATCACCTGGTTGGCGTCACGTTTTTGTCCAATAACTTACCACACCTGAAATAACCCTTTTATATATCAACTTCCTGACTTTGCCTCTTTTAGGCTAACATCTAAAAAACATTGTCATCTCCCATAAATAAATTCGTAGTGTGAATTTATACACTGTTACAGCCAGTGCATACGAGGACGCATGAATTCATCTGAAAATTTTCATATTTTTTTTTATAAAAGAGTGTAAAAAATATGAAGATTCCGTTACATACAAGGGAAGCTTATAAGCTTCCCTTGTATGTAACGGAATCTTTGAACTCAATTTTTACCCACTTTAAAAGGTCAAATTTATTCAAAATGTTGCTCACTTGTCCAGAACTGATGACAATACAATAATTTAATAAGTTTGTTCCATTGTTGTGATCAGGATCATCAGGATTAATGATTTGCCATTTTCAAATCCCATCCCACATTTAACGACTAATTTCAGACCTCATTTCCAGGATTGGCGACTAAAAGATTAAGTTACAACTTAGTTCGATTATCTATAAAAGAGGGTTTTTTTAAAGTTTTTTTAAATCTATAATTTATTTATTTATTTGTTTTACTCCGGCCTGGCCTCGAAATATTCTAAACATCTTGAAATTTGAGAGTATATATGTTTTGTTTTTCTCATTAATTATAATTTAAATAGCCAATGTTTACTACTTATTACGCATAACGAGAATACTCGTCATGACACAAAATCCTGCTACTTCTCCTTGACGAGTATGCTCGTCAATCACAGTTAACTACTTAAAGAACTGATCAATTACAAGGTTTACTATGTGTTTCTTGTCATTGACATCCAGAAGGTGATATTGTTTTTGTTGAAATTCATGAGTATTACACATTCATATTTGTCTTCTATTTGCTTTAATTTATTTATGTAAATAATTCAAAGAACAATATATGTACCCTTTTTTTAAATAGTTACATAGAGAAAAAAAATTAAATAAAAAAATAAAAATCAGTAAATTTATAACTTAGTATGGAACATATTATAGTTGTTTTTTCCATGACACAGTAGCTGTTCACTTGTTTGACTTCAAGTCAAGAAAAACATACTCTCCTCATCAACATCTGTTCAGTCACAATTCTTTGTTTTTTCTTTTGCGACATGCCGACTTTGAATTAAAACAGTAGAAAGAATTTGTTCCAGTTTTTTTACTATCGAAATGTTGATCAACATTCTCACAGTCACCAGATATTTTAAAAATAAATTTTTGAAAGAGTAATCTCGGGCCCTGAGTGTTGAATAAGCTAATTTTCATTTTGTTTCTACTGTTTTTCACCTGTAGATGTTTCATCAACATCTCGTAGATATAATTAAAGAACGCATCCAGACAGAGGACTTTCATAATAAGAAGTCACTCGAAGAAGAAGAAACGAAGTCTCGTGAACATTAGAAAAGAAAGCAAGTTGTTGCCAAGAACTGTTGCCAATTCCACTCACAATGGAAGTTATTCGAAATCTATGCAGGAGGCTTGTTAACTTATAGAAATTGACAATACGTCAAAACGACACGTAGAAACTTTAAAGAAAAAGCAAGAGGTCGGAAATTTTGAAATGAATTTAAAACTGTCCCAGAGGATTAAAAAATTAAAAAAAGTTTTGGGACGATATCCTGTATCAATAAAACAATTTAATTCCTGTAAAGGTGCTGCGGATTGGCATTTTATCATTGTAGACCTAGTACATTCCCCGGGAGCCAGTACCTCTTTTTAGTTCAGCACCATATAGGTGGCATACCAATCACCGCTAGTAGTTTTGAAGTTAGTTTCCTCCCCAGAAGAAGGCACCTGAGCTCTGGCGATGCGAAACTGTACTGGGAATTTAATTTCCCCCAAGACAAACAGGCACTCAAGGGTTCTTTTACTTTCTGCATAATCATACGAGATGGACGCAGTCGATTTTTTTGCATCATGAAAATCCACTGACTTGGGCCGGGGTCGAACCCGCAAACTTGGGCGTGCAAGGCTAGCGCCAAGCCAACTATGCCACCCAGCGGGCTAAAACAATTTACTTTAATTGATGTCAACAAAAGTGTAATCTTTTTTTACAGATTGCTACAGTATTACGTTTAAAAATATTATTGGTATTTGTCTCTAGATATTTGGATCGCTTTTGAGTGTTTCTTGCATCGTTTAGTTTTATGTCTCTCTCTCTTTTCAATCATTAAAACATTTGTGAGTCAAGGGATTTGAGTCAGATAAATTTGTGAATTTAGTTACCTCAGTATGCAATGATTAATATATTTTGAGAAACGACGTAAAATAAAGTCTTACCTCTCTTTGAATAATTGCACGGAAAAATAAAAGACGAGTGCTTTTCGCAAACATTCAGTGCATCATCTTATATTTTTAATAACAGATTTCAATATTTTTCGATTATTAAGTTTAGTTTTATCAAACGCTTTTCACAATGAGAGCAGAAATTATTTTCCCCAACCATTAAGAAAAAAATGTCCAAAAAACATCTGCTAAAATTTTAGAAATAACTCAAAATTAGAAGAACTCGCGATTACGAACAATAGTTGCTCTTCTAAGTTTCCAAACTGTATTCAACTCCATTATCACAGAAACATGTGTGCTATCTTCAAGAATATTCGCATCATTTTCAGATAGTTGCTTTTGTTTCCCATGAATTATGAAGAAGTTTAAATAACACTTCATTACTCCTTTAATTTTTTTGCTGGTAATGTCCAACTGTTAAAACAGGCTTTAAATATCATATTTAGATCTTTTTAGTCACACACACACACACACACACACACACACACACACACACACACACACACACACACACACACACACACAACACACACACACACACACACACACACACACACACACACACACACACACACACACACACACACACACACACACACACACACACACACACACACACACACACACACATCTAATTTCGGCTAGAAACATGTCTTTCCGTGTATTCATCTACCGTTTATTTATGTACTATCACAATTTACTATTTTTAATTTTTCTAACAAATAAGAAAAATTTTAGCAAGTCAATACATCATTGTTTTTCCCAGCATAGTAAATAATTAAATATAATTATTGGAAAAATTTTCAGAGATTAAATAAGGAATTATAGATAATGCAGGCTATTGACCTTTTACAACTTAATCGACCTTTTCCTGACATTCATTTCCAATGTTCCTAATCATACAAATTTAACCCCGAATCATTCAAAAGTCAGACGGCACGTGTTGCAATGGTTTCAATGAGCTATTCAAATGGATAATACAATTGACACGATTCTTTCATCAGATAACTAACTGTTAATGTAAGTGTTGCAATAACTTTTGAACTGATCATGTGATTTATTTATGGAAAATAATGTCATAAAATAAAACATTTGATTTGTTTTGACAAGACTCTTGTTTTCATCGTATTCAGATATGACTCAGTAAGAATATATTAGTTGTTAAATTTGGGTCAAAATTTCTCTTATGGAAGCTCAAATAACTTGTTTTCAAGATATAATAGTACAGCAATAAAAAATTTTTTCAGTGTATTTTAATTTAAGCAGGTAAATCAATGGTTAAAAAATTACTCGGTATTTTCATTTATCTGTATACGTTAAAGAGAAGGGAAAAATATTCACACAGTGAAATATTTATATAGTAAATCAATACCATGAAGGTGAGAGAATATCACAATTTTTTTTGATTAATTGATTTTGCGCAGTAAAATATTTGTGCTTCTTAAAACGAGTGGACAGATTGGTTTTTATTTAAAAAGTGAATAATTTTCTTTAACTCTGATTAATTACCGGAAAGGAGAAAAATAATTGTAATAGTAAATTATTCATTTTAGGAGGTCTACGAATTCCCCCCTATTTTAATACTGTATTCATTATTCATGGATTGTAATGGAAGTTCGAAAAATGGAAATGAGTATTTTTCAGAATATGGTATTGTCTGAGACGCCCAACGGCTAAATGGTAAGGTGCCTTTTATCCCTTCAACGGGTTGATAAATGAGTACCAAGCTTGCTTGGGAACTAAACACTAAGGGTTTTGCATCAGACTGACCACTTGATCGGAATATCTGCTCATGCATCTCAGTGCCCAAGGTCACGAAAACTGAGATGGGCACAGTGGGCCTTGGCCCACCAAGGACTGTTGCACCACTGAGTTTAGTTAGTTTATAGTATTGTCAATACGTTGTTTCACTTTTTATTTAGTGTGTTTCCTCATTGCAAGAATGTGGTTAAAATGATTCAAAGGAAAAATAATATTATCTCGATTTTAAAAAATAATGTATTCATATTTGTTATTTATCATTTAAATGTAATATATATTGGAGCAACACACTTGTAATATCAGCTGCATGTTGAGAATTTTATAATCTTGAAATGTGTTGATCTATTTGGTTTTTAAATTGTTGAATAAGTTAAAATGATCTATGAGTATTCTTTTCCTTCTATTCCAATTATAGATATTAATTTTTTAACTTTCTTTTTCAGTCTGATTCAGCAGAGTTTTATGTAAAAGAAGCTTTATTAAAGGCCGAAATGGAGTCAGAAAATTATCGCGCAGAATTGGAAGAAACTCAAAAAGTAATCAGATATTAAATGATTATATACTTTTTATTGCAATTAAATTCAATTTTTATTTTTAAAAATTATGGAATATTAAATGATGTTATATTATATACTAAATTATGTTCTAAGCTAATAGCTTACTACTTTTGAAGTACTGCATTTCAATTGCGGAAAATACAAGTTAGTACTATGGAAATTAAAATGAAAACTTTTTTCTTAACACTGTTTGATCATAATTTTTATTTTCAAATTACAATTACAATATTTGTTAATTGTGTTTTCAAATTCAAATATTTCAAAAACGTTAGAGTATCTTATGGACTAGGGGTCCGCAACCTATGGCACGCATGCTATATGTGAAATTGTCATATGAAAAATATTTCGAGTCCACAAAGAAATTGTTTGACAACTGAATGCTCAGAATCGTGTCAAATTGGAAGTCGCAAATTATACCCCTAATTTTGAGATATGAAAGTGGAGCGGTGCAAGCACAGGTTTACATTAAATTTTTTTTATTTATCTTTTTATATATCTATAACGAAGGGACATATTTATATTTGATGTTTTCTATTTCTTATTTTAATAAATAGATTTAAAAATACATAATGTATGTACAATTTCAATTTTTAAACTTTTGTTGAAGAAATAGCTATATTTTATGCTGTTTATTTTTATGTTTTTTTATGTTAATAAATATCTTTAAATGGTGTAAAACTAATTTATAATAAAACTGTAAACCTATACGTACGTAAAACCTCGTATTATCGAATTTTGCATGCATTATCACAGCAATCGAATTGTTTAAAAAATGTTCTACTGTGTGGTACGCTGAATCATTTTGGTAGATTTGTTTGTCATGCCATACCTAAAATGTTGCCATCTCCAGTTATAGACCCTAAGACAGTTAAGAGTTTTCTCAATAACTAAATAATTTTATAGAAAGTTATGAAGCAAACCATACAACTTATACTAAAAAGAAAGGAAGCAGTATTTTGAGGCCCTTCCCACTGTGTGATTACTTCAGACATTTGTTTAAGATCTACCCTCAATTTAGAATGTCTAAACCATCGACATATTATGATTGCACTTTTAAATAGGGGATATTTATATAACTGGTAGAGACAATAAGTGTATATTCTGAAAAAAAACATGTATCAATTGAATATGCAATAAGTCTGTACGAATAAATATGAAGTAATACATTAATCAATAATTTCTTATTAATCTTTTTACATTAAAAATTAGTTTTTTCCCAACGATTTCCATAAGCTCGAGAGTTATATGAGCTATCATAACGTTAATTAGTAATATACATGCATTGCTTAAAATTAAACATATTTGTATTTATAACATTCAGTATCTGTTCATATAGGCTCTTCGTACGTTTGCCGCTATCACATGCCCACTTTGACTTTACGAATAATTATTTGCTTACAATAAACACAAAGAAAAAATAAATATACTAATGTTTTAATTTAACACATCTCGATATTTAATTAAATCAATTAATGGAATTTCTTGTTTTTTTAATTATATTTTTTAGAAATTGACCAATCTGACGGAACAGCTTGATAATGTCTTGAGATGCAATTGCAAATTGGGTGTTGGAATGGATTACGTTATTGCAACCGTTAATGAACTACAATCTTTGATGGAATGGACAACAGAAAAGAAAGAAATGAAAGCTGATAGTACTGTCATATTTCAGAAACTTCAACAGCTTGAACGAATACAAAAGGTTTCGTAATATTATTACATACATATTTTTATTCAAATTTAAACTTCCAAGCATATATTATACTACTAACAATAAATTTAAAAAGCAGATGAAAGTATTACAAGTTTAGACAAGAAATAAATTTTCTTATTGGTATTTATGTTTACCACAGAATTATTTTGTAGATAAAATGTTAATGAATTGATTGAGGCTGTTTATTGACGTCACATTTCGAATCAATTATTGGCGACTGAGTTTGTAATTCTTAACCATGGTAAAGTTATGATGAGTGGACACTAACCTCTGTGGAAGGATTTACAACCCCGACGGTTTTAATGCGCATAAGCTCTTTACTACACAGTAGAGGGTTCAATCCCACTTCACATATATGTTACAGCCAAAGCCTGAAGTTCGACAACTTCGCGAAATGGCTGGCCAATTTTCGTTTTGGCCAAAATTTGAAGTACTTGCAATTAATATTGTATATTCTACTTTGGCTGGCCATTTCGCGAAGTGGCTGGGAATCCTTGGACAAGACTCGATGTGATAATGGTAGATTGACCGGTAGGCGGCACAATTTCCCTTCATATTTGTTTTAATTAGCCCTTATATTTTCTATTTGCCATTGCAAGAAGTTTCATATTTTTTGAAGCGATATTTTGGGAGACAATGTGATCTCGGATCCTTAATATTATGTCTATGAAGCAGAAAAAGACTAAGGATCACCCTTAAACGTAGTTGACAGATTGAGTACTCAATTTGCCTTTGCATTCATACACGATACGTAACGCATTTGCTCAAGGTATAATTCATCCTTTTGAAGGGCGAAAATCTAATCTTTACGCTATCACGTTATTACAGCATATATATATATACATTCACTGAATAATTTTTATTATAGCTTTAATATGTGAACGAGATCATATTTTTTATAAAAAATAAGCTTATTTTTAATTCAGAGGTGTCACTTATATTTTAACTCGTTTCTGAAACAATTGTACTTAAAAAAAACAATATACAGAAGTACTCATTTTTAACAGTGTGTAAAACAATCCGCTCTTGATTTCTTTTTTCCTGCTTTGGCCGATTGCCCCAAGCCACTTCGCGAATTGGTCGGCCAAAGTCCGAAATCAAGAAAAGATCGGACGTTGGTCGGTAAGCTGTAATCAACATTGGCCAGCCAATTCGCGAACTGGCAGATTTTGGGCTTTCGCCGTAACATATACAACGCCAGCCACCAGTTCAAGACCATGACTTTGAAGTAGCGGAAGCCTTCATCGATAAATTAATAATCAGCTTACTTTTTAAAAGTTAAAGAATATATAACCATTGTATTCTTTCTAATAAATTGATACAGATAATATGAATTTAAAAAAAAAATTAGTGTATTTTTAAGGCAATAGTTTTTGCATTGTTTATTACTCATTTTTTCCGTGTGACACACCCTTTGATGACAATAATAATAATAATAATAATAATTAATAAAAAAAGATTATATTTAGATTCAATCTTTGAGTTGGTCAAATACGAACTAAAAATGGGATGTCAAGTTTGTGAACGAATCCAAGTTTAAACGCACACATATTTTGCTTTCGAGCCAACATCCGTAAATACCGCAGAGTAGGTGTTGAGATATAATCTGTTTAAACAGATTTCGTATTCAAAATAGAAGAAAATGGCGTTCATTGACAGCAGAGTCAAACAATTCTATGAGATTATATTATTTTAAAAAGTATTAAATGTATTTCAAAGAATTAAATGTGTTAAACTTAGTTTTAACAATTTGGATAAATTATATTTCAGTCTTTTTAAAGATATATATATGTATTGTAGATATGTTTTATTTTGATTAAAACTGTTAATTAAAGATATTTCTTGGGATTAAAATTACTTATATATTTCTTTCAGGATCTAGAAAAGACTGCTTCCGAGTCAGAACAAATTCGTTTCAGAGCTGAGCAAGAACGATCATTGTCTATATCAGACAGCGGAACAACGGAAGAAAACGGCAGTGGAAACCAAACTGAAGATGCCATAACAAAAGACATATGTGATACAATAGCGCAGGACGATCAAATGGCTATTTTAGATGATTGTGTCAAAAAAATTGAATCTCTCAGTTCCAATTCTAAAGCTTTACAGTCCATAAACTCTAAAGAAGATGAAAGCAAAAACTTATTATTAATAGATCTGCATGCCCCTGAACCAGTGGAAGTCAAAACTGATAGTGTACCTGCTGCTGAAAAGGGGTGTTCAAAGAAAAAAAGTACCAGTGAAGATTCTGTTGATTCCTTGGGACCAAATATTAGTGAAGATGAAGGGTTGGGTGAAGAGAGCCGTCGGGGGGATTCAACAGGTCCAAGTAGTTTTATTGAAATACAGGACACATTGTCTACCATTTCAAGGCTAAGTACAGAATTACAGAGTCCATCAAGCAGTGAAATAATTATTACGGATCCCGATGGTCACGAGAAAACTAAACAGTGGGCTAATGGTGTGAAAGAGCAAACAGACTCTTTAGATATTTGTTTATGTGCCATAGGAAACTTGCGCGAGAGTTTGAGAGCCAAAGAAAACGAACTCTTGAAACTATCTGCTATACAAAACGATCAAAAACAAATAGCAGCTCTTCAAGAAGTTATAATAAACCTTCACAAAGATACAAGAAATTTGAAATCTGAGTTGGATAAAACTAAAAAAGAAAATGCGAATTTAAAAGAACAAGTACTGGAATTAGAAGAAGCCGAGAATGATGCTCGACTTCAAGCTCAAAAATTAGGAGAAAAGCTTGTTTTCCTTCAAGAAAAGGATACGCATTTTCAAGCAAAGCTTTGTGAAACCAAGCAAGCGTTAGAAAAATGTCTTGGAGAGTTAAATGTCAAAGAATCAGAGGACCGAGATCTACGATCTCAACTGAAATATATGGAAGAACTTGTACACAAGTATGAGGATCAGATTCGAACCATGGAAATAGTTGAGCTAGCTCTTCGTAAGAAACTGATAGAAGAAGAGGACGAACTGCGGGCAGCTGAACGATCCATGGCTCAATGTAAATCACCAACATTTGAAAGGGGAACACAAATGTATGACTTGCCATCCAGTAAAAATCATTTTAATGACGATGAAGTGCCTGTAATTAAAAATAAAAACCTTCCTAGTGTAGCAGCGGATACATCGTTGAGTGAATCAAACTTTAAAAACAGTGTAGATATTTGTGTTCAAGTTCCTGACGAAGACGTTATTCAAACATTACATACAGACTGTTCTGTTCAGACAGAGTCTACTCTTTTCGATACATTAGCCAGCCAATTTGTTTGTGAGAAAACAACTGAATTTATTGAGCAAAATTCAAAAACAGCTGTTACTCCGAGTGAAGGATCTAAAAGTAAGACTACCATTGTGTAACTTTGCGTGTGATTGAACATTTAATATTTGTATTAACTTTTATTTTCAATGATTAACCTTTTAACTTTCAAGTTATTTTGGTGATTTCAGGATACGAACTGTCACATTTTTTAATTGCAAAAATCAAATGTTTAGTACTATATTAAATATACTTAATATTTAAAAGCTGATATTTTTTATGCATAAAATTTTTTATGGTCTTGTAGCAACTGGTATATTTGCTTGAGGTGGTAAAATTCGTTTCTAGTGGTAAATCTAAAGTGGTAGCTCCTAAAAAATAAAATTAAAAAAATAAAAACGAATACCTATCGTAGTTTAGTAATTCAGTTTTCTGTGGTATAACAGGAAACCACAAACAAACTCCACAATCATTACACCAGAATTGTGTTTCCTTCCTTATCTTTTTCTCATTGGTATAAGTTTTCGATACCAACTTTGCGTTTTTCAGGAGTAGGAGGAATATGGGATATAAAATGTTGTTCACTAAGATTATCTACTGTAGGTTGTCTGCCATGATTCTTTTATCCAGAGGTTGCATCATATTTAAAAAAAACTCTTCTACAACTTGGATTTGAAATTTTAAAAATGGAATGCATTTTATAGAACAAAAATGAGTTTCATTGTACCTTATCTAGTAAATGTAAAAACGCCTTTTTATAATATTTTTCGCATTGTCGGATGAAAGGATATTTTCAGATCTCAGCGATCTGCACCACCCATAGGTTGATTGTATTCAAAAACAATCTCTTTGGCTTGAGTATAGTTTTATTATTTTTATTTGTGAGGTTGATCATGGAAGTGTCATGAATACTACTCGTCAAACACCATATGAACTTTTCCCGATATAGATTCGGGTTTGCAATAGAGATGAAGCCGAAATGAACTTCTTCCGCTATGTATTGGGGTATAACAATAAGATGCATCAAAGAAAAAAATACCCCGTATAATACACGGCGTGACATTTTAGCTGAGCCTGAGATAATCTCGGATATGACAGTTAAAAGGTTAATATGATTTTTATGGTAGAAACTTGGTGATAATTTTATTTGTATACGAGTATTAGAATAAAATTTGCTTCAATTTGAGTTTCTTATAAATGCAATTTTATATGTAATTCTACTAAATTTCTAAATAAACCTAATTTTAATGCTGCAAGTGAGTAACTAATGGTTATATATATACAATTATTTAAACAACATAACTCTCTCATATTAGATGCTAAAATATATAAATGACTTAAGTTTCAAAGAAAAAAATATTCTGTCAATGTTTTAGCATTTCTTGTTCCTTTCTTGTATTCAGATCATATATTTATGAGCTGAAATTAGAAATTTAATTAAAATAAGAAATACTATATCATGTTAATTTTTAATTATATTCATTAGATGAATTTTTTTTATTTATCTTTTATTCATTTATATTTTTAGAAATTTTAAATGCTTATATAAAGTGATAAGTAATATTTTGTCAATTGTAAAGAATAATTTTGGTTTTATGTGGGGAAATATGTACATAAAAATACATAAAATAAATTATCAAGCAAGGAAAATAGAATTAATTTCCCCCAAAGTAGGGTTTTTATTCATTGTGTGATGTGGTACACACTCATAAATTATTATAATAAGAATTATGTATATTTTGAATTTTCAGGTGCTTAAAGTAAAGTATTTTGAAATTGGTTATTTTTTTAACATTTAAAATATAGTTTGAAAAAATTTAGATTTTTACAAACATTTCCAAATATATATCTCTTTTTGCTTCGGAATCTCAGGAATATCTATAATGTATTTAATTGGGTATATAGATTAAAAGTAACGCCATATTATAAAAAATTGTATAAAAGAAAATTTTTTACTCCACAATCCATTTAGAATCAACCATGTCTGCCACATCAAGCACTGACTGTCCCATCCAAAACGAACTTTTGAGAAGGTACATCAACTTGTAGAAGAGGATGCACACCTGCAACAACAGCTCCACTATGTCGATCAAATTAATCTTACACTGTGGAAAAAACTCCACAACTTAGAATTTCATATTGGTGAATGTAAAAAGAAAAACATGTCTGAAGATTGTGCCAGTGACAGCTGCATTGACTCTGAGTGTGACTTTATGAGCAGCAGACCAGTTTCAAGGGAACAAATGTGTGATGAAAGTACAACCAACAGCAAGTGTGCCAGTCCCATATCTAACAGAGGTATTATTGCTTGTCTTGATCAAAGTGAACAGGAAATTAAGGAAAGGTTATCAAAACTGGAACAAATTAATGCGGCTTTTGAGAAAGAGCTGGAATTGCGAGAAAAACTGTACACAGAAAAGGAGAAAAAGTATGGTGAGTGGGTTCAAACTGAGCAACGTTTTATTGGTGATTTGAAAAGACTTTCGGATGAGAGGGATTCTTTAAAAACTCAAGTGGAACAACTGCAAAAAGAAAAGGAAGAACTTTCTTCTCGGGTTTTGGAGCTACAATCGGAGATGGAAAATGCACAAGAAAAACATCGCTTAGAAGCCTGTAAAATTAAACAAGAACAAGAAGAAATGACTGCACAGTTACAGCAAAAAGTGGATCAGCTTCTTGCTAAAGAAAAAGCGCATTTGAAGCAAATTACTAATCTAAAATTGGAAAGAAGTAAGAATAGTGATAAAACCGAATCCGATAAATTGAAATCGAGCTATGTTGAACTTCAACTAGAGCTCAGTCGCACAAGGGACGAAATGAGGAAAAGAGAAGAAGAATTCAGGATTCGCCTGGATGAAGCAAGAAGTAAACATGTTTTGGAAGAAGCTAGGCTTGTATCAGAGTTGGAAATGCTTCGAAATAAGAATTCTAACTGCGATGAAATGATTAATAATTTCCAGTTAAGGCAAAATGAACTTATGGACATTGTCAAACAGAAGGAATATGATCTTGAACAAGCAAGACAGGAGTATAAAAAGAATATGGAAAGTACAGAAGAAGAGCATCGAGCTGTGGAAGCTGAATTGAAAAGTCAACTCCGTCAAATGGAAGAAGAGACATCTGTAGCTACAAGAGCTCTTACGGAAGAAAGAGCTCGCCTAGAAAAAGAACTTCAAGAAAACATCGATGATCTTAGGTATGTATGCAGGATGCTTGATTTATAAATCTACTTTTTTCACATTATGATAAGTAAATATAGTTTTTTATTTTAAACCATGGGATATATTTTATTATAAAGAACTTAAAATATGTATTTATGGATTCGTAAAATGGATTATTTTAGTCAACAGGATTTTTTTTGCTGCGTAGGTATTTTCTTTGAAAGAAAAACTAGAACTTTGAAAAGATACCCAAAGTTTTCTTAAGAAACATTTGACATAAGGTTTAAAATTTAATTTTAAGAGCATTAAAATATTGAAATATTATTATTTTCTTGTCCAGAAAACAAGTAATAAAAGTAGAGTAAAAAAGACTACATTGTAATTGAGCATTTTATCTAGCTGTCAGATTGATTGCATAAATGTAGCTAATAAAATAAATTTTATAAAATGTGAGAAAAAATTAATATCAACTAAGTTTTGAATCGGAAAAATATCAGTGATGTTCAAATATTCTCTTCAATTACAGTTAGTAGATAATAAATTAATAAAACTACACATTTAAATCGACAGTAACTACTGAAGGTAAATATTAGATTTTTGTTCTCAAATCAGTAAAACTCTTAAGTAATATTTTTATTGAAACAGAATAAAGTAAAATAGAATTACATGCAAAAATTAAGAAGTTTGTTATAGGATAATATGAGAATTTATTATTAGATTAATTGAATTTACACACACACACACACACACACACACACACACACAACACACACACACACACACACACACACACACACACACACACACACACACACACACACACACAACACACACACACACACACACACACACACACACACACACACACACACATTAATTCAAAACTTCAAACTGGGTAAAATGTCTTATAACAAATTTTAATGATGTAACACTACCCTTTCATTGAAATAATCCCGAGAAAAGTCAAATAAATCTTTTAAGTTTTACTGATATTTTTTCTTTTGTGATAAAATAAAAATTATAGTTGGTACTTATAACAGTACTTATAAAATGATTTACTAATTTTGAATATAGAGGGAAAATGTTCTTAAATGCTGTATTTTTCAACAGATGTAAGGAAGAAGTGTATAAAGCTAGGATTAGTGAACTGGAAAGTAATGTCACTCACTTACACGAAGAGCTTCACAGGATAACTGGAGATCTTGACTCTGGGTTTGGCTCGGACATCAGTAACGATGGTATTAGCAGTTTCAGACGAGAGAAGTTACTCAATCAACTTAGAGAACTAAGAGATCGAGAAGCAGAACTGCGTGAAAAACTGGACGAAATGGAGCAAAAGGAAGCAGCTTACAGGGAAACTTTGGAGCATGCTGACAGGATTGTCGCTTCCGTTGAGCAGGGCTACAAGAACAAAATCGAAGAGCTGGAAATATCAGAAAAGAATCTGAAGCAAAGAGTTGGACATTTGGAGGAAGTTGAAAGTCGACTTCGCGGAGCTTTGCACAAAGAAAGAAGAAGCTCGGATGGAAGAAAGCCTGATGATCTTGTTGTGGAATTACTTGAAGCTGAAGCTAGGGAAAATGGACTTAAAGAAAAGTTGGAAACGTTGGAGCAAATGCAAAGAAATTCAGTGAGTAAAGTCAAGGATCTGGAAAAGGTGAGTTCTCCATATATTATGTATTGTAAATTGCTTAACGATTACATTCTTAAAATAAAAGATGCATAAAAATAAAAATTAAGTATTTTGAAAGAACAGCTGGTATTATTGTCGCTTTTTAATGATAACATTATATATATATATATAATTATGTATATATATATATATATAATTATGTATTTACATATATAAAATAAATATATATATAATATAATATATATATAATTATGTATATACGCATATATATAATTATGTATTTACATATATAAATATATAATTATGTATATACATATATATATATAATTATGTATTATAATATATATATATATTATTTATTATATATATATTATTATATATATATATATATTTAAAAGGATAGATATTCATAGTACATTGGATATTGGAGATTATTATTGAAAAGAAACCAGGGCTTTTTTTATCTTTTTTGAGAAAAAGTACACATTAAAATTCGTATAAATTATTTTATAATTTATTTTTTGTATTTTAAACTTTCTTTTATTGATATATGAGTTAATTTCCTACATAATGGGTTTGGGTTGATTTTAAGAACTTTGGATTTGCTTGGTTTAGGTATCGCAGAAAATGGACTGTATCATTATAATGTTCCATCAAAATCAAAGTTAGTTCTACATATCTGTGCAGATTAGTATATGAAAGCTGTTTACGTGAATGAGATAAATTTAAGTTTTGGAACATTAATAAGATTAATTCCTTTAAAAATTTCTCTCATGAGTTCTAAAAAACCCCCCATCTATTGATAATTTTTATATATAGCTAAGATTTGTATTAATACAGTATTTTTCCTTTTTCATTACCTTAATTTATTCACTTTTATTACTTATTTTCAATAAGGGATAAATTTTATCTTCGCTTAAAATGTAACCATATTTTAAAACGTGATATAAATTTTGAGAAAATATATATATATATATATATATATATAAATAAGGTTTTATTTTTTAAGTCTTATTTTTTAAACTTTAATTACATTCGACTATGTTGTTAACAATGCATTTTTATTGCGCAAACATTTGTTTGTCCTATTTACACGAGGTTCATTTCTATTAGTGAATCATGCAAAATTTTTTCATTGTCAAGCTAATAATTAAAAATATTTACAGATTCGTGAGAAGCTTGAGGCGGAGGTTGGTGATAAAGAAGAACTATCAGCTAATTTGAAAAAGACGCAACAAGAGCTTGAAACAGCTCGCAAAACTTTATCGAAATTGAAAAAGTCAGAGAATGATTTGAAAAACTCACTTCAGCAGACGGAGAATATTCTTCAGACAACAGAGAGTCAGATGAAGAATAAGATTCGAACTATCGAAGAAGAAAAGAAGGCGTTGGAAGACACAATTAATGAACTAAGAGCACAAGTTCGAGATCTCAAACGAAAATTAGAGAAAATATCTTATGAACAGGAAGAACAAAGAATGTCGGCAACTATTCCAAGTCCAACAGCTGTGAGATCTGGAATATCAGCTTCTTCTGATGTAAGAACTAGGTCTATTATTATTATTATCATTATTATTAACTTGCTAAACGCTAAGTGGTTCTAGTTATTGTTTTAAATACAAACATCAATGTTACCATTGAAATATAACTACTACATGATTAAAGTAGTTTTAAATGATGTTACATTCACGAACTTCGGTTACAAGTAGTGATAGTGCTGTTTATTCGTATACTATCCTTGCAGTTTCAACGTTATAAAACATTTTTAACACACGGCAGCGTTGATAAACAAGTGACGTTATATTCTACAGAGTTTTCATTGTAAAATTATTTTTTTAAGTGCAGAATATCTTGTTTCTATTTAAATGTTCCCTGGTTCATTGTTTATTGGTGCCGATTCAAAACTATCTACTCAGTGATATATATCATGGTAAGTTATAAGCAAAGTAATGCAATATTAAATCATTGTTCTTTTAAGCTTTCTTTATATACTATCTTATTTATGCGTTTAACTCTATTCTGAAATTACAACCTCCGTTCGAAAGTTTTGGTGAATGACCTTCGCACGCTGGTAATAGTTCATATGCGCATTTAAATTCACATGCACCGTAAGAAGCTGCATGTGCGTGGTTGTTTATAGACCAGCGGTCGTCAACATTTAGAACTTTATAGATCACTAAATGTATAATTTTATATTTGGAGAACCAGTAATATGAATTTAGCAAAAAAAGGTAAATATATTTATGTAATAAAAGAAAAATAAAACTTTTATTAATGTGAAATGCACACTCATTAAAAGTCACAAAATTACAGTAATATTATTTAAAAAAATTAAAAATTTAAGTTTATTTATAAATATTGCACATTGTTAAATTGATATTTGTTCCTGTTTGTTTGAGTTCAGTTTGTGGATTTTTGGTTTCTCCGACGTTACTGCGAGATGGAGTGTCGTGTTTATTTCAAGCCGAGACTGTACCGAGTTTTAATTGTGTTTCAGATGAAAATGTCTTTTTACACGAATATGTTGTTTAAAGTTGAATTTTCACTCCAGTGATGGGTATTCATTTTTTATACAGAATCAAAAATGAGGTCTTGAAAAAGATGACTAGAGTTTAATTTTCAAACAGTCGTTGCAAGGTGAATCAATAAGGATGTCTTTTTTTATATGCTTAATTTACAATCGTCATTGTTTGCTGAAAATGGGTCTATTATCCACATATTCCTATGCCTAGGATCTTCTTTCTATGGGTAATAAAAAAATCTGTCAGAGACTGTAAGTGCTGTTGAATAATGGATACCACTTGCTGTTTGAGATTCTCCCCTCCAATATATTCACTAAAATTTATAAACATTTTTAGATCTGCTTCTGTGCCAATAGCGTTTATCATTGTGATATTTTTGAAAAGCATCTATATATTTTATACTTCGTACTGTAAATACGTCCTTAAGTTGTCCTTGCAAGTATATGTTTAGTTCTTTTAAACACAGAAAAAACTTTTGCTAGGTATTCAAGTTTGGCTACCCACTCATCGGCACAGACAAGAGTTCTTGAAATAGTTTTTGTTACTTCTCATTTTTGAAACTAAATCTTATAAAATATAAATAGTATCCCAAAATTTTTCTGCCAACCACCGGTCACCAACCAGTGGCTTAGAGAAGCTGTGTTCCGATCGGATATTTTGTTTTTCTATGCGTAAATTGGAAGTACAGTATAACGCATGAGTTTGTAATAAACAACGTTAGTCAACGTGCCAATATACTGTTTTGTTTTGAGCTCGATAAGCCAGCAAAATATTTTCATCAAATGCTTTTAACGGTATATGGACACAGTATTGTATCTTTGAAGTGATATTATAAGTGATACTGACGGTTTCGCGCGCGCGCGTGAGCGTGACGGACAGAGATTTTCAACTTTCGGGGAAATTCAACAAAACATTAACGCCGAACTGAAATGCATCCCTAAAGACATCTTCTCAGATAGTTTTAGTGTTTTGTACACACATTGTAAAATATATATAACATCGGATGTTGATTACTTTGAAGTACATCAAACCTTGTTTGCAAATATGTGTGAATACCTTTCGCGAAACATGGTTTTCATTAAACTTTTTGAACGTAGGTTGTATTTATTTGAAACAGTCTCTAAATTCATAGAACTATAACTAAGACTGTTTTATATGCGTTATCCATATTTTGTGAGCTTGATGCCATTTGCAATAACAGGCTGAGTATGAGATCAGTTTTCGTGGCTACTGGTCATTTCGGTAATTTATGTGGAACCACATTAGATTCGGCTTATTTGTGATTTTCCGTTTGAGGGGAAACTGACTCTGTTATCATTAAATGTAAAAAATGTTACTAATGCTTGTTAATTCTTAAGATAGTAATCATTCCAAAATTATTTTATCTCATTATGTTTTTCATAGAACAAGCTTATGTGTACGTACAATAATTAAGCTGGATTGTTTTGTGAGTTACTTCTTATCATATGTTACTAATAAAGATTATTACACGTGTTGTCGCCTTTTTTAAGTTTATCAGCTATTAGTTTAGATTAAAACATTCTTAAAAATTCGTTGTGCATAAATCATTACTTACGCACAAAAAAATTGCATTATCGTTCACAGCTGTATTTTTTCTTTACCAGGCGGATGAACCTGATTACGTAGACGTCGACGATTTCCCTGAGTCACAAGTTATTGCCAAACCTTGCGCAATGCCTGGGATAAGTAATATAAAAGTAGCACCAACCACAAATTCATCAAGTTCATCTCGTACCTGTGATAATCAAAAAATGGCACCGATACTTAACAAAACAACGCAGGTATAAAAACCAATACCAATATCAAAGTATTGAGTTAGTCAACAGTTTAAAGAAAATAATTATCCCTCATAATATTTTTACTTTTTTAATGCAAGAAAATATGCTATGTTTAAAAAGAACAATTGTATTTATCACTGCATAGAAACGGAAATTAAATTTAATTACTACTTTATAAAGTAAAATTTTGTAAATTTTCTTTCTTTAATAAATGTTAAACTTTGTTAGGAATTCTTTTTGTCAATTTTCTAAAACATTTAAACATAGGGATGCTTTTTAAAATTTTTTATTAACTTTTTGTAATTTCATATGGCACACACATCTCTTAGTTCTTCATAAAATTTAATCCTAGGAATTTGTACAAGGTTTAAGACTCAGAAACAAAATTATATTTAACTATTGTTTCTTGCCACATTTTAGCGTTTTATTGATTAACGCAATTAAGAAAAACTAAAAATTAGATATTTTTGCTTTATGCTGTATTAAATGCAAATTTTACTAATTACATTAAAAATAATATTTTCATATCACTAATGCTAGAAAAACATTTATTGTGCGCGAACGTACGGGCGCACACACAATTCTAGATAATAGAGCTTTGATACCTATTCCAAAAACAGCACCCTATTAGTATATTTTGATAAAAGGAAAAATATATTTGAAAATCTGTTTATAGGAACTGGTTACATTATTAGATGCATAATTTCTAGAATCATTTGGAAGGCATTCCTGCAGCCGAGAATAAAGTATAGAAAACTACAGATCCTTGATAAATGCTATTAAACTATTTTATCTTACAATCGACTCATTATTCCAAAAAACTATAAAACAGATAATCACGGGACACATTTTTTCGTTAAATAATGAAGGACTCTGTTAGCAATGTTTTTGTTTATTGGGGCTGGCAGTGTTTAAGTTCTGATTTCAACAATACATGGAACAGTATTAATTCCTGCTCATTAAATTCTACTAAATATTAAAATCAGTGCCAGATGTGGGAAAGTTAGGAAAATAATATGCCAGCTCTGTTTGCGTCTGATGCCCTTTTTCATCTACTTTAAATACAAATTTATCAAGTTCGTGGGTAATAAAATCCATGTAATCTAGAACAAAGGTAATTCAAAACAATCATTTTAATGGAGTAATTAGTTTCTTTTTTCAGATTCTAAATTTAAACCGAAATCTTCTTGATTACATACATATATAATCATCATTTCACTCATAATTTTTAACTATGCTCACAGCAGATTTTTTTTTTGTACATTCAAAAATAATAATAAATGCAAAAATAATAAGATTTTCTAACTACACTAACACAGATGACTTTATACATCTGGAAGAAAAAAAATCATTTTTGCAATAGGTTTTACAAATGTGAAGTGTTTGTTTATTACTGAATGCAGGAAAATAGCTATCGTATAATTCATAACGCTATATAATCGAAAAGATTAATTTTTTCTAACAAGAAACAGATAGAAGATTGCAATAATTGATGTGGTAATTATTTCATATAAAAATATCTTTCTCGCATATGAAAACTTCTAAGGTAAACTAACACAAAATAATTTCTGGAATATTTTGACATGACTTCATAAACTGAAGTTAATTAAATAATAATAACTAATTAAATGGTGTTAACTATCAACTAATCGTTACTTATCTAAATTATTACCTTTTCCATCCATCACGATATTAAACAGTTATTTATAATTTATTAATTAATAACTTATGTAACAAACTATTAATTGATATCAATTAATCATTTTATTAATAAGTAATATAAAAATAGCGCGAATTCTTTGGTAGGATTATTAATTACTTCTAATAATAAAGAATTTGTACGATTTAGGATTAGTTTATTATAATTAATTTATGTTATTAATTTTTGGCAATAAAAATATTATTATTACACTGGTGATCACATTTTATGTAAAACAGACTTTGAACCAAGCAAAATTTCAATTCACACATTTAACTTCAGAAAAATTATTTGATTAATTCAAATTAATCCAATTGAAACTCTGTTCTTTCATTAAGTATTCACACAATGAATTTACCCATATTAAAATAAAGAAATTTAGTATACACTCTTTAAACATATTGTTATTTTAAACTTTAAAAAAATATCTGACAATTCATACGTGATTCCCCACATAAACGGATAATGAAGCAATTTTTAACTTCTAGCCATCCATTACAAATCCCATTGACAGTTATGATAGTGCTAGACAAAACTTGGAGGACTGTATGTTGAGAGCCATGGCTGCTATGAAAAACGATATGCAGAAAAAGGTATTTTTTTAAATTTTATATTTCGTAAAACTGATTTTTGTATTTTCCTTTTTGAATTTTTAAAGCAAACATATTTTACTTATTTTGCAAATGATTATATTTTTAAAGAAATTTTTAATAATTTTTTGGTTTTAAAATGCGAACAATACAAAAACTGAGAGGAAATACCTTCTATTGCTTTTCTGCTTTTTCTCTTAATATTTCTGTAGTCTTACTTTTGCATGTAATATTTCCATCTCCAATTCACTTTAGCTAGTAAAATTCTTAGATATAGTATAGATACTATTTAGAGTAACATGTGCTAATTCTTCATAAAACTTTTCATAGAAGTATCTCTTTCTAAATAATTTCATTTCTCTCTTGACTTGTTTATATAAAATAAATATATATTTTAACTAATTAACATCAACGAAAACAAATTATTCTTCTATTCTCTTCAGAAATTAACAAGAGAACAGAATGCTAATCGCATGAAACAACTTCTGTCCAATTCTTCTGATCAAGCAAGCTTTTCTCAGAAGGTAATTTCATTCGTACTCTTGATGAACAATTATATGTTGAAGCTTACACACAATTCAATATAGGATTTTTATTTAATGTGGTAAAAGCACCAATGAAAAAAGATTTTGATGTATGTTTTGACTCCAATTTTACAGCTGTAACTCAAAATATTGGGTGATAATAATAAAAGGCTTGTATTAAAAAATTTCTATAAATTTAATTAAAAGGCAGAATGGTTGCAAATTTTTCCGACACATGCTTTCGCGGGATTACACTAATAAAAGAAATTTCCTTTAAAGATTTTCGATGGCTAAAAGTATACGAAAACCAATATGTAAGGCAAAGAATTCATAACCCAAATCTTGAAAAAAGAACTAAAAAAAATCAAACATTAAACTTGAATTTGAATCTCTTATGAACGATATGAAAAAAAAAATTGTACCTTATATACAGAATGTCTCATTTATTTCGCAATCCCTAAGAAATGAACAATGTATAAACATTAATTTTTATTTTACAGAAGTGCTTAAATGACTACAAAAGGTGTTGGAAGTGACCGCCGTCTTCTCATTTACAGATCTAGCCCCGTTTGAGTAGGTTTCGAGATACATTCTGCAATGTGTATGGTGTGATAGCATTTATCTCTTCAGTAATGCGAGTTTTCAGTTCAGTAATCGAAGCTACCGGTTCACGGAACACGTGATACTTCAAATGTCCATACAAGAAGAAATCGACAGGTCTAGACTGCGTGGAGGTCATAGTCCTTTTGAAATTAGCCGAGTCCATTCTGTTTGAAAATGGCCCACGATTCGTTTAATTGTGCTTTTATACGGCACCACGAGTCTGGAAACTTCTTTTCATATCGTTCCTTGGCTGTTTTGTACGAAGACATTCAAAAATAATGTTCTATAAGAAACGCGCGTTTTTCTGCACATGGAGTCATAACGCAAAACTATCTTTCACTTCAATCTCCTTAGCACTGAAGTGTCTCGTACGGTTTGCTAAGGTGTTGGTAGTGTTGGTCGCACGCCCCTGCACACCACTACCTGCGCAAACGGTGTGCGGTTGCACTCCTGTTGTTCATTTGTTTCGCCTTTATTCGGGTTGCAAAATAAAGGAGACACTCTGTATGAATATCGAAGTAATTGGTAGTAAAAAATATAAGATCCTTTAAATACGATTTCATCCAGGTCAAGGTAACTGTATAATATAGTGTAATTTTTTTTTTGAGTTTCTCAGTCAAAAATAATTAAGTTTTTAAAAACTTCTTCATGAAATTAAAGTAGAGATAATAATAGAAAATTCCGTCATCTTGAGAATCTCAAGTAAGAAATCACTTTTTGGCTCACTTTATGATAATGTTGCTCAAATAACTTTTCTTCTATCTAGTTTATAAAAAAAAACTCCATTTGCTTATAAAGAGTTCGGAAAAATTAAACATATAAGGGATTATTATTCATGCAAAGGGATTTTACTAAGTTTTTAAGTTATTTACCAACGTTCAGAATTGTGATTTTGGAAAAAGTTAATAAAGGAATATTTTTTGATACTTAGTGTCAATTGAATTGGAATATACATATAAAATTGTTTTAAGAATATTAATACAATAAAAATTGTTTAAATGCAATTCTTCGGTAAATAGTTAAGAAAGAATGATACAGTTTCAAAACATTCTCCTTTTACAAAAAAAGCTTCAAAATATAATAATAATATTTTGCCTATATATAGCTGAGACACCTATAACAAGCCTGGACTCGAAGTTTTGAGAAATATTCACATTTATTTTCAGAGTAACGATCAACTGAAATAATAACAGGTGTTTTTGTTAAAATTTCTCTATTCTGATATTATAAAATTATCCAGTTCTATACACTTCAAAAATTCAATTTCAAGCTCTGTACAGAAATATTAGCTACATAAGGGCAAAATATTATTATTATAGAAGCGTTTTCATAAAAGGAGAATGTTTTCAAAATATGTCATTTTTTCTTCCTTTTTTGCTGAAAAATCGCATTAAAATAATTTTTCCTTGTAATAATATCCTTAAGACAATTTTATACGTATATTCTAATTAAAATGACACTAAATGTATCAAAAATATTTTCCATTCATACGCTTTTCCAAAAACAGGGCTCCGAAACATAATCAGTCTCCTTAAACGATTAAGATTACCACTGAAAAATCGATTGATCTCAAGAGGAAAAATATTTATATTTGAAGCATTTTATATTTTAGGACATTCACTTAATTTCTCTCAATTTTCGGAACGCCTTTTACTATTTATTATACCTGATGATTCTCAGAGGGTACTGTTATATGTTATTCATGATCGATTGGCATTAGCTACATTCAATATACACAAAGAATTGCCACAAAAAGTGACCAAAAGTTCTATTGACGTATGTGTATAGCTTTGCATTGAACTGATCATTTTGATGATAAGCACGATTAACGTGACATTGAAAATATCTTTTGTATTGATGCTTATTATTGAATATGATTCAGCGTCATACACAGTTATATGATGAAGGAAGAGGGAAAAGTGTTGTATAGCACACTTCAATAAATGAGTAACGCCGCGACTTTTTTCATTTTTTTATCTCATTAGTACAGGAAAAAGAGATTACTAGTTTTAAAATGTCTTTCATTTCACTTATATGCGTATGAAATACGACAGAGGCAATTTTATTTTATTGAAAAAAGTTATTTGTCGTCTCCACAGCTTAGGGTATGAGTAATAATTTTTCCTTCATTATTACAAAAGATTTCAAAGCATTGAACATTATCAAAAAGAAAGATTTAAAAGAAAAATTTCAGCATAATGGGGAATTTCAATTATAAAGGGATTGGAGAGATTTAAATGTTAATTTTGTCGTTTTAAAGTATCCGACTACCCTAAAATTGTGAATTTTGCCAAAAATTGCCAAATTTTTTTTTTTATGATTTTATTTTATAGACCATTTTATTTAGCTTTATAAAAGTACCAAGTTTATTATTTTCCGTTCACTGGAACAAAAACTGCAAGTGTTTCAGCAAAAGCGGATACCATTACTTTAAACAAGATATGTCACACTTTAAAACGTGTTTTACTCGAAAAGTGTTTGTTTTTTTGAAAATGTTCAAACGGGGACAGCGATATATTACTCAAAAAGTTTTAAAAATAATTAACTGAAATTTTTTGTGTATGTTCTGTACAATAGCAGAAGTGTTTTAACCTTCAGATTTATCAATAACTGTTTTATTACAAAACTTACAATCTCTTATGTGAATATAATCACTGCCTTCTTAAACAATTTCATATAATACCAACGATAAAGAGCTCTAGTTTTTCCAAAAATTAAAATACCTTTTATCCTGAAGGTCATTTCAAAAATGAATAATATAGCAACACATCAGAATTAAAGAATTGAAAATTTGTTGATAAACTTTTGGTACAGAATGGGCCTCATTTACGTTATTTTTTGTAAATTTGTACCCATTTTTTTCCATTTTAGTAATAATAATTTATTTTTCTCTTCTTAATTTTAGCATATTTTTCTTAAATTGTACTAAACAAATCTAGAAGCCTTAAAAAAATCTCCATATCTTCATTTTCTTAAAAAAAAAGTTGTCGCAAGTAGTCGGATACACCTTAAGAGCTTGTTACTAGAAAGAAATGTTTAAAATCCCCCCCCCCCCAATATTGCATGTGATTTTGTTGTTGATGATAAAAACAAGTACAATCTTATTAATTTTGATAAATTATAAATCGAAAAATAGATTTGTTAATCGATGATGTATATGAATGCATTAGTTATAAAATACTTAAATAAATGTAAATTTTTTCATGTACAGTGATGTTTGAAACCGTGACAGTATTATTATGAGCCACAACGAAAACACAATTTTTCTTACAGGTATCAGTCGAGGAGCCAGAAGACGAAGAAAATGACTATGACGGTAAGAAACTATTGTGTTTATATGTTACTAAGAATCTAATACACTAACTACTAATAAAGAAATTTAAAGAAACTACCCAATTTTGGACAAATCAGAAGTGTATCTAATTATACATCAATCCAAAGTAAGTGATTAGATAGTTTAATCTTTAAGATTTGAGTAACCATTTACTCACAAATAATGCTGGGGACGTGTTTAAGGTCTTTGAAAATAAAATCCTTTTTACTTTAATAATTTCACATCGTTTCAAAGTTTGACTTTCGATTACACAAAATGGCTTCGTGTGTCATGCAGACTTCAACGAATGTACAGGGTGTTGCCAAATTTGACTGACAAATTCAGGAGGGGGGGTGATAGTAGGCAGAAGGGGACGACAAATCCTCATAGAACATGGAATCGCAAACCACGTTCTGTCGGAGTAATTCACAAAAACAGTTATGAAGGGTGCAATGTAAAATGGAATGAAAAGGGGCTATAAGAGGCAAGGAATACATTTATTAGATGTAAAGCATGTCTACAGTAAGAACTAGGCATCACAGCTCGACGTCAAAAATGCAACAAGAGATCGTCCCAGGAATTGTTCCAAATTGCAACCACGTAGGTGATAGCACAGCCAATACCGACGGCTGCGTTCAAACAAATTAGGCGAGCAGGTGATATCAACTGAAGTGACGACGATCTGCGCTGTGAGATACTCCACTGTTGCCATCAGCGTTCCATGCACAAGCGATTTCAGGTGGCCCCAGAACAAGAAATCCCACAGATTGAGGACAGGGGAGCGTGGAGGCAGAGCAACAGGTCCTCAACGTCCAGTCCGACTTCCGAGGTATGTAGCATGAAGGTGGTAACACACCATAATCGAAAAAAGCGCTAGTACACCATCGTGCATGAACCACACGTTCTTGTGCCCAACGGTCGGTACTCCCTTCAGCAACTCCGGGAGGACGCGCTGAAGGAAAACAAGGTTTCTTTAACCCTACCATGGCGCTCCAAACCCTCACATTAGTTTGGTTACTCCCCTCGTCTGGCTCATCGTCCTCCTGACAGCTACTATTATTGAGAATTTCGCCAGTTAAACGTGGTTTGCGACCCCATGTTCTATAGTGATTAGACTCCTCTGAATTTGTCGGTCGCATTCGGCAACACCCTGTATAACAAGCGATCAACATTTTACAAATATGAAACAAACTTCCTAAAATATAAGAAATATAGTGTTAGATTACCAATAAATTATTAAATTTTCTAATCTATATCTATTTTTTTCCTACAAATAATTTTTTACTGTTTAAATCAGGCTGATACAGTCATTAAATATACATTCAGTTTAACGAAAATTAAAAGGTATTAATGTAAGAAGCCATCATGCAAGCTTTATAATTATATGTTTTAGAATATCTTTAAATAAATTTAAACCTTTTTGCGTATTATAAGATATGATAGTAAAATCTATATAAAGTAACGTAACAAAAGAATATATGCATATGCTTTAGTTTATAATCAGTTCCTAAAGTTATTTTTCTGTTTTTGAGTTTCAAAAGAGTTTTTTTTTGCTGGTGTCTAGGAACGTTTGTAGCTATTAAATTAATATTTTTATGGGTTTTAATCTATATTTAGCAAACAGGAGAATTTTTCCTTTTTTAATGATTAATTTAATTTTTTGGGTTACTTTTTTGGGTCTTCTATAATATTTAAGCTAAACTTTGCATGCGCATGATTAGTTATTTCAAATAAATTTACAAATCTCATCAAATAATAATAATAATAATAAAAAGGCATGCTTCTAGTAGAATATTAGCTCTTTTTAACCATGTATGTGAGCCTTTTTTGATGTTGGTTTTAATATTTTTTGTTGATCACCAGCAATCTATATACAAAATTATTATTTCAGAGGTTCTGCCACGCCCTACGAACGTTCGTGTTGTGCAACAAGTTGGATCAGACACACTTTTAGTCGGTTGGAACTATGTAAATCCTTCTATACTGGAAGGTTTTGAGGTCAGTAAAGTTTTCGTTTCTAGGATTAAATCAATCAAACACTGTAACCCGTTTAGTAATAAATGCCCATACTCATGCTTCAATACCTTATACACGATTGAGTTATTAGTTCCTGAGATTGATTTTTAGTTGTCTGAATTTGATGAAAGCACTTGAAGCATTGTATCCAAACTGTGTGCTTATGAAACGAAACTGGTATGTTGTGCTTGATGAAAGTACTTGAAGCATTGTATCCGTACTGTGTGCTTATGAAATGAAACTGGTATGTTGTGCTTGTGAATGCGCCATTAACGTTTCTGAATTATACCGTGATATCGTCTGTAAAACAGCCGGATGGGGGGTGTAGCTGGTTAGACGCTGGCCTTGCACTCCCTAGTTTGTGGGTTCCATCCCAGGCCAAGAAGTGGGTTTTCATGATGAAAAAAATCGACAACGTCCCATGTAGTTTTATTAAGCGGCAAGTTAAAGATCCCTAGGGTGCCTGTTTGGATTGGCTGATCTCGGCAAAATTTAGTTTCTATAACAGTTTCGCATCGTCAGAGCTCTGGTGTCTCCTTCTTGGGAGACATTGTGGCAATTGGTATCCTCTTATCTGGTACAACACCAAAAAGGGATACCAGCTCCTGGTGAATGTACTAGGATTGCAATGGTTATTACCAATCCGCAGCCCCATGTTAATGAAAAACTTCTATAAAATAATATCGTAAATTACTAGGCATAGTAAAGATTTAACTAGTGTTATATTGAGCTAGAGTATTGAAGGCACAGATTCTTGTGCGTGGGCTATGTTGAAGATATTTTACATTTTGCAAGTATATGTTATAATTGTGATAATAATTTAAAAAAATTCTTAAATTTTATTCATAATTCATCTTTTTATCTTTTTTTTATTTGTATCAACATTTTTAGAGTAACAAAGTTAAGAACAACTAAAATGTTTGACAGCTTTTAAGAGTTTCAAGAATATATTTTAGATACACAACAAATTTTCTTATAAAAAATAACTGATTAAATTATGATACGTTTTTTGTTTTTGTTACAGTGAAATTCTTCAAGTATTAGGTTTTAATATATGTGTAATATCTTAATAAATGTACCGAGTACTAAATCTTGACTTTAATTTAGAGATGTTCCCAGATACTTGAAATAATTTAAATTACGATCAAAATGCGGACTGATAACTTTTACGAATTTTGTCAGTATTGAACACTATTATTTTGACAATGCGAAATGTGTGTATATGTTAATTATAAAAATTAAATAATTTTGGCTATGTGTATGTCATCTTCTATGTACTTTCTTTCAATGGCACTACAGTGTTATCAGGAAAACTTTTTATCTCATTTACTTTTTTTATTATTTCGAACTATATTCTTGCAATACGTTTATTACAAATATTTCACGTTTTTTGAGCAACTATCGTTGACAAGGATTTCTTCACAGGTATAATCTGTGGAAATCAAGATTCTTATTATGGAACACGTATTAGGATAAATTTCATTCAAAAGTCATGAAAAGCTCACGGCAGAACTACTTAAAGGTCTTATCACACGTATATGTATTTGGAGCAATTTTCCTTGAAACACCATTCTGAGCAATTTCTACCAAAGTTGCCATACAACAACTCCGAACAATTTTTTCCCAGTGAGCTTAAAGAATTGCTCGAAATAAAAGTTGCTTGCATTTCCAGCCAATGGGGTTCTTCGGCTCCCTATGTCATAAACAAGATGGTGGGCAAGATGACAGCATCGGCTTCGTCAAACGCATCAGAAATGGCGTACAATATTTTATTGACGTATCATATTTTAATTGTGCATAATATTTTAATGGCGAAAAATATTTTTTTTCCAAAATATTTTTACTCCATTTCTGCTTACGACGTCAACAAACGCGTGAGCGGGATAAAAGAAATCATATTAGACGTTTGTTTTCCTAAGCAAAAAAAAAAAAAAAAAAAAAAAAAAAAAAAAAATCGGCGAGTAATTGTTCAATGTGAAGATAGGGCGCGGCTTATGTCAAAGCGTATCGTTTCGCTTACGGCAACCCTTCACCTTCACAGATTCTTGAAAAATTTCCCGAACGGTTGTTTCAAATATGTGTGTGTGATAAGGTGTTAACTTTTTTTTTTCAAAATTGTTTTAAATTTCACTGATTTTTTGGATGACACTCTTTTTGTTGTAGGTTTACGTTGATGGAAACTTGCATGAAACTGTGTACACTCCTGATCGCACGAAGGCCCTTATAAGTGGTCTTAATCTTAAACGCCCTCTACAACTGAGTATTTGTGCTCTCTCAAAATACGGACAAATGTCAGAACCCACCGTTCTTGAATTGCCACCCCAGGAGGGAAATAATGGCTTCTACTTTCATGTAAGACATTTTTGCAATTACAAATTCATTATTGTGTTGTTTCTCTCTCTTTATGTAAAAAAGTTTTTCGTGATGCTGTAATAAATTTACTACGCATCATCGCAACAATGCCAACGTCCAAGATAATTTGCTATTTTGGTACCCCTATTTCGCATAAGTCATACGCGCTGAATTAACATCCATAGGCTTTGTTTCATGTTATGTCGTCAGTACGCAAGTTCTCGCAGATAAATGTCGCTACGATTGCCTGGGTTGGAATCGTTGCGTGAGAAGAATGATGTTGTCTCATACAAAGACTTATTAGAAACCAACAAAACTAAATACTCAACTTCTCAGGTAGCTGAAAGAGCTGAAGTTTTATCAAAATCTGAGGACTTTGTCAGTGAAGCGTTGCACGATGTTCAGTAATGAGTTTTTGTGAAAATGAGAGCCAAGAACGAATTTTGCGAAAAAGAAGAACAAATAAAGAGAACTACATAATAAATGAAAATTATAATTTTACAATTTGTGCAATGAGTACGAATTGTTGCATAATTTATACAATGGGGGCTGGTCCACCGTTAGGTAGACGCCCCCTCCCCCTAGTCGAATCCAATTTTTTTATAGATTACATTACATAATCATGAAGAACTTTAATTTTACATTTCTTTAGAATTTGAAAATTGCATTTTATTTAATCATTTATATTATTATTATATTTGTGCTTATTCCTATATATTTTTCTGTGTTAATAGATTTATATACTTAAGTCTGTTTTTTTAAAGAACACTAATGGGACTTGAATACCTAGAATTCTTACAGAAAATTTATAAAAGAATGTACATTTTCTGTGTAATTATATAAATATTACATTTTTACAATCTGATAGCGAAAATTATGTGCATTCTAATATTTTCGTAGATATATTACTTCAGAAGAGTTAAATCACTACTATGATTATATATATATATATAATTTCGTATAATTTTAGAAGCATCTTTATATAACAGGTATAATTCTGTGATTTTAAAGTATTATAACGTTTTAATACACAATCTATTATCCATCGTAAATCATTAAAAAACCGAATTGAAACCTGATTTTATCTATTAAATAAAATAATTTAAACTCGCAAAATGTGAAAAAATGAATAAAATGTGTGTGAGAACTTATTTAAATATTTAATAATTAACTGATTTATAACTACCGTATTTATTTGAATCTAAGCCTCCATTGATTCTAAGCCCCACCACAAATTCTAACTTTTGTGAACAAATAAAAAACAGTGTAAAATGGTTTATATATATATCAATATCTGATATTTACGAAATTTAAAAAGGTTAAAATGAGAACAAATAAAAAGTGGATAGTTAATTTATATTTTACCGTATTAAAAACTTTTAAATTCAAACCTGAACCTGTAATTGATCCAGCCCTTGGTATCATGATTAATTCCCTCCATCCAGCAAATTTTTCCGTTCGATTCTAAGCCACATCCGATTTTCAGTAGGATTAACATTGGGAAAAAGTGCGGCTTAGATTAGGATAAATACGGTTTTTCTGACGTTCAATGATAGTAACTAAATTTTTATGATTAAATAAACTTAAACAATATTTTTTATATTAGTGTTAAAAAATTTTCTACTCCACTGATGATATAAATCATTCTTTATCATTATACTACAAACGAAAATTTAGAATAACTAGAAAAATTGCATTTGATTTTAAGCTGATATTATAAACTCCTTTTACGATTCCTACTATTAGTTCACACTCTCCCTATATATATATATATACATATCTTGTTCAAATTTTCAATCGTTAATAAAATACTTTTTATTCATCCACTCAAGTTCAAATACATTTTTAAAACTTGTAGTGGATGACACTTGATGTTAATACAGTTTTTTCAAATATTAATTCATTAATTTTTTTAATTAATGAATAAATAGTAAAAATCAAAAATAAAAGTCTAACATCATATATATAAAGAAAAAATAGAAAATTGCAAGGAAAATCCCTTTCTATTTTGCCACTTAATATTGTGATTCTGTCATATGTATACACATAATTATATTAATTATAATTATTTACTAAAAAGTAACTAAAATAAAATTTTTCTTTGTTGACCTAAGTAGGAATTGACTTAAATTTTTTTTTTTGTGTTACTTGTTTTGGTTCAGGTCTTTGGATACCTTCTTAAAATATGCCAACTATAATATTGATTAATGTGGTATAATAATTTTGTAAAAAGATCGACATTTTAAATAACTCAGAAAAAATATTTTTGAAAAAAAATTCATGAGCTTAAAGTTTTAAAAATATATTTTCAGGGTGATGATGAAGAGGATGATGACAGCGTGTACGACGAAACCATGTATGGAAAACAGAGGCCTTACTCGATGGAATGGTGATTTTCCACAGATGAACTGCACACATCATCTTTTTGTTTTCATTCATGAAATTTTTTGAACTCTTCATGTCGTGCTCTGGATTCGCTGATGTGTTTGAAACAACATTTATGTAAAAGCAGCAGTGAATAACATACTCATATCGCATCGTAGTTTTTTTTTCAATGTAGTTTTGCTTCAGTAGTTTTATAAAATAAGAGTTACTAAAATTCACCTGTGATTTTTGTGTTTTAAAAATAAAATCTTTCGGTGGTGTTCGTTTTTTTAAAAATCATTTCTGTGAATCCATCAATTATTCTTTATTAGTGATTTCTGCATAATTCTTATAAATGACTGTCAGGTTTTCTTTTATTTGTTTATTACAACACAACATAACTGTGCTCTCAGTTTGCAATAACTTTTGCGTCACGTACGATTCAAGATTCCCATTTGTTAAATTAAAAGCGGAGAAGAATATTTTAAAAGACTAAATTTTTTCCCCCAATGATTTGAATGGTTTACATTATTACAATACAATGAAAATCGCTTAACACGAAACTGAGGGGACTGAAATATTTTTTCGTAAGATATTGCACGCACGCACAAAACATGTATTCAACAAAATTAAGTCTATTAGAGTATATAGATATGTATATGTGCATGCAAATAAATGGAACAGAAACATTCACTAGAACGTAATAAAATTTAATACAAAATTAGCAATTCCAAAAATTCTTTTCAGATTTCCGTTTTCATCTTCTGTTTTTGGTCAACAGCTGTAAGAAGTTCCATCTTCATTTTAAGCGAAATAAAAGCTTGCTTTTTCCCAGAGCTCTTAGCAATTGTGCTCGTAAAAAGTTTTTTTCAAATAGAAGGGGAAAAAATCACGAACCAAACTCATTGATTTTTATTCACTCTACGATGTACTCGTCACCGAATTCCAAAGCCAACTGATGAGAGATTCGATGGTTTTGTGTGGTGTTTGTAGAGGTAGAGGTTGAAAGTAGCTTAGATAAACAAAATTGGTTCGTGTCCCAGGCCTAGAGTATTTTAAAGCCAAGTTAGCCTCCTTTCTGCGAAACACGTGAAACCACCTCTCTTTCATTTCTCACCCCTCTTAAATCTCGACTGCATGGCTGATGTTTGCCGTATTTTGTTTATTCCCAGAAGGGAAATCTTTTCGTGTTAAGTGATTTTCGCTTCACGTTAAGAAAAAAAAGCATAAAATTCCTTTATTGTTTGTAGGGACCGTTGTATTATTTCGTGTTAACCTATACTTCGTCTTAAGCGTTTTCGCGTTAAATATATTTTACTGTAGTTCATTTATTTTGTCTATGGAAAAAAATCATGCATTATACATTATTTGTAAAAAAAAAAGTATGTTTTTTAATAAACGCATTTAAAAAAAGGGATTAATTTAAAAAAAAAATATTTTTAGCGAATAAAATCGAAAGAACTGAAGTAAATATTAAATTTTGAGATACAATACTTTATGGATGAGAAGGGAAGATGTTTCTTGCATTTAATATAGAAAAGCATGGTTTAAAACAAAAGAAGATTAAAAGACACCAGTAAATGCTTTAGTGATACTTAAATAGTACATTGCTTAAAGATTTTAAAATTATTTTTTAAAAGTCTCGTAAAATTCTTCTTCGAAATCATAGACGAGAATTTGAGGAAACCGTGCTGCCATCTATTGAGTTTAGGCTAAGCCTACGAGTTTATTCAGAAATTTTTTATTTCGGAAATAGATAAGTAAATAAAAAGCACCAGAGAAATATAGTTCATAATTTTAAATATATTTTTAACCATTTTACAACATCTGTAGTATATCGAAAAATTCCACAACAATCTTAATTTTAGTGCTATTTTTTTTAAAAAAAATAGTTGATGTTTATAAAAATATTTTGACTACATAAAGACATTTTTCGAATTTATTATTTTCTTCCATAACATAAAATACATTTGTAGCCTTCTTTTTCATTGAATAAACATGAAGAAAATTAAATGCAAATAATTTAATTCCTTTATTTAATTTTTTCCAAACAATTATGCATATTATGGATTCTACATTCAATACGCATATTTGATTTTCTTTATAATTCTACTTAGCAAATTACTTAAATGATGTTTAACTTGTGTGCTTAGTTACACCAATTTTATCAAGGTCTTAAATATAACAAGTAATGGTAAACACCTTATAAAATTAATCATATTAGAATTTAATATTATAAAATATTTTGATTATAATAATACCAAATTATTTTTAATTCTTAAGTACTGAAATAATTTTAGGCATTTTTACTGCGTATTAAAATGTAAAAAGTAATTAATAAATTTAATTTACATAACACATTTTGTTTACTATTTTTTTTTAAAATCACAATTACCAATTTCAAAAGCAGTAACTACATTAATATTTTGATACACGAATTTACATGTACAACGATAAAACATTTTGACTTTTAACACTAGGCCTGGCCCAAATCTTAAGCGCAATAGAACAAAGACGAAGAAATTTGAGTGAGAAATTAAATATAATTGGCCTATAGACATCAGTAAAAGGGGATTTTGTGTCTTGGATACGAAAAAAATCTTTTTTTCGAATAATGCCCTTAAATTATTTTTTTTAAATACTGGAGATTTCTATGAATAAGGTGATTGTGACCCTATGGAAATCCTGATTTCACATGAGGAAGAACAGTTGGCTCCTCTTACCTCTAAATTCTATTTGGCTTACATATCATTATTTAGCACTGTGTGGAAGCTAGGTGAGTGAAATATCAACTCAGATATCAAACTGTATTTGACCGTGGTTCCAAATTATGAAGTTTAATGCCAATATCTCTAGCACATCTCTAAAACAATCTTAATTTTGGAAAAAAGTTCAATAATACATTAAACCATTTGATACAACTCTTCTAAAATTTTTTAATAAACAAATAAAACACTTAACTGAAGTTGAAGTGAGACTAAATATGATGTTTCTTAGTAAATGTAGAGGTTCAAATGAAATTTTAAGATCGTAATGAAAGCCTTTTAAGGTATACGACAACTATTTTTTTTTTAAAAATGGATATTTTTTTAAGGTTTTTAGATTTATTTAGTACATTTTAAGAAAAACATGATAAAATTAAGAAGAGAAAAATCAATTAATACTACTAAAATGGGGAAAAAATGGTAAAATTTTTACAAAAACTGGATAAATAGGACCCACTCTTTTCACAAGATTTCTGAACAAATTTTTTCTCAATGTTTCAATTTTGATGTATTACTTTGCTATTCCTTTTTGAAATGATCTTCAGGATAAGAGATATTTTAATTTTTACAAAAACTGGAGCACTTTATCTTAGTTATTATATGAAATTGCTTTAAAAAACAGTGATTATATTCACATAAGGGACTGTAAATTTTGTAATAAAACAGTTATTGATAAATCTGAAGGTTAAAACACTTCTACAGTAATACAGAACATACACAAATAATTTCAGCAGATTATTTTCAAAACTTTTTGAGCAATCGCTATCCCCGTTTGAACTTTTCGAAGAAAAAAAAACACATTTCGAGTAAAACGCATTTTAATGTTTGACATCTTGTGTAAAGTTATGACATCTGCTTTTACAAAAACACTTGTAGTTTTTGTTCTAGTGAATAGAAAATAAAAAAACTTGGCAATTTTATAACGCTATTAAGATGGCTTATAAAATAAAATCATAAAAAAAATTGTCAACTTTTGAAAAAATCATGATTTTAGGGTAGTCCGATACCTTAAAATAGTAGAATGATTAAACATCTTTACATTCCCAAAATCGAATTAATTTATGATAAAAAGCTAAAGAATCTAAATGAAAAGCGATAGATTGTACAAAAACTTCGAAGTTATTTCAATTTACTTAATTATAAGTATTATTGTACAACTTTAATATCATTCTAGAAATGTGGAATTAAAAAAAAATTTCCCCCTTCGCTATTAGAGAAAGCAATGTTTTCATACAAACCAAAATTAGAAATTTTACTCTAACAATACAAAATAAACAAATAGGAATAAAAAGACACACATAAGAGCATGAAATTATTATTAGAAAAGACAGGTATTTCTAACGAATTATAAGATAAAACTGTAAAATTTACGTCATAAACACGTGATTGAAGTGGACCTCGATAAGTAATGTTTTAGACAACTTCGAACTTTTATAGTGATCATGGTCATATCACACTCTCTTTGAATTTTTCATGGAATATATTTCAGTAGTGAAAGAGAGTTAAATGATCAAATTGAAATTTTATTTTTATAAAACATTCACATTAGGGATATATATGTATAAAAGTACTTGAAACATCGCGTGTTTTTATTTACACGACATATTAACATGATATTCACGTAAATAAAAATTCATTGCATAAATATTTTAATAATTTAATTCTTTAAATAACCTTTTTTGTACTTTTATTCTTATGAAGTATTTAAATTCAAAGTTCTGATGAGAATAACCTTTCAAATGACGTTAATTCTTACCAAGAAACTCATAATATCGCAATTTTTAAAGCATAATTTTTGGTTTTTGCAACATCAAAGTGCTTTATTTTTAAGAAAATGGAGGCTGAAAAGCTTATTTTAAGTGTTCTGTTAGTAAATATTTCAAAATAAGATGTTTTGTATAACATCACAAATTATTACAATATTTCAATTAAGTTATTAAAAAAATATTATGCTGTTAAATAAACTTAGATAGATTTAAATTTTTTGAAATTTAATCTAATTCCAGCAAACATCTGTAAAACTCTTGTCATATAAAACTGCCCTGAGCATTAGATGTCTATTCAAACAATTCTTGATAATTTGAAAAAAATAATTAGCAAGAGAAAATTAGTTTTATAGCTTTTACCATTTTTAAATAGTTACACGAGAAAATAATAAAAAATAAAAATCAATTACAATTACTTAATTATTGCTCTTAAGCTTTTCTTACCACAAAATATTTATATTGTATAAAAATAAATATTTGTAAGGTGATTATTCTAAAGATCAAGTATTTCAAACCAATAGTGCTGTTTGCCTAAGTACGTGGACCTGGTTGGGATAAGTGCCAAGAATTAGAGCAGATGAGAATCACCTTGTGTCTAATTATAAGTTTAAAGTGTGGTTAAAATATAAAAATATTTGTATACTAGAAACTGTAAGTTAAGATTTGTTACTCGTATTAAGCTTTGAGAGCACTTTTGGATAAAGTTAAGTTATAGCAGTATGATTAGAATGATTTTTATCGCCATGATTTTGAGAGTTGGTTGCCAGCTCACAGGTTATCGTCATTTGACAGTGATTCAAAATTGCTGCTACAATGTCTTAATCTTAGCTTATTTAAAGAGAAAGCAAAAAATCTTGTAATTTAGATATTGATATTATATACATATATTATTAAATAGTGGAAAATAAAATGTTTCTCAAAACCTGTAGATTAAATGGTATTTGCTTAACAGTTTACTTTTTAAGCATCACAAGCCAACAGTTTATCTACCTTCTCTAGAAATAAAAAAAGAGCCACTACATATATTTTTTCAAATTGTTTACAATAAATATAGGAAGAACGCAACTTCACAAGATAATTTTTTTTATATAATTAAAAAATTCTTAAGTCAAATTCTGTCAAAAATATTCAAATACTTTTATTTTTTCAACTAGAAATAATCAAATCCATCATCTTGTTTATCGGCTGCAATAATATGCTAAAACAAATGTAACTTAAAACACGAAAACAAAAACGAAACTTCTACTTTTTTTGTTAGGTCAAACGGGCAATTTGTATACAAATGGGCAATCTATTATAATAAATTTACATGTTTATCTGCAATTCAGCGATTTTCACCTATTTTTGTAGTTTTAGATATTTCTCGAATATCTGCAGCAGCTTCGAAAATTTCAAGGGGGAAGTCTTATGACTAAATATCCAATGAAATTTCTTCACAAGTTGATTAAAATATCCAAATCTCATTTCAGAAGAAATACATATTCGGCTACAATATTTGATAGTGAGTTGGTTTTATAATCGGATTTAAAAGAAATCAATGAATTTAGCCTTATGTATTTAGACCATAGGTTCCGAACAATTTTTAAATTGCCCCCTTCCCTCTTACTCTAGAGAAATAAGAGTGTACATAATACATGGAGAAAACAATAGTTAAATTTTAAAAATATTCTATTACTAATAGAATATATTTTTTTAATTTAATTTTTTTCTAAGGCCCCAATTTTTTTACTTGCGAATCTGAAATAGCTATTGACACAAATATATTTAAATGTGCAATATTATATATTTTAGTCATAAATAAGATATTGTTGGAATTGAAACGCTACTGAATTTCTTCTTTATTTAAAAGAGTGGAATAAAAGTTTTAGCTTACCTGCTATAAAGACAGGCAGGGTTTTTGACGATACGAAGTAATTCACAATTCACAATAAACTAATGCTTTCAAAATAAAATTAAATTTGACAGTTTCAGCCTTTAAAGAATCACACATTAATCCCTGGTTAACATATTTAATTAAGTTTCTTGGATAATATACGTAATGAAATGCAGTGGACGAAACATTTTTCCTACTGTCACAGACAGACAACACGCGCACTACAGAAATTAAAATTTACTATATCATTCAATTTAATGTAGGTTTGAATGTAATGTAATCTTTAAGTTTCTCATCCACTTCCCGAACTACTGAAATATGTGAATTTTCGTACAGTGATAGAAGTGATTTAAATACATACAATCAAAATAAGTAAAAAAGTATAAAGTTTACTTTTGTTAGTACCTAATCGTGTTTTTTAAAGTCTTTATAAAACTATATTTGGTTAATCTGCCCAAGCCATTCCGTGACATCTCAAGACCCCTATTTTTCTCTGGGTCTTTTACTGCCCCCCCCCCCCCTGAAAGCCTCAAACACCCACAAGGGGGTGTTATCACATACTTTGAGAAACTAAGATTTAGACCCTACACTTGTAACCATTAGTTCGAAAAAAAAAATCTTAGTTTGATTTGAAGAAATTGAGGTCTGGTAAGTCCTGGCGGGGAAAACCTGGCAAATCCACCTCTGCCAATACCCCTTACCAAATGGGCTTTTTGAAACATTTTTTGGTTTTCAAAAATTTCAAAACTTCAGTAGAAGAAAAGTAGTATTCAGGACATATTTCATAGCATTTAAATATTTAACTTATTTGCAGTAAATTTATAATAATAAAAAAAAAATTCGATTTAAACTTTTTCCAGCAATTAGACCCCAACTATTTCTGTTGAGGCATCCCTAATTATTTTTGAAACATTTTATTTTCCATAAAATTGATGTGTATATCTTAAGAAATATCAGTTATGAAAATATATTTTTAGTTAATTTTTTTTCAGAATTCAAAGAAATAACTTAAAATTGCTGAAGATTTTATATAATATATATAAATTGCTTTTGGAATATTTAAAACCAAATAAATGACAATATGTAAAAGCAAAATAGAAATAAAGAACTATATTAAATAAAGAGTGAATTTTTTCCTGGAGGGAAAGGTAAAAAATAGTTTTATTTCTATAAACAAAATATAAAATTTTAGGAAGCTTTTCTTGCGTATAATACAGTTTCTGGTTTTATTCTATGTATATTTAATTACTTAATACTTCTTAACCTTCTGAAATGTAGAACATATAAACAAAGTGTATTAGGTTGCAGTAGGATATATATAATACTTGTTAAACCACAAACCATTCCATAATAGTATCATTTAATGAAAAGATACAATTACTTCTAATATAGTATGTTTTTTATATGTATTAGAGAAATAACCCGGTAATTTTTAAAAATTTTATTTAGATACAGAATGTTTCTCTAGAGCTTTCTACCCAATCTGTCTGAGAACGAATTTTTCCTTTAGCTTAGTAGTGTCTTTTGATTATGCTTACAATTTAGTACTTTCATTTAAAATCAATACATAATTTTGGAATTTATTATTTTGTTTTATTTATTAATTTAAATGGTTATATGTAAAAATTGTGAACATTTGAATTACATTTTGCCTGAAAACTTTGATGTTGTGGCGCCCTCTATTGCACAAAATGCTTCAAATCAACGTTTTGATATTTTTAATTTTTATTTTTTTCATAAATATTCATTTTTGACAAATTTTTACAGTTTTTTTTTAAACCAATTCATTTATTTAGTTTTGAGGTATTCATCAAGTAGGTATTTTACAGCAGAGATTTTTAATTTGTATGCTTCTAAATATCACTGAGTAATGATTAAAAAATATGTTTATATTTCACAAATTCATAAAAATTACTGAGTAATAATTATAAAATTAACTTTTATAACCTCAGAGATATTTTTTGATAGATTTTTTCAAATGTTTACTTGTATCTACCAGAGATAAGCATTTATTCCACAAAAGTAATCAGATTTTTAAACTTCTGCAATATTGAATTTAAGTAAAAGGCGTAGTTTTTAAATAAGTTTTGAATCAATGAAGTACTTATAACTAAACTTAGGTATATTTAGCACACCAAGTCCTCTGTATTCAAAATACCAATAATAAGATATTTTTTTCAACAAAAATTATTGGAGTATTTTAAGAATAAGGATACCACTGTTTTGACAGTTTTTCAATTTATTCCTATCTAAAAATACCTGGATAAAAGGAAACAAATTACATATGATATTGGTTGTTAATTAAATTTTTGATAAAATATATTTTCTTCTTTATTTTATCTTTTATAAATGCTTATGGAGTGCTTCATAACAAAACATGCTAATATTAAAAACGATTTCTAATTCAGAGAGGATATGTCATTAAAATTCTAGAACATTTACTTTTTCTAGAATATATTATTTGATTTTGCAATGTTATCAGTTTTCGAGTAGTTTTTATTTTACTTTTTAGTATGAGTGGCAATTTTGTTTTAAAACTAAAAATTGTGAAATAGACAACAAAAAAATATCCTACTAAAACATTGAGGTTGGCACCTATAACATAAATCAAGATTTTTTTTATACAGCTTATCCTAATTATCTGTATCATTAATTTCTCTTTATTTATACATCACATTACTTTATATACATTACAGAGAGTCTAACTTACATTAGTTATCTTACAGTTGGAGGAGTCTATCAAGTTTTTAGAGAAAAAGAGTGAGATAACTTTTTTTTTTTATGTAACCTTTTAAGATCCAACCCGCGCGATCGTACGAGTCAGATATTCTGATACGTTTTTGCTTCTGGAATAGTCGCATGTAAGAATAGCCCGAATCAAACGATTGAGCGGGTTTGCAGGAAGTGTAAAATACCACTTTTTATCAATAAATGGCGGTTGTAGTCTATGTTTTACTTTCAGCTGGCAAATCTAGCTTTGTTTATAAATACAATGAAAACACATCTTCTTTTTATGCTTTGTAAAAAGGTAAATATCAATATATTTCTAATTGCTTTGATATATATTTTTGTTTGAATGTTTAAATGACTTTAAAATAGATATAAATTTTAATTATACTCTATTAATGTTGCTCGCAGGGCTCGGGATTTCGCAACGCGCAAGATCGTGCGACTTGGACATTACTTGTGTCACTGCTGCGGTAAGGTAAGTACTTGTCATGTGAGTTTTCTTATTCTGTTTCAATAATGTTGATAGAAGCCTAAATAAAAACAAAATATATTGTTAAATAATTAATACCATATTTCCTTGGGGTTTGCTATGGACGAGTCCCTTTTTTCTTTCTCTCGCTCTTTTTCGCTATTGATTTTCTCTTTCATACATTTGTTTAGGAGTATGACATTTTCATCATTTACAAAGATATCTGCATAAATATCTGTTCCCCCTCCCCACCAAAAAAAATCTGGGTTTTCCGGTGGGAGTTGGTAAGTTGTGGTTTAAAAATTTTAATTTTTTTAAGTAATAAAATTTTCTGATATATTTTACGATTTTTTATGGAGTACTGTGCTAACTTTTAACCATATATTCTTCAGATATGTAAAAGGAAAAGAATTCTCACACGAGAAGAAATTTTACAATTGATGAATAAATCAGATTCTGAATTTAGTGATCTTTTGGATGATGACTGTGTTGCGGAGAAAATATATGAACCACGTATACTGGAACGAGAATCAAGTTCAGATATGAGCGACGAAGAAAAACATAGAAATATTTGTATTGGAAAGACAATTTTGGATCATAATTTACTATCAAAGTATCAAAGTCTCTTGATTCCATTCATTTCATTGTTTTAGCTGAATAAATGTTTGGTTTTAGAACAAACAAGATGCAATATCGAAAAAAAAAAATTTATCCAAAAAATCAAAATGGATATTTTAAAATTTAAGTTATCTGAGATGAGCGTTAGCAGTATCTCCATCTGCTAAAGAAAATATTTTAGTTGATGATGAATTCCTTCGATCTTTTTCTCCTACAAAAAGATCGAAGTAATATAATCCGCCTGCTAAAAGGCCATACCAGGATAAAAGGCATAGCATGTATAGTCATTTTCGATGTGTTGATGACATTTCAAGGCCTCTCAAGAGCATTTTGAAAACTACGAAAGCAGTTCAAAAACACGTTGTGAAAAATGCAATGTTTATTTGTCGAAAACAAAAACATGCTTTAAAGATTTTCACAGTAAATAAATAATTAGCCATTAATAGAATTATACATCAGTGGATTTCCTTATTTGCAACAATTTTAGTGGAATTAAGTTTGCCTCTTATATCAATTTAGAGCTAAAAATAAAAAATGTATAGCTCGTAAAATTCAGCGGTGACGGTTTCACAGGTAATGCTCAGGCCGCATGATCGTGCGGGTGCCTTGTATGTTCCGGGGGGGGGGGCGATATATGTACGCATGGACAAAAAAATTAGCGTACCAAAATATAACGAACTTGGCATGAAGGTACATGTCGGGGAGATATGCAAATGATTAGAAATGCAGCGTGATTGCGCATTACGTATAGCCGGTAGAGAGCATTTAACGTCGTTCTCTGTGGAGTATAAGACAGGTAATCAAAGCTTGTTTGAGTGTGCTGATTGTTTACAAAGGAAGCGCTGAGGTAGGCATGCCATTACGCCGTTTTGGAAGACAATATGAGCAGCTGTCGCAGTTCGAGAGGGGAGAATTATTGGCATGATGGAAGCTGGGTGGTCAACTAGGTGAGTAGCTCGTCAATTAGCTGCTCTGATTGTGTTGTGAGGAGAATTTGGGACCAGTGGATCCGAGAGATTTCATTTACACGAAGACCAGGCTCAAGACGCCCTCGACAGACCAGTCGTCGAAAAGACCGCCACATCGTAAGAAATGCACTCGTACAGCCAACTGCTTCATCGGCCGCCATCCAGGCACAGGTAGCACCTTCACTAGGGGCCCCTGTGTCTTCTCGAACCATACGAAGGCGCCTTGCTGAAGGATATTTGGCATCGCGATGCCCATTACGTGAGCTGCCCTTGACGCCCCCCCATCGACGCCTCCCTTTGGAGTGGTGCCGCGCACGAGGAAACTGGACTGCAGCGGATTGGAACCAGGTTATCTTTAGCGACGAATCCAGATTCAATCTCAGCAGTGATGATAATCGTGTTCGTGCATGGAAATCCCGTGGTGAACGCCTCAATCTTGCCTTTGATTTACAGTGATTCACCGCTCCCACAGCTGGTGTGATGGTATGGGGTGTCATTGCCTGTAATACACGGTCACCCCTAGTATTGATTCGTGGTACTATGACAGCCCAGCGGTATGTCCATGAGATCCTGCAACCACATGTGTTGCCACTCATGCAACGGTTCCCAGGAGCCATTTTTCAAAAAGTCAATGCTCGGCCTCACACGGCAAAGGTGTCACAAGACTGTACCCGCACTGTTACTACCCTTCCTTGACTTGCTCGATCCCCAGATTTGTCTCCAAGCAAGCATATCTGGGATCATTTGGGACGGCGAGTTGGGCATCCCACGAGTTTGAACGAACTTGAGGCAAGGTAATAGCAAATATGGAACGAAATGTCTCAAGACATCATACAGAACTTGTATGCCTCAATGCCCGATCGTATCGCATCGTGCATTCGCGCTAGAGGAAGTTCAACAGGGTATTAAATCCTCCGTTCTCTTGCCTTTTTCTCTGAAATAAAGGATCCTTTTTCTTTGATTTTCTAATCAGTTACTTATATCAAAGTAGTCATTACGTATGTAAAATTTCGTTTCATTTTGACGACTCCTTCTTGATGCGCTAATTTTTTGTCCATGAGTGTATATATTATTTTTTCCGGTGTCAATTGGGCTAATATAGTGTTAATAACCAGAAGAATTTAATATTTAAAGATAAAAATATTTCGGGAATATATAGGGGATAAGAATCCAACATTTCATTGAATCTAATTTCCTTGTTCTTTTTCTTGTTATTTAAGTCAATATATTACCAAATCTAAATAATGAACTATCCTGTTTCAAAAATGCACATATATGTACTCATAATTCATAAGTTTTTATGTTACTTGCTGTTTCAAGTTTACAGTAAACACAAGGAATAAAATTATTCTTATAAAATGAGGATGCTTTCTTGATCATTTTCCCTATAAGGCTTTAGGAATGGCTTCTTAAATTAAACCCGTTTTTAATATTATTCGATAAGGATGGAAAAAAATAAATTTCCCAGTAGATTAAAATACTAGTAATTTACTATTCACAATGAGGCTCTTATAGACTCTGTAAATTTCTTTATAATTTTGTGTATAACAAATTTTATGGTATTTTTTTCTTTTATTAAATGTTTGATCTAAGAAATTCCGAAACAAGAGAGTTCGTATGTAAAACATGGTACATCATGTAATTTTTAATGGAATTTAGTGTACATGTATTTTTTAAAATGATGTTATATAATGCGTTTCTATGTTTTTGAATTAAAAAGTAAACTTTTAATATTAAACTTATAACGTTTATGTAATGCTAAGTTTGAACTTCTAACAAAACAGTTATTTAAGTTTTATTAAATTAATATTTAAAACCAGATCTTCATAACTTAATGCTGCCAGTTTTATATTGCCTACGTGGAATTTTAAAAGTACACTATTTTCGATGTAAAATGCTCTTAATAAATAATCCTGACTGCAGTTATTGAAGCAAAAGTCTTATCTAATATGTTTTGAAATGACTCACTTTCACATTTTATCTACAATAATATTACATCTAAAGCTATCAAATAAGGTCATAGTGGTAGTTATAAAAAATTTCAGCTCAAAGACATGCTTCAAGTTTTTAGACGATTACGTCCGAAACTTACTAGATTTCTAGAGGTTCTTCGACCATATTTTCAATTAATTTTGCTCTGTTTTTTAATTTTAATAAAAAAATTCTTCATAAAGAATCCTAATTTATCATGTCTTATGCATATTTTTTTTATCATTTAAAATTCCTTCTAAGAAATAATGAGACGGTAAAAGATGATTAATCAAAGTATGCTATTAATTATGTTTATTGTGGATAGTATATATTAGTATATCTATGTACATGGAAGGCATGTTTCATCAATAGAATCAATTGAACATAGTCATTAAAACTATTGCTTCTTATGTTCCCGACAGATGCGTTATATTACACAAGACGGCCATATCGTGAAAAAAGAGGAATCTATTCGATTAAAAAAAATTATTTCTAGACACTTTATTATATTTCAAAATAAATAAGTATGGTTTCCTGCTAATTCTAAAGCGTAAAGTAGGATCACTGAAAGTAAAGACAAAACCATATAATTTTGCAATTATAGCAAACCTCAGTTAAGTTTTTCATTGACTAGTAACTTTCTCCTTCCACGCATTTGAATAAAATGAAGTAAAATACATTTAGCATGACTGATCATAATCAAGATCTGACAGGAGAATTAAGAATCAATTATTTTCATGCACTTAAGTTACAGATTAAAAAATTCAACATTTACTAGCTTCTCTTAGTAAGTATCTTTTGGTAACTTCATACGATTTTTTTAAGCAAGGGTGTAACGGGTCTATTCGTGAGCCTCCTACTAATCCTCTTCGGGAAAACCTACTTCTTTAAATATTGTTCTATTGAAAACTTTGTCCCAAAGAAGAAGATGCGATTTATGTAAATCATGTCGTATATTTAAGCATTCACTTTAAGGTTTGAAGAGAGAGTGATTAGGAGTTAGATGATAGAAGTCAGTGACTGACGAAAGCTAATCGAGAGTGACTCGTCGATTAATTACTTCATATTTAAGATTGATAATTGATGATTTAGTCAATAAGATATTTAAATTAGAATCATATCGACCGGAAGTCGAATAGCTGAGTGCGGATTACGATTATTTAGAACGTAGATTACCAAAACGTTCCAAAAGTAATGATTCAACTCATAATTAAATATTAATTATCTCGTCTACCTCGATTTTGCTCCAATACATAAATATTAGTGCATTTCCTACCCTGGGTCATTTGAATTGATTGATAGAACAATATATATTTGTTCTGATTATGGCTCCTAACACTCAAATACTGATGGATGTCCTGAGACATCCACTACAAAGGATTGTAACGAGAGAATTACAATATGTTTTCAGAGTAGCATGTGAAAATAAGAAATGAGGAGAAATTGACTATTAACGTCTTTCAAATTCTGTATATCTTATTGATTAACCTAAAACAATTTGCTTCATTAACTCATCGAAAACTTTGTAACTCAACAAAAAATGGAATTAATTTAATTAGTACAAATTTTAAAATAGACACAATGAATCTGAAGTAAAACTTTAAAAAATGCTAGTCATTAACTAACGTTAGAGTGTTAATATGAGTTTATAATACTCGATGTTTTCTAAATGTAATGTTATTTGATATTCTCCAAAAATAATATTAATTACAGGATTTACATTAACTAATGTAGTTGAAGGCAAAATAGTGGTGTCTGTTGTTTGAATATTCAACCTTCAATTGAAGGTATTTGTTTCATCGAGAATTCAATGGAGAGCAAGAGGACTGTAATTTTGTTTTTAATGTTCTATGTGGTAAATGAAGAGCCCTTGTATACGAATAAGTTTATTGATGACTAAACATAACATTGACAGCACTACACTCACACACACCAACATTAACACTATTTACAGGTTTTTAGAAGAAAAATCGCTTTAAAGCGCACTGCCAAAGCATCATTCGTTCATTCGATCCCTTGATCGACGTTCTGGTTATAATTCAATGGCGCGTTACATGAGTTAATTCTGGCAACCCTGAAGTCTTGTTCGAAGGCGCCAACAGTGTTTATTCTGGTTGTCTTGGATGTGTTATATATAATCTACAAAAAATTAAGCTTAGTAAGATTCTTTAAGTTAATACACTTTTATATACACGTTTGAAATAAATATGTGTAGAGTACTTCTGTGACTGAGATTGTGAGATATATTCCTATTTTAGAAGAATTTTATCTCTGAGATTGGAACTCTAACTATCTTGAAATTTATTGAAGTGAAAACTTCTTTAGCGGCGTTGGGCACTTTTTGGTAGGGGAAAATCTTATGGGTTCGCGTCACCAACATGCTCTGGCTAGCGCATGCGCAGTGTGCTATTCGCCTTAGACACATTTTGGATGGGTGAAATCTCGTGCGTTTGCGTCACCGACATGCTTATAGCAGTATATCTGTAGCTATACAGCTGACGTATAGTGCTGTGTATATCTTATAAGTGAAGTTGAATGGATTTAGTGAAAATTTCCATGTGTATATACTGTACATTGCTCGTTGCGATTCCGCGAATGGCCAATACATGTTTATGTGGTTGCCGTTTATATTTCGCCTGGAAAATCTATGAGACAGATACAACAATTTTTATTCGAAAATTGGATGATTTATACAAAAGAAGGTTCTGAAATACTCGATAAAAGATTTGCCGAAAAATATGATAATGTAACGATGATTTTAAGTGGAGGCTTCAATATAAACTTTGCAGATGATAAAAATCTGCCACTAATTGAATTTCTAAATGAAACACTTAATTTAAATATGTCCAATGATCGAAAACTCAGTACTACAAAATATAAAACGACGATCGATGCGATTTCTTACGTGATATTTAAATAAATTTGAAACAAACATTTTCCTTTCTTACTTTAGTTACCATAAACCTAATGTATCTTTTAAGAACAAAATGAAATAATTTAAAGTACAAAAAGTCTAAGTATTGTTGAAATGAATGATGACAATGATGCAAACAATTAAAATAATATTAAAAATCAAGTGCATTGAAAATTAAGTAAATACAAATGCTATCCATAAATAATATGATTGTATATTAATTGTTATTTCAATTGAATTGTATTTATATTTTGTCATGATCTTGTACAGCCCGTAATATATTTGAATAATAAAAAACCATATAAACATATGCATTTAGTTGCTGCTCGGAATGTCAATAGATGTGAAAACCAGATTGATGTTGATAATTTTAATTTAAACATTATGAAATTTCAAATTTTAATACTAAAATTTCTAAGTTTTCACTTCTATCGGCAGTTTCTATAACTGCCAATTTTTTATAATAAATTTTCGTGATTGAATCTCTTATTATAAAGCTGGAAACGTGATGTAGTTAGCCTCTTCTTTGTAGAATTTAAAATTAGAGCATTTTTCTACTTCCTCTAAAGGTTATTTGGTAAAACCTCTGTACAAGTTTGATAGCTTATTTTAAAATTTTATTTAGAAAAATAAAAATTTGATTGATTTTTTCCAAATGGTAAATGTATTCTAATCAGTTAATAAGACTACTCATGGTTTGTACGCTTAATTGTTTTTATACACACATCTTATTTTGGATTGATATTCCTTTCTTGAATAGCGTTGTGACGGTTCTATCCACGCTCTTTCAACTAACAGTCCTCTTGGGGAATTTCTCTGGTCTTTAAAAATTATTTTATTATAAAACTTCTCCTCGAAGAAGAAGACATGATAATGTAAATTAAGACTGTCTAGGATTTCAGGTTAGAGAGAGAGAGAGAATAGATTACTAGCGAGGAGTGATTAATCAAATTGAATGTGAATCGAAGATATTTAATATTTGATAATTGATTTACTTAGGGTGACGATTTGTCACTAGAGATTGAATCTAGATTAAATAGCTAAGAAGTCAGAGCTATTGCCTTGAGTAAGTGTGTTAAGTATTAAAGTCTTCTCATATATCTCTTACCTTGTTAATTGTCTTCATATTTTAATTAGACGCATCTCCTAGCATTGATCGATTGAATTTGCGTTGTGGTTAATATTGCGAATAAATTAGATTATTTTTTGAAATATGGCTAGTCTTCCTTCCAATCTTCCTTCACCTTTAGGTGCTCAGGCGAGAACTTACAACGTAACACTACTATAATGGTTCTAATCTATTTTGTTCACATTTTGACTTCCTGGTGTAATGACCGCGGTAGCCGAGTGGTCTAGGCATCGGATCTTGGCTAGCATGTCATGAGTTCGATCCCAGTACCACTGAAGACCCACCGTGTAGGGGAGAGATGCACGTAAAATCTATCGAGAGCTCAAACGTCCTCCCTTTGGTGTGGTAGTTAGGAGAGGGGGGTGCCAGCTCAGGTGTCGTCCGCGTCACTTGACCATGATTCAAAATTACGCGGACCGTCCCCAAAAGCCCTCGTGTAGCTGCTGACAGTAGGACGTTAATATTCACTCACTCACTCCTGGTGTAATGATAGACGCACCCCCCTTTTATTCATGACATGCATATAAATTTGAAAGAGCTAATTAACTGTACAGAAAAACTATCCACCACGAAAAAAGATAAATATATAAATTTTTTCTTAGTACCTTAAGTATAATTAAGCATTAATATTAACAATGTTTTAAATTAATAGCAAGTGTTTAAAAATTAAAATACAGACAAATGAACGTGTAAGACATGTCTAGTAACATTTTACATAAGAACTATGTAAGAGATGTCGTTTAATTCGGATGAGGGCATTAAATTGTGGAGCAATATCTTAGAACCGAGTGCACTTATGGCCTTATACTGCAATTTACTGAATAATTTTATAAAAAGCATAAAGTATATCAAATATTAACTAGTTTTTTTGTTGCAAATTTCACAACTCATGGTTAAGAATATCTCCGATAAAAGTAAATACTGACTGCTTGAGATTAGCTTGATTTTGATGTTGAAGCCAAGACGGCGAAGACCATACTTCTCTCTCTGAAATATTTTTACACTTTTAAATCTTACAGACTGTTGTGCATATACTGAGTGGATGTTTCATGGTTAGTTCATTACCCATCAATTCCTTACTAAACGACGTTGTCACCAGGTTACCAAAGCCATAATGCCGTTTTATGGTTGTAATTTTTAGTAGGTTCCTTTAAAACAATATGCACATAATAGGATTCTTGACTGATTAAGGAAAAATCCGGTTATACCGAACCTTGTAAAAATTAGCAGATATTACAAGACGAATGGGAAAAATACTTAGAAGCATTAAGTATTATTTAATTGCATTTTTTAAATAATGCAACGTAGATTAATGTTTTAGAGCTGTGATTGGTAACCTATAGCACATCAGAGAACAGACGTTTAAATTAAGCTATCCTGTATTCTAGGCTCTTTGTAAAAATTAATTTATCAATATAAATATATTTTCTCAATATTTTAATTTCTTAACAATAATGTTTATTTTTATCCGAAAATGATTCATAATAGTTCTGATAATCCGGATTGTCAAAATATTTTATAGTTACAAAATTAAAAGGGAAGGATATTTCGGGTTACCATTTATCATTTTTAATATAGTCCGAAGTATTTTTAATCGTAATATTTTAAGGAAAATACTTTTAAATAGATCCCATTATCAATTTCTGCATAAATATCGCTACGCATTCATTTTCGACAATCTACCATGCTTCACGAATATTCAAAAATAAAATTTTCTGCAAAACCGTTTTAATAAAGCTTAGTTCTCTCAAGAAAGAGAGCAAATGGAAAATTTTCTTAAAACATCCTCTGCATTGGGGGGGGGGGTGGTAAAATGTGGTAAAGGAATTTCTTGTCCTATTAAAAACTCACGCGGTAGGTTACATTCATGATTCATCTACACGAGTAAAGTCTAATAATGGGCTACACCCTTCGTTGCCGAAGTCTCTGACATGAAAAATCCTTTTCTGTTCAGGGCACAAGGGATGTCATTAGAAAAGATATTAATTTTTTTAAGTTCAAACTAATAAAAATAAATGTTCGATTTTTTAAATAATTCGTTAATTTGGGGTTTATCATTCATTAAATAGGGGTTTTAAGCATTCATTTTAATTGGAGAAAAGGAAAAATTCGTTAAATCGGGATCCAACTTGGAAACATATCTACTTTAATGCTTAAACTAAAAAAATAAAAAAAAAAAAAAAACCTAGAAATATATATACAATGATAGCCTCCATTCATTGCATTGGTAATTCTTAAATATACTATTTTTCAGCTTTAATTGCATTTTAAATAAAAGTTACACTGGACCGCTAAAATTTCTTTGTTTTCCTTGCTCATTCCTAAAAAAAACTTCACGACTATTGACAGTTGAAACGATTTTCGCTTAGAGGAGCTTACAATATTGATTTTCGTTGTTAAAAATTTATGAAATGAGCTATCCGCTACTTTTGGAAATGATTGTTATTGTAAAAATCAGAGATGGGCATAAGTTGATCGTGATCGACCGGTGGACCGCCATGACATTTTGATGAGACTGTCTTTACTGAGGTCTAAGATGCACGTACTAAAAGAAACATATTTATGGAACACCAATGCCAGCTGGACTGGAGAATCAGTTTTTCACAATCGATGCGACTGTGTTTATTTTCGCAAATTATTCAATAAATGTGTACACCACACATGTAACTTGATTGAAATCACATGATGAGGCTTAACACGTTCACTGCTGATATAAGGGAGAAAAGGGACCACTCTCAGATGCTAGCCGATAAATGAATTTTCCCCCACATACTGACTCAAAGTTAGAATAAATGTTGATGATCAGCTCTTTTTCCGTGACAGCACGGGATTGGCTATTGAGACATCATCCCACACCCGCGCTTCCACGGGTTTGGGTTCTCGTATTGATGTCGTGTCCCCCGATGGCTTGAGGCTCGGCAGAGAAAAAATTAAGTACATACATCTGTAATGCTTGTCGGTTCCCGCTTCCCTCTAATCCCCCTTGTCTACTCTCGGACCCGGCTAGATGTGTGGGAAGAACTGAATAATCAGTCGACATGATTCACTCTAATTATTTTATTGTCACAAAATATCAAACAAGCACAATAATAATCCAATTAAGAATGTTGATCAGTAGGTTGAGCGCGAAGATGAGACCCGTTAGCCAGGGGATAATATTACGGACCCTCAACTGATTCCACGATACACCTATACAAGCTCAATTTCAACTCCGCCGCGCTATAATAAGTTATTCTTTAACTTCTAATTAAATAAGGCTCATGATACCTGTACTCTTGTGAAGCCCTACTGTTGAGGCATTGAACGGTAATCTTTAACTGGATTCGATCACCTCTTGGAATTCTTCAGTTGATACTTTTATAAACTCAGATTTGCACTTAATAAATTCACGATCCTCCACTCCCAACTAACCCTCAAAACTCACGAATACAGATATACTTAATTTGTATAATCATGTTTTCTTCCTTCGGTGAAAGTTGGTTGGTCAAAATATTCCCCCAGAAGAATCCCCAAGGGGTTAGTCATAGACGCGTATAGATCCGTCACACATCTATTTCAGATCCTTCGGCTCACATACTTTCTCTGATCGCTGCATTGAATACACCTACGCTCCATGGTCTAGCAGTTTTGCTCCTTTTTGTTCAAAAATTCAACTTCCCAGTTTTGTGTTACTTGTGTCTCTGCAGTAAAAATAGTAATCTGTCAAATTTTAAAAGAGGGGTACAATTCCGAAACAAATATTAAGAAAAGAAAGTATACAGTTTTAATACAGAATGACCACACTTATGCCACTGTGTGGCCCACAACACCTTAAAAACATTAGAAGTAGCCCGTACTCTGGAAAAGTCCGCCCACTCTCTTGGTATAGATGATATCTCTCATTAAAGTGGTAGATCAATGTATAATATACCTCTTAAATGAATTGCATACTGTTTTATTATTCGTAAAAATGAGTATTTTTTCCTAAGTATTGTAAAGATGATAAATAGCTTTAAAAAGATTTTACAAACAATGAAAAAATATTATATTTTTGATTTTCTCCAGTGAAAAGACAAAGAAATAAGATTCTGTATCTGAAATTCGGTTCTTTATCTAAAGTAAAATATGCGAAAAAGTGATGTAACTGTCGTTGATATATTCGGTTAGATACAAAAAATGAGGGCACATATTCAACCAACACTTTATTTCAACGAAACACACACATGCATAATACAATAGCCACATACAAGATACATATTTTCTTTTAAACAGAAACGAAAAGATAGTTACAACTTTTTCTGATATGTTATTCAAAAAAGCGGTGGAAGAAAGTACTTTTTTATGCCACGAGTTATTCACCTCATTTTTAGTAGCTTTTATTTCATTTTTTATCTATTTCAATTTTTTCAAGTAATAAATATTTCAGTTTTTTTCGAAATGCATGATGAAAAACTTTTTGGGATGGATTGGAATTTTTTGAGGTTATAAGCTTTTCTGGTGCTTTAAAATTTCTCTTATACTGTAGATGTTTGGCTATAAAAAGTTTCATTAGTTATTTTGCTGAGCAAATTATTCGTTGTGATTAATTTACTTATTAGAATCAGAAGTAATTATAAACTAGATAACTCGCGACTTGAAGTAATTGAATACAAATGCAATATTTACACAATTGAATTGATTTATGTATAAAGTTTTTATATCAAGTCTGTTCGTCTGTTATAAAAGAACAGTAACCAAACTCGGCATACTTTTAAAGAAAAATACTCCAACGCACAAAATAAATTCGTAGGCACATAACATTTTTACTCATATTATACCCTAAGACCTAGAAATATTCTATTGATCACAAATTGTTCGTATAATAAGGTTTGCATATTCCTTTCACTAATGCAGACGGATTTAGTTTAGTATTAACCCTTCTTTGCATGGTGAGGGAAATTTCCATCTTAACATCTACTAAACAAAAAATTCTATTTAAAATAAGTGTCCTACAAATTGGTGGTTTCTGGCAACTTTCTTTTTACGAATATAGCGTAATAATGTTAAAAAAATAAAATGTCTCAATCATTATAGCTGGTTTGAACTTGTCTTGAACTCCGCTAGAAGCGTGCAGTTTCTTGAATATTTTTTTACAACTAATCTGAAATTTTTTGCTAATAAAAGTGATAATGAGTGGGAAAAGGTTTATTTTTTGCGTTTCTGTTATTTTATGTGCAATTTATATCGAATACTACAAATAATATCTTCCTAAACCCAAATGACAGAAATTTACATCACCAGGCAGTTGTTTCACTTCTAACGTATGACGACAATATTTTTTATTACATGTTTATTTTATGCTATTTTTGAAGAGAAATTTAGGATATTGAAGATTACTTGGACCAGTTAGACATTTGGCTATCAGAAGATGGCCTTGATGACGAAATTTGTCACAACGAGTACCGTGATGCAGATGAAATTAGAATAATAATATAATAATAGTTGTTTTTTAGTTATCATCAGGAATAAAAATGAAAAAAGATATTAATTTTTTAAATTTATTTTGTACTGAGCTTAACATATACATTTGCATCATGATGGATATTTCCATCATACTGTTTTTTAATTATTTTATATTATACAGTTATACTAGGATTTTTTTAAACGTTTCCCTTTAATCTAGAGCATGAATTATAACACCCTGATTTATTTCACAAAAAAGAAAAGAACTTACAAATGAGGGTTAATTATTATTAACTAATGGTGGCGGGTCTTGTACTTATGAACCATAATTAACAAACGAGTTCGGCGTTTTAATTGGTTCTCCACATCAAAACTGCTTCACATGATGGAGGATTTCAGGATCCTGTAGATTCAATTTGTGCCAATCATGGGCACACAATGTTCTTCGTATGTACGAGACTCGAACACATTACCCATTTAAGTGTCCTTGACTTTTCGAAAACCAAGGTATCGTGGCTTCTAGTAGAGGTGACAACAGCTGATAATTGGACATAATGTTTTCAGCTGAAATCTATTTTCAAACATAAATGAATTTTAGCATAATAAATAGGATGCTTTCTCTCTCTGTGTAAATGCTTTCATGAAATCAAAGTAATATTAATTTTGAAGTATTTTTCTTTCTAAAAAGTACTCCGAGCTTATGTGCTTTAATACTAGGCGAAAAGAGCTTTCATAAATAATAAAATACTTTTTACAGTTGAAGAGTATGCAACAGGGATTATTTCTTAGTTTTTATAAAATAAGCATTTTTAGAAGAATATAGGATTAATTTGTATTTGAAAGAATTATTCAGAATAAGAGAACAAAATTTTTGATTTATTGATCATTGCATTCTTATAATTTGATGTACTCATTCATGCAGAGTTAAATTAAGTTTTCATTGATTCTTGTTAGACAAATATTTGACGAAATATAATATATCTGTTCACAAAAAATAACAGAACGAACAAAAATTTCTACGTGCTAAGGCAGACGACAGCATACGAGAATTATATCACAATATAATTAAAATTTCTTAAAATAAATTACTTTAGGAAGTTAATGAAAACCTACTGTGGGAACAATTGAGAAGCAAGACACAAATGCTGAAGTTTCGTTAAATCTATTATTCTATTTATAAATGATATACCATAACCACACATATATAGATAGCAATTCATGCAATTTAACGGTAATGTGCTATTAGTGTTAACGTGCAATTATTCTGTAAGCAGAAATAATGAAAGAGAAGAGAAAATATTGTGTTATTTATTAAATATTTCAGATAATGGTAGTGGAGACATCTTAAGTCATGGGCCAACTGGGCCCGGGCACAGGGCCTCGTTTCGTTCTAGATTCAGCTTCAATAAGATCATGATCCATATAATTTTAAAAATCAAATGTTATTCTCGGACATATTCCCTGAAACACTAGGAATTTCGAGCAAAATGCCAACTGGCAACAGTGGCAAGGCAGCATTATTATGGGATGACCATCATCTATGTCTAGACTTAGGCCATACCATCTAGGCGTTGGCCATACACCATCTATATTCATTTTGTCGAAAGGCGGCAGTTGGTCGAGACAGTTTTGGCCTAAGTTCGGGAGTCATGCATATTTATTTGTTGCTGGTTACCGTTTGGACGAGTATTTGTCAACATATTCTTTTTTCAATCTATTTTTAAATTTCACTGATGTGCCCTACTTTTGCATAGGAGCCCAAGGTCTCAAGAAGTATTAAGACGTCCCTCAATGGTAAAGATCTTTAAAAACAGCAGCATTGAATTAAAAATCAGCATTTGAATACACGTATACACACTTAGAACATTTTATGTTATGGCACTTTGTTTGCGACACACGTTTTGGTAATATTAAATGTCTGGTTCAAAATTGAGATATAAACAGTCATAAAGAATAAGTACGAGATTCAAAAATAAGACTAGATAGAAGTTTATATAAGCTCTCCTAAAATAAAATAAACAAAAACAACGAATAAAAAATGATACATATTTCGCTTTTTTCATCACTGGATGTTATTCTAAATTGAGATTTACTATTTGTGAAATTTTTTTATTTACGTTATATCTTAGGATGATCATGCTTGATTTAAAGTACATATTGTCTTAAAATTCTTCTTTTTTGAGGAATTTTATCCTATAAGTTTTTTTTCCACAGCCTTTTTTTTTTAAAGATTTTGATGCTAGACATTTGGTCAATATCCAAATATTTTATTCTACGCTACATATTTTTAATTACTGTAATAACTCCTTTTATTGGATAGATTGCTGCTTTTAGACATTTTATCTATAAAATATCATTGTTTCTTACAGCAAAGAAAGTATTTTTGTCGCAAAGAGAAAGCATTCTTTAAATTTTTTTTAAAAACAAAAAAAGTACTTCTTCTATTGATATTATTATATTATATTAGTTAAAGGATTGTGTGTGTGTGTGCAATTTGTACTGAAGAAAATTGTACCAATATTAAGGTTATTAACCCAAAAAATGAAAGATAAGCCTGTAAGTTTGTACTGGTAATATCATTAATAAACTTTTAATTTGCAATTTTAACCAGTTTGAAAAAATATTTAAATAAATCGAAACCACAATGACTAATTTTTATCCTAAACAAGAAAACTCGAAGTTTAAGCCTTTATTATAAGATGGCTATGTGATTGGCACTTTTCATTTTTTTTTAACACGTACAGTTTTAAATTCCTGAAGAAGTCTTCTTCCTCTTTTTCCCATTTGAAATTTAATAATAAAATTTAAGAATTAAGTTCTTTCCCGGAATTGTAACTTTTTTGCTCTCAATAAAAATTTCAGTTTTTTTATGAACTACTTTTTTAAAGTGTTCTTAAATCACCTTCTACTTCTCGTAGTTGAATAAATTATTTTTTTCTGTCGTTGGAAACATAAAATAGAAAAAAAAATATTGAAATATTTTGTACCAGTTAAGTCATTTTAATTTATAAAATAAAAATCACAGTTATTTTTTTAAAAAAAATAATAAATAAAAACTTACAAATAAAATAAATGAAGTTATAATGTTGTAATAAGTTGTATTAATTCTACTAACATTTCCCTTATATTTAAAGCAGTTTAACTTAAAATTTATAGGTTTTCATGGAAGCCGAGCAATGTTTTTCTGTAAATTAAATTCTAATGCAGATTAATAACATTTATGATATGATTAATTTTTTCAGCAATTTTATGTGCAGCTGATGTCATTCCTCCGTTCATGGGAAAGTATTTTGCAACAACATTTTTTAAAACTAGAGCTTTAATTTCGTTCTACATATCGCGAGCAACGAGGTATGCTTACACTGCTTTACAATACAACTGCTTTCAATAATATATTCATTTTCCATAAATATATTTTCTTTCGGACAAGTTTGGTTTTGACTCGGTTTACTGATTTTTAGACATATTTTAATTTCAAATATCTGTTTAACCTTGATATTTGTTAGAAAAATAATTGAGTTGTTGCTGTATATACATTTAGAAAAATGAAACCTGTATTCTAATTGATGTTTTCCGTGAAATTGGATGATTACAGTTATACTCTGAACAATATTAATGCGCGTACTTCACCAAATTTTTTCATTACAGTTCTCCATTTACATTTTGACTAGAAAATTTCGTTTAAAACCAGCGACAAGTTGATTCTATTCCATAAAAACTTTTTGGATTACAGTATTTGTAAAAACAATGATGCGATTTTCATGATAAGATATCAATGATTTCAGTCTGTATGTGTAACGAATTTTGAAGAAACTGTGACAGAGCTCTCTGAAAAAAAGAATTCAAGAAAAATAGTTCCCGGGCTGGATATCTTTAGGGATTTTACTCGTAGCTTAAATACTAGAAAGACTTTAAACACATTAAGCTAAATTAAGGTAAATACATGCAACACTTAGCGTCTTTTTGGAATGAATTGTGCGCCGATTCTGTTTTACCAAGCGAGGGATTACCTATTAAAATAAAAGAGAAAAATTCGCGATTTTTTATTTCCCAAACTACGTCAATGGACCCAAAAGTAAAAGATCAAACTCTGTCCAAACATAACGTTTTCTCATGACTAGAAGGGTTTGGGGAATAAAGACTCAAGACGTGCCCATTATCCTTATACATGATATCCGGATACATGTTCAGGTCGCCTAAAAACACGAATGATGAGTCGCACTCGGAGAATGAATCCGGTTGTCCTGGATCAATGACTAATGAGCTCTGGACGTGAGACCATGTACCATCGGATGATTCGAGTGCATGGTGGAAGTTTGGATTGCTCATAATTGAGACATCGTGGACATGAGGATATACTGTTGGAGGTGCTACTACAGCCTTTTCTGTCTTTCCATCATATTTTGCTTGTAAACCTGATTGATCAGCTCGGGGTTTGTGATAATAATGCAAGAACACGACGGCCAGGAATGTTATCAGGATTGCGAGTGCCACAGGGATGGTAATGAAAATGGAGCTGAATTGGATGGTAAAGGTATCGTTTCCCATGTCTTCCATTTCGGCAATGAAGGTTTCAGATGCTGGGGGGTGAAAAAGAAAGTTTAATGAGCTGAAAAGAAGAGATGAAAACGAATTCAAGAAATACAAACCAATATTTTTAGAATTTGAATAAAAAATAGCATACAGTAATCATCTTAATTTTTTTTACACTGTCGTATTCGAAATAAGAGTTTGATTTAAGGTTTTTGACCGATTAAATTTATTTTTCTAAAAAAAAACACAAATTACGTGAAAGAAGTGCATATACATATTACATACAGTTTCTTTTTTTTGGAATTTAAAAAATTATTTATGCGGAAAAGATATTCTCTGGTATATAGATGAAAGGAAAATGAAACAAAAAATTACTTTTTATGTTAAATATTGCCACGAAGGTAATGAAGTTTGTGAAGGTAAAGGTATTTGATATCTTTTTACGGTAAAAAGTCAAAGCAACTTTTATTAAAGAAAAACAGGTACTTCAGTGCGTTTTAACATTTATTGCAATGAGAGGACGTCTATTAAATAGATATAAAAAAAACATCTGGTACATTTAACAGTTTCTTCCGAATAAAATTTTTTTAAAGAAATTACTGTCGAAATGATAATGTATGATAAAGCGGAAATCGAAAAAAAACTTGATCAGACTGATTTGAAGGTGCAGGGAGAGAAAGAGAGAGAGAGAGAGAGAGAGAGAGAGAAGAGTTAGAAGGTATGAAATGTTACAAAGTACATTGCACTATTTACTGTTGAATAATACCTTATCAATAATGAACTTTTTTAATTATTTATATTACAGAAAAATAATTTTATTTTGAATTTAAAATCCTCTAACCAAATTCTTTTTTCTATTAAATTTTGAATTTATATTTATTTATTTTTTGATTATTCTTCTAGTAATCTGTATACTTTAGAAAATCTTTTCCGAATAAGTAGTTCCAGTAATTTTTTCCTTCTATATACCCGCGATTGTTCTTAATATACATACCTATTGTTAGAACAAAAACCTGAATCAATTAATTTATTTAACATTTAAAAAAGGTGATTAGAGTAATATAATTTTATCTTTTTATGTATTGCTTTTAGATTATTTGTTTGTTAAAGCTAATTTTTATTTTAATTTTGTCCTGGAGCCAACAAAATAATTACATAGAATTAATCAAATTATCAGTTTCATCTAGGTCAGAACTTGATCCATCTGACTCGAATTAAATTTTCTCAAGCATTGCTTCATTGCTGTAATTGCAGTTGTATTATCAATTTTCAGTAAATGTAGGAAAGTGGTAATCGGACCAATAATAATTTAATATTAATTTCGTAGCATAAAGCTTTCTTCGCAGATAATAAAGCAATTCTTGAAAACACTCAGCTTTCCCTTACGAAGAGTAAGAGGCATTTATTCTTAGCTTCATATTATGAGGATTATTTTCCCAGAACAAATTACCTTAGCTGCAGCAAATAAGATGGAATATTTTCATGATTAGATGGAACAGAAATCATCAGATCAATTGGCTCTCTTTGATAGCTGTCTGTTTTTTGTTATAAGTAGGAAATATGGTTGCGGGGGAGTAAAATGTGTAGGTGTTTTTGTTTGCTGTAGAAATGTCAGTTTGAATTAAGTTAAATCAACTACAATTTTTTGGTTCGAGTTTTCATTACTATTGGGAATTAAAAATGGCTTAACAAGTTTTTTTAAAAATTATTTTTTATTATTTAATTAAATATTTCTCGAATTTACATTTATAGAGATTTTATACATACGTTAGATAAAAATCAATAATTCTTTGGAAGCGGATTATAAATACGTTGAAGATACAAGACTATTTACCCCTTAACCAGCCAATTTTTTTACCCAAAATGTTAAAAAAAAAACCAGGCATTTATTTTATTACACGAGATGTGACACACACAAAAACGAGACCGGTCCACAAATCATTGTACTTACAGAATCAGTTCTCCATGACAGTATCACCATCAAAGTAATTCTCTTCAGCATTCACATACTTCTACATTCGATGCTGCTATTGTTGGTAACAGTTCTGAAACGAGGGTTTTGGAAGGCCCTTCAGAAGATTCTAGGTTTTTGCCAGAACCTCTTTAACTGAGGTAAAATGGGTTCCCTTTAAGAAAGATTTAACTGTGTAGGAAGTAAAAAAAAGTCGCATGGGGCAAAATCAGGTGAATAAGGAGGACGCCCCATCATAGTAATGTTTTTGCTGGTCAGAAACTGCTTGACTGATAGGGCAGTGTGAGAGGGTGCATTGTTTTAGTGCAACAACCATCCATCACTCCCTAATTCCGGAATCCCCCCCCCCTAATTTTTTCACGAAGTCTTTTTAGTACTTCAATGTAGTAAGTGTTTGTAAACAGTCTGACCACTAATGTGAGTGGGAACCCACTCATATCACAAATTTTGGCAATGTTTTGGTCTGTAATCGCGGACCTTGGTCGACCAGCAGGTTCATCATCTTCCACATTGACCTTTATCCCATCCCTCTGAAAACCTCTTATACTATTTAAACACATATGCATGAGATAAAATTTCATCTCCATAAGTCTCGGTTAGTATTTGAAATGTTTTCGTGGCTTATTTCTTAAGTTTCTTGTGAAACTTGATGTTGATTCGACTTTTTTGCGGCAGAATGCAGGTTCCCGTGTTCACTCACTGACGCATGAATCCCAACTGGCGGGATCGATTAAGGCGAAACTCTGGCCGCATGGATAGATGAGGTGCGTGGGCTGACGTCACTAAAACAGTTGTTGCCAACTTCACTCTTTTTTGAAGCTACATGCTTAGTCTCGTTTATTTTGTGTCACACCTTGTAAGCAACTAAATACCATACAATTTCCCGCCTTCACCATAAAGAAATTGCTTGATGAAAAGCATTTCAGAACCATAGACAAACTGCATTACCTTTTCAAAACACTAGCACTAAATAGTACATCATACGAATTAAATTACGCTCAAATAAAAAAAAATAAAGAAAATATCTTCCTGTTTGCTCGTACAGCCCACGGGCAAACCAGTTGCGGCCAACTTTCGGTAACCCGTACATTGTAAGGGCAAACCAGTTAATTTTTATGATGTTATCTGAAATAATTCAACTATGAATAAAAAGAGGACTAAATCATGGGCTGAAAGATCCATTTTTATTTGTAATGATGTTTAACATTATAATCATGTATTTTTTACTAAAATTTACGAATATTCGTTGAGTTAAAAAAAAATCGTGAAATTATTATTAAATAAAGATTAGCAAATAATTTCTTACTTCCTCGAATAGTGAGGAAGGCACTGCGAAAACTGTAGCCTATCGTATTAGCTCCTAAACAAATATATTTTCCAGCATCCTTCTTCGAAACTCCATTGAGAATTAATTTATTAATGAAGGATCCATCGGATCTTTCTTGCACTTCTGTGGATTTTAAAATTCTGAAGTACTCTCCGTGAACTTTTATTACTTTTCCATCTGTCTCGTCTTCATTCGGGTCTGCTTGCTTCAGCCACTTCAAAAAGATTCAAAACACGTTTTAAACATACGGTAAAACAGGGTGCTCTATTGAAAAAGCAACTCTAATTTCGAAATGCTTTTCAAATTAATTACTAAGAAATGAAATTTACTTGAACATGAGGAATAATTTCACTTTTAACTCTGCATTGAAACATGGCCGAACCACCTTCTTCAACAGTGGTATTGATCGGATGAATTCCTCGAAGTTCTGGTTTTTTTCTGTCTCCTAAAAAACAAATAAATGGAATTTATACTTTTTTGTAACTTTACTGTTACATAGAAACTATTTTAAATATTTTCTTGGCTGAAGATTTTGCATAAATTCAAAAATACGTAGTATCAAATGGTTTATATCTAAGTATTTACAAACAGAATAACAACTTATTTTAGAGGGGAAAAATGTGATTTTTGTATTATCTTAGGGAATAATTTCAGTCCCATTGTTAAACAATATGAGTAAAATTCAGATTAAAATAAAGATTTTTTTTTTGTAATTTACGAGTATACTTGAATGGTGGTTGTCTCCTACTATTTGATGACTAATTTTTTATACCTTAGATCCTATTTTTTTAGGTATATACAAGAATTACGACCTAGAGGTACCTTATGAACCTTTATTCTCTCTATTCTGGAGTGTATGGCATTTGGTAAATATAGGAGACGTTTCATTAGGATGCTCCAGTGATTTTTCCTTAATTTCAACCCTCCTTCATTGTCATTAAATACTTTATAAGTAACACATATATATTTTTTTTAAATAAATTTATTTGCAAAACTCCCCATGATCTACATTGCATAACATGATGCTTACAGACGTAAGTGGTAACAACATTATAAAGTAACAATAATAATAAAAAAAACATAATTAAGAAACAAGATATCAATCATTGGCATGGCCAAGTAATTTTAGCGCGTTTTTCACATGATGCATTTTACAATAATGCAACTAATGAACTTTTTACTAGCAGAAAATAGTACTGTACTTAAAAAAAATTTATAAAAATTTAAAAATTATTAAATTTAAATATAATTCGGCTCATCTAGGGCACAAATGCGACCAAATGCCGAAAACCCGAGGTCAATTGGTTGCTTATTGGCTGAGAAAAAGGTACGACAAAATATGGAACGAAGACGAAATTTGCGTCCTAATAGCGCTTTTGTTCCACTACGTGAAAAACGCGCTAAAAAACTTAAAAGAGACAAATATAAATAAAAGGAAGGGAGGAAATTCACAAATATAAAGAAAGGAAGGTATCTATAAAATTTTAAAAATCTATACATTAAACACATTTTCTCAAGACATTAAGGCTTTCAGAACAATTGACCAACAAAGACAAAATCAGTGGCCAGAAAATACCTAAGCGTTTCAGCTCCTTTTTAAAATCTTCTCTTTTACAAAAATATAGATTATAATATAACAAGACATGTTCCGCGGTTTCAGCTTCCAGACCACAAGAACAAATATCATTACCAATTAAGTTAAACCTAGATAAATAGCTCTTAAAATTTCCATGTCCTGTTAGAATCTCGGATAAAAACTATTTAGATAATACACTTAGTTATTAGGAAATTAACGTGTGTTGGCACAGCATAGTGAAATATGGATCTTGTTACAATAAAAAACAATCAACGAACTTACGACTTTTAGCTCAAATATCATTCGTGAGAGGCTGTTCCTTTCACATAATACTCAGATAATTTTAAACTGTATTTTTGGAATAAATCATCTGTAGCCATTAACCATTCAAACAGAATGACTATATCTAAAATATGTGATACTCTAATGGGGTAGTATTTTTGAGTTAGCCACCACACACACACCACACACACACACACACACACACACACACACACCACACACACACACACACACACACCACACACACACACACACACACACACCACACACCCACACACCACACACACACACACACACACACACATTCTCCTGTACTTCACTTACATAATCTACTGATATTCGAAACTTGTTTATGACCTTTCAACTTCATATTTTTAAAATAAATAGTTTTCATAATCTTATTGAATAATCGGTACTACCATTATCAGTGGGAAATATTTAAATAAATTTGTTGAATAAAATACAGATGATGATATACTGGTGATGTATTTTGATGTGCTGGTTAATTTCAAGAAGTGAACTGATTTATGGAAGCACATTCTCTATGTCATTCATGATCCAGCAGCATGAAAAAGTATATAACTAGCTTCGGTAAATACAAATGAAAAACATTAAAACATTGCTTACTGTATGACTAAAATGCTTTCAAGTAGCCCAGTTTAATTCCTGAAAATATAATATTTAATATAAAAATATTTATATAAAAAAGAAAGCTACATAGTTGTTTTCTCATTCGGAAATCACATTTGAATGCTGGTTGCTTGTGAGAAGATCGTATTAGCCTTGTATAAGAAGGAGATAGGGTTGCCAGCACGTGTCGGAATTCAGAATGGCATGATCTACTATCGAAAGTGTGGTTTATCGTTCCACGATATTGCTACTCTCATTGGTCGGAATCCAACGACTATCATGTGAACATTAAATAGATGGGTTCAGGAGGGTCATACTGAAAGCCCTTCAGGATTTCAGTAAAGTTCCCACCATTAATATACGAAAGAACAGACAAGTTGTAGTATCGGTCTTGAAGGATTGCACAGCCACAACGTGGACCTTGAGTCTGGAAGTGGGCTTGTTTGCAACGCGATAAATATCCATACAGACGTTGGGACGATATCTGAAGCAGCACGGGCTACCAATATTGCGGCTTCCCTTGACACTGCAGCATATAGACGTATGGCGACAGTGATACACTCAACGACAAAACTGGATGCAGAAGGAGCATCAGGTCATCTTTTCAAACGAATCTCGGTTTTGCGGGTAGCATCATGATGGAAGTAACCATGTCTGAGAGGAGAGCGCCTGTACCCTGCTTGCATTCAACATAGCCATACGGTTCCTGTATTTGGTATGGGTAATACGATACAAACGTCTCTTGTTCGTATCGTCAGTAATCTGAACAGTCAACTTTACATTTCTCAGACCTTAAGACTGTTGTCTGTCCTATCTAGGAGGCCTCGGAGACGTCATCTTCCAGTAAAATAACGCAAAATTTTATACTGCCAGTTGTCTTCTGATCTACCTTGATACAAAGGGTGTTCTATTCTTGCCCTAACCAGCACGTTTTTCAGATTTCTCACCAATTTAAAACATTTGGTTATAGGTTACTGAAAGACTGGTACACCACCACCTTTCAGTCATTATGATTGATAAAATGTGATATAAATTTGAAGCAGCATGTAATTCCTTGTCCGTATCAGTTATTCATGCTCAGTTCGTCTTATACCTAACTGGATTAGAACCGTGTTAGCAGCCAGAGGCCGAAGTTTTGTGTACTAATTTTGGACACTGTGTCCCCCCCCAAACTGATGACAAATTTAATCATATTTTCATTCTACTGTACTGTATTTGTACAATAAATGAAGTTTTGTTATTTGCTTTCTTTCCTGGTGTTTCAAATTTAATGGTCAGAAGTATATATATTCCCACACTCTCAGCTTTCTTTGACATAATAAATGCGTTAATTGCAGAATAGTGTAAAAAACGACCAAGAAAGCCCAGAAGAGTGGGACGTATTCCACGTATCCAAAAAAGTTATTTAAATCAAAGAACTTGATAAAAAATATGATATAAAAACAACTCTTTCATTTTCTAAATATCTACATTTACATGTTTAGTATTTATGCGTTTAATGTTGTAGCACTTATATGCATAAGCACATTAATACGCATGTCGGAAATGATTCAAAATCAGTCTCACTAAAAAGATCCACCTCATTCACTTTACTTGAAACCAATGGTGATTTTCAAAGAATGATGACTTTTGGAGATGAATTGCTTTCAAAAGTATTTTGTAGTACTGACTTTCTCAAAACAGATTTTCTATATTTGTTATTTTTTATTGCTCCTTTAGCTTTAGAAGCTCATTATATTATTCTTGGTATCAAACTAAAAAAAATTTCAAATCTTTTTTTGGATGTTTAGGGCGCACTTTATAATTGGATCAATATTTAAGAAAATATTTTTTTAGACTTATACAAAAATTTAGGCCCTCAAAAATTAAATTAGAAGTTAATTAATAACTATCATCCAACCGCTGTATCGGAACAATCAACGGTCTTAAATCACATTTGACTATATAATATATATATATGGATTATTCAGTAATTTAATATAATTATTGTTATTTTGAATCGAACTGAGTGAGTGAATATTAACGTCGCACTGTTCAGCTGGCTTTTGGCGACGGACCGTGTAATTTTGAACCATGGTTAAGTGACGCGGACGACACCTAAGCTGGCATCCCCTCTCCTAACTACCACACCAACGGGAGGACGTTTGAGCTCTCGACAGATTTAACGTGCATCACTCCCCTACATGGCGGGTCTTCAGTGGTACTGGGGCTCGAACTCATGACACACTAGCCATGATCCGATACCTTGACCACTTGGCTACCGCAGCCCCTCGAATCGAACTGAGAGTTTTGTTATTAATTATAGTAATAGTATGGAATTATTTAATTTTTTTAGTACAAAATCTCCAGAGAATTTCTCTCTCTCTTTAGAACAATTATAATTTCTAAAAGTAATGAATGAAAAACATAGTCCCTTAGCAGTTCATATTTTGATGTAATTTATAAATATGTAAAATTAAGTTTTAGTTATGATTTGTGTGGAATATAATATGAAGACAGAGAAATGTTAGAATAAAAGAATCTACCATAAATACGTGATACAAGCTTTACCTCCCAATATAAGAGAAAAGACTTTGAGCATGAATTGGATAGCATTGTTGAATCCCTAAAGTATAGCGGAATGGTCAAGCTGTCAAACATCTAAATAGGCTTGGCTTAAGTTATTTGTTTACCTTACCGTGTCCTCTGCGCACATATATCTTGTCTATCTCCCCGTCACTCACAACCAAGTATTAGTAGAGATTCAATTTGAAAATTACAGGTGTGTGCCATAAGCGTCGATTCTACCTAGAACTGGACTCTGCTATTATCATTTTCGTAGTCAATCATGTTTCATTTGTTTCCTTTTAAGGTATCCGAATACTTGCGACATCTTTTTTTTTTTTTTAAATATGGAGATAAGGGGATTTTTTGTGGTTTTCAGATTTGTTTAGTACATTTTATGAAAAATATGCTAAAATTAAGAAGAGAAAAAGAAATTATTGTTACTAAAATGGGTAAAAATTTACAAAAAATAACATAAATGGGACCTATTCTATACCAAAAGTTTATGAACAAATTTTCAATTTTTCAATTCTAATGTATTGCTATGTTATTCATTTCTGAAATGACCTTCAGGATAAGAGATATTTAAATTTTTACAAAAACTAGAACCCTTTATGTTAGTTACTATATTAAATTGCTTAAAATAACAGTGATTATATTAATATACGGGACTGTAAATTTTGTAATAAAGCAGTGATTGAAAAATCTGAAGGTTAGAAACAATTCTACTATTATACAGAACATTCACAAAAAATTTAGTTAATTATTTTGAAAACTTTATCAGCAATCGCTGTCCCCGTTTGAGCATTTAAAAAAAATACAGATTTCGAGTAAAACGCGTTTTAAACTGCTTTTACTAAAACACTTGTAGTTTTTGTTCTAATGAACGGAAAATAATAAACTTGGTATTTTTATACAGCTAATAAAATGGCCTCTATAAAATAAAATCATAAATAAATGTAAATGTTTGGCAAAATTTACAATTTTAGGGGAATCCTTAAAAGGGTGATTGCTAAGAATAAAAGCAAATTTGCATGATTCTAGAAAAAAATTAAACTATTTGAAAGCATTCAGAGGCATTTTAAGTTATTTTCGCTAATGGAAAGAGTTGTGATTTAGTCTTTTCTTTATGGAGTTTTCATTTATCTTGATAATCTTATTAAAATATGTTTCATAATGGGGCTTTAATTATTAATGTTTGTTATATATTTAACGATGTTATACATGCATTTATTTTTTTACTTTTCAAGGATTGGACTTGAATAAGCTACTCTCTCTATTTTCTTTTTTTACATTACTAAGGTTTAATTTTTATTTCTGATTTGATGTGAAACGAAATCATTAAAAAATGCCGATTGAGTGATCGCGTGTTTTATACCTTTTTTTCTATTTGCATAGAAAAAAAGAAGTGTAGTGAACATTAACATGAAACAGTTTTTTTAAATTAGTGGACTTTTGAAAATTTCTCATAAAAATGTATTACGGAAATAACTAATTTTCAATTTATTCGTTTTTGTGGAGAAAGATGTAAATTCAAATCATTAATCTTTTGCAGGTAATATTTGCATTTTAAAAATATATACGTATTTCAATTTCACCTTAGCAGTTATTTCAGCAGTTATTCTTTGAGAACTCATTAATTTGATTGATGGCTGAATTTTTCAATGACTGAAGTGGTATACTTGATGATATATGGAAATTTAATTTGGTTTATTCAGTGTTTTTTTATTATATTCCAATTTAACTATGATTAAAGATTTAGTAACTAATTCACACACATAAAACTATAACGAAATACGGATCAACGTTGATTTTGGAGATGTTATTCATTGCACAAATCTGTTCAGTGTTTTCAAAATCTTCGAATAATTGGCAAAAATCCAAAAAAATGGAAACATTTTAAAAGATCCGAATTTCTTTTTTCTTTTAATTTCAAGTATTCAAACGACTTAGGAATTATATTAAAAAGGTGTAATCATAGACAAAATAATATTAAAAGCTTGAAATAATCCAAAGAAAGGTTTTCTATATACAGTGTGAATGACAGAAATACTTTGCTTAGCAAATTAAAGAAATGTAAGTAGTTTTGATATTCAGGAAAAAATAAATAACCTGAATTTAATAAAATAATGAAAAGGGAAAGAAACATATGAAGCCCAGTGGCTGAGTGGTTAATGCATCGCTCTTCCCCACCACAGGTTCGAAATACAAACCCTGGGCTGGGCAAGGTTGACTCAGCCTTTCATCTCTTCAGTGGGTCGATAAATAAGTATCAAGCTTTCTTGAGAACTTAACACTGGGGGTTTCATGTCAGGCTGACCACCTGACCGAAATATCTGCTCATGCACCTCAGAGCCCAAGGTCACGTACACTGAGTTGGGTACAGTAGGCCTTGGCCCTCATTGGCTGTTGCGCCACTGAGTTAAGTTAAAGAAACATATAGAGAGCATCTTTATGATAGAATTTAAAGATAGAGACATATCCATAGACATAGATAGAGTACATATCCCAGTTCTCTTCTTTGGGTGAGCGAGAGTTTATTAACGTCTCACTCAAAAGTAACACACAAGGGCTATTGACGACTGAACTCGTAATCGGTCAAGTGATTAGGACACCAGAGCTAGCACTCCCTCCTCATTTCCAAGGAATCATGCCACGTCAATGGAAGGACTTGAACTGGAATGGAAGGACTTCCACGTCAATGGAAGGTGCATCAGCTCTATATTGCTTGTCTTCAGAGGCACTAAAGCTTGAACTCGTGACACGACGGCCACGAGATCGAGACTATAACCACTAGGTTACCACGATCACTTCTCTTCGTAGGAAACATAGCACGAGGAATAAAAAAAATTGTGAGAGAAACAGTAATGATTTAATTGAAACAAGATATCAATCATTGGCATGGCCAAGTAATTTTAGCGCGTTTTTCACATGTTGTATTTTACAATAATGCAACTAATAAACTTTTTACTAACAGAAAGTAGTACTGTACTTTAAAAAAAAAATTAAATTTAAATATGATTTGGCTTATCTAGGGCACAAATACGACCAAATGCCAAAAACCCGAGGTCAATTGGTTGCTTATTGGCTGAGAAAAAGGTACGACTAAATATGGAACGAAGAGACGAAGACGAAATTTGCTTCCTAATAGCGCTTTTGTTCCACTACGTGAAAAACGCGCTGAAAAGGCTTTCCGAAAGGGTACGAAGTTTTCTAAATCGGGAAAGATTTTTGGTTTGATAAATATTTATTGGGGACAAAAATAATGTTTAATTAGAAAAATGAGTATTAACTTGATTAAAAATTAATTACTATTTATATTTGAAAACTAACATTAATTAATCTTAGTTTTACAGTGAAACCAGTCATTTTTCAGAACATGAACTCAACACCGATTAGTGCAAAATAGAAATTAAAAAGAATATAATGTTTTCATTTTTATTTGGGAAAGGATTTTCCCCAGCGAATTTTGCTCTATCTTAAAACCATATGTGAACTCATTAACCATATAATAATAACCTACTGACTGAAGTTGCCTACAAAATATTATTTTATGTACATGTTTATTTGTTTCTAATAACTTGAAACTTTGTAAATGTTTATACCTGGTATGACATCAAGAGCCACAGTGTAATTTCGATGTCCATATAAATTATATGCAACGCAAGTGTAATTGCCTTGATCCTCATCTTGAAGATTGCGGAAATATAAGCTCCAACGACTTCTTTTTGAACCAGATGAAAATGATGTGTTCAAAGGCTGATCGTTTTTTAACCAAGTGACCTGTGGTTCCGGAAACCCTACAGCTTTACACAGAAGTCGAACGGATCCTCCAGCTGGACGACTCAGACGTCCGTTAATAGTGCGTGTTACATTGATCAGATAGGGTGGCTCTGAAAAATGTGTTAAAAAACAGAGATGCTCAAGATAAATTGATTAATAAGTTTATTTCCAGTTCATTTACATAAGCTTTTAATATAGCTTCTATTTAGTAATTTTTAACTTACCTCTGTCCCCATGCTTGTAAATTCCTGATGGATCATATTCCGAATCTCCAGAAGCTATAATTAAACAAATAGACATGATCGATGGGTTTTTACACGTAAGGGAAACTTCATATTGTTAACTAAAGTTAAGCACATGAAAATGATGAATAGATTCTAACTTATATCGAGAATTTTAATGTTACTTACCTGAATTCAATAAATCTTAATAAAGTTTTCGAAATGGATGTTAGAAAGAGTTAAAAATTAATTTACCTTTAAGTAATCAACCTGTGGGCATCGAGGTTTTCAACTGATTTTCCATTATAATGTAATTTTTTGAATGGCTCTATATGCCTTAGATATAAACATCGTATAGTTATTAAACTTACCTTATATCTCACTCTACTAGAAGTAAATCGGTCGATATGGAAATCAAAAAATGTTCCTAAATATCGATAACTAGTTATATGGTTGCAATTAATTAAACAAATTGCAGGAAGTTGGTTGAGAAGGTATATTTATAAGACCATACTATTTTTAAAGATTATTTCAGCTTTAATTTTTGAAAGTTGTTATGGTATACAATTTAGCTTTGATATGATTATAAAAATTGTCAGCATTATAAAATGATATATCATTCCTTAAAATAGATAATTAATTCCTTTTCTTTTTTTGATTATCATTTCTTAAAAAAGAAATTGTACATTGTACAATACAACTTGAATTGCATAATATATATATATATACTCGTATATATATATCTCTACTTAATAATAATGGTGTTAACTTGATGGGGTACAAACGCATGTAATCATAATAACATAGTTAAATCATTACATATTTGAGCACACCGCATTAAATGGATGTTTGATAATAGGCTTAAATCACGAATATCCTACAACTGTACTTAAGGGAGAAATTTGTCTTCTAGTTTGAAACAGTGCATTATAACTACCATATTTAATGGAAGTTGAGTTATGTAGTTTACAATTATGAAAGGTTCTTGAAGAGAAAACAATGATTTATTTTAATTGATTTAACATTTGTCATTAATATTTTAAAAAAGAAAAATTTGTTTATAAGTTAGAGTCCCGTTTGATTTTCTTAAGATAATGTATAAAAATCAAGATGACAAAACAGTATGAGAAAAAATGATCCAATTTGACATGTAATGTATAAGCAAACTTTTTCATGAATAGCTATGTGATTTTTTAAATTTTTTAAAAGAACCTTGATAAATTATATTTAATATATAATTAAAATTAACTAAAAAAATAAACTGTACTTGAAGAAACGTGAATTACTTTTACAATAATTTTGTTTGAGTTTATCACACAAAACAGATAAAGATATTTCAAATAAAAAAAACATCTAATTTTTTTAATTCTATGAAACAAAAAGCCTTATATCTATTTCTGACACAAAATGCTTCTTAATAATACACAGCAGAAAAACAAAACAGTAAAAACAAACTATTTCTTTTGAATTAATAATTTTGTATCGTAATTTTTCTGAAATTTTGTGACGCGATATTTCTGAATTCATTGCTTTTTTCCTTAAATGTAATGTATCGCTGCTAACAATTAAATTTTTTGAATATAATAAATTATTTTAATAAGAAATATTTGAGAACTTTAAAACAAAATTTAATTAAATACACAGCTCTCACTCAGATATTTTAAAACATATTTAACTACTAAAACTGACTTCAAATTCGATAAAGAGATCAATTTCAAAGCACAGTTTCATACAATCACTGTAAAATTCGTACACTTTCGTGAAAGAAATACGAATCAATATGACGCGTCGTAAAATCAGGTATCTTTATCAAGATCAATTTTCTTTTATATTTCTATGGGGTAAATAGTTACAGATCGAACAAGAATGAAAATTAATCGAAAGACGTAACAATCTGCTCCGTGAAAAGAAATTCCATGAATCTTTCTATCACATCGTCAACACATCATAAGTGAATAGAGGCATCGGATAGATCAACGGTAAAATCAAAATGGACTTGAAGCCCATAAAAAAGGATATGGTTTGTACTAACCAAGAACCACAAGAGTCACGTTCGTATCTACTTTCCCGAAACCGTTTACTGCTCTGCAGATGTAGACTCCAGAATCCTGAGGGACGGTAGACTTGATCTTGAGGACGCCATTACTTTGGACGCGGAACCTATCTTCATGAAAGATATTTAATGGCTCGTTTCCGCGGTACCATTCGAAAAATAGTGTATCCGGATCGGCTTGGACTGGACATGGGAGCTGGACTTTGGCCCCTTCTGGAACTATGCGTTCCATTACATATGCTTCGGGGACCAGGCGAGGTGGACCTAGATAAAAGCATAATGATGTTTAATGTTCATGTAAGAGTAGTTTGCTTGAAAATCAAGAGGTAAAAAACTTAGTAATACTAGGTGCACTTAAAGAAAGCATTAGTTTTATTGCGAAACAAGATCAGGATCTAATTCTATATTAAAGGAATTGCTTACAAGAGAACCATATTATTGATCTATGCGATCGTTTTTTATTGCTCTAAAGCACTTCCTAGCAAAAAAAATCGATTCCTGGACCATTCCTGGCATGAAAAATATTTGCTGAATGACGATTTACCCAAAAATGTCATTACTTGGATCTCGAATTGGATCATAAATCGGGTATTAAAGCAGTAAAAATATTATGTTAATATTTTTAGATATTATATTGATGATTGAAAGCCATATTAACACGTTTGGATACAATAAATATAGGTCTGAAAAAAGATTTTCCGAAAATTATTTACCTTGTAGGGTGTGTCTGTAAATCTTTTTTGTGATTAAATTAGACCAGAAACGTTCATTGACCTATTTATTGCACATTAAATTAATTAAAATATGAATTCTTAGATGAACACTTTATTTATTTCAAATGTGCATTATATTTTCCAAAAATTACATTATTCTTCCAATTTTATATAACCCATTTATACTTGTCCTTTAATTAATTAAACAACGTTTTAAGAATTAGGGTGTGCTTCTTTAATATATTCAAATGATTTATATAGTTTTTCTTTAAATTTTGTTTTATGAAGATAAATGGAAAATTTACCTTTCAGTGTAACATTAAATAACTAAAAAACGTTCAAACTCAAAGAATTATGTTACTTAATAGAAATAAATATTCTTTTCTGAAAGTGAAACTTATTTTCATAGTCTTTTTTCCGAAATTCATCTGAAATCGGATCGATTGTAATACCTTCTTCCCCGTTTTAACACAATTTTTGGCGACAGAATAATTGCCTCATCATTATTTGTGCACAATATATTGTTTTCAAAATCTAATTTTTTAAAAAAGCTTTCACATACCAACTATCTAAAATGAAACTTAAAAAAAAAACAGAATAAAGGGGTTAAAAATTAATCGTGCAGCTCATTTCATGATTAAGGTAACAATTTAATAATGAAACTCATCTAGCTTCAAGTCACGATTACTTTTGATTTATTCGACGTGACTTTGGGGGAAAGAATATTTCTCTCTGCTCGAATCAATTTCAAATTTCCTTTTCTCCCACAAATTAGGTTTTTCAGTTTTAGCTTAAGAACGAAATTTATTTTTTTAAAAAGAAAATTTTTGAGAGTTCAATTATTATTTTCTGTAAGGATTTATGTGTTCTTTTAGAGAAGTGTTGCATTGAGAACAAATGAAGTTACAGTGTAATAAATTGTTTCAATACAATTATTTTTGTGGAATAAGTTAGTCATGAAATTTAATTTTATGACAAGCAAAAGGATCGTTAATTCCAGATTTTTTTCATTGATTAGTATATTTTTTTCAAGAATATATGTAATGAAAAAATTTTCGCGAATAATTTGAATCTTTAAAATGTTGTGGATGAAGTATTCAGATCCTTGTGAGTATATCACTAATTTAACCTTTTAACCGTCATGCCCGAATATTATTCGTGGTAATTGTTTTGAGAGCATCTTATTGCTTTATACCCGAATACATATCAGGAGAAATTAATTTCTGCTTCATCTCTTAGTCTTTTGCATAATGGCCATAATTTATGTACTGAAATCATCAAAATAACTTAACAGTTAAAGAGTTAAAGCATAAACTTGATGTAGAGTGGGTTAAAGACTTTATCAAATGTAAATGTTTTAAAATATTACATTCAAATAAAGATTCCTAGCTTGAATTAAAATTGTATCTCATAGAACTGCTAAAAAAATTCTATCATGGATCATTTTGTAAATTTATTAATGGAAATATATGTAGCCACATTACAAGAAAAAAATTCTTGATGGTTGTTATAAATTTCTTTTGATTTTTTAATGTTATACTTTGTTTTATTAATCCCTAACTTTTTTTCAAAAACTGTGTTAAAGTAGTAATATACTGTTATAAGTGGGGTATTGTGAGAACAATAACTATTAATCCTAAATAATAAGGAGATTGTTGTATTCAATATTTCAGATTATCTGTTGATTGAGTTATTTGGGATAATGAGCAACAAAGGTTTATAATGTTCAGTTCTGTTTCCCTGGCACCAAATATCCATTAGCCACTGCCTTCATATCTCATAATTTTGAACAATGGTCAGATAACGATATCAAGACCTGAGTACACACCTCACTCATCACAACCCCGCCACACCAACTTGAGAAGTTTAAGCCCCGATAGATTTGACGTGCATCATCCCCTTTATACGACGGGTTAGTGACATTATGTTTCGAATACTCAACTCCATTGAAACGTAGTTGACCACGAGTAGATCAATAAGGGCTGTTTATAGAATGTTTTCGCCCATATATATCTACTAGCTGATGTACTCTTCGCCCGTGTGAATAGAATAAATTATAGTTTCAAAAAAACTAAAAAACACGCTTTTATAGTGAAGTGAACTAAAAATAAAAAAAATAATTCTTAATTTAAGAATAAAATGATTAGCAAGAAAATTAATGTCATTGAGGTAAAAGCGTGTGGGGTGCTCTATATTAATTGTTATAATTCCTTACTAGTTCTATTCCGAAATACTGAGTTAGTGCTAAAATGTAGTACAAAGTACTCCACGCTTTTACCCCAATGGCATTAATTTTCTCGTTAATCATTTTATTCTTATATTAAGAATTATTTTTTTGCTTTTTAGTTCGATTCACTATAAAAGCGTGTGTTTTTTTGCTTTTTTGAAACTATAATTTATTTTTCATTTTTAGTTAGATCTACAATAAAAGTGTGTTTTTTTTAGTTTTTCAAATGATCATTTACTTATTGTTGAATTTATCCTTGAGTTTGATATTTGCAGCCCGGGGGGGGGGGATTACGTAGCTTCAGGAATAAGTCTTGCTCTTCAATGGATATTAATTAATGGGTCTAAAGGATATTTATTCTTCTCCGTTTACGGGGCCTCGTATCAGTCCCGTAACGTTATGTTTCAAAGATTCCGTCTCTGTAGATTTAGGAAAAACTAATAAAAGTGTGTTAAGAAGAAATATTAAGTGTCAATTGTATTATCACCTTTTAGAAATACTGCTATAATGTTAATTCGTATCATCCCTTCTAAACGTATTGCTTCATGAAAATTTAAAAAATTTATCAGTTAGGACATAAATTATTTTTTTCACATGCACGAGTCTTTTTGTTTTTTCCATTTTCAGAAAAAGTAGACAATTGTTTATATTATGATAAGTAATTACTGACGCACACCCACCCTTTCCTTTGTCACCTAAAGAACACTTTTTGGTTTCTTTTATTTCTATTAACCACAAGTCTATTCATTTTTAGGGTTGTACAATCGTTTAGTCGCTAAATCTGGAATTAGTTGCCAAATCTGGAAATAGTACATGGAATTAGTCGCCAAATCTGAAAATGGTATATGCAATATGTCGCCAAATTTGGAAGTGGTATATGGAATTAGTCACCAAATCTGGAAATCGTTATTCCTGATGTCCTGATCAGGACAATGGAACAAAGCTATAAAATTATTGTATTGTCATCGGTCCTTGACAAGTGTGCAAAATTTCGAGTAAATCTGACCTTTTAAAGTGGGTAAAAATCGATTTCAAAGATTCCGTTACATACAAGTGAAACTTATAAAAGTGTGTTAAAAAATACAGCAATCGAGTTGGAAGGATATAAAAAAATTACGTGGTAAAATTTTTTAAAATTATATTTTGAATAATTTAAAGTAAATTACAAAATTATAAAGTGGAAAAAACCTCAGATTACCGATATCAAATTAGTGTAGCAAAAGCTTATACATTGAAGCAACACTTAGCTTAAAAACTTTTTAAACAGATAATTCAAAGCAATTTATTTCAGGATATCCTTGTTTCGTCTAAATACCATACACGAATAACACCCTGTTGTGCTAAATCAATGAAACTAAAATTCAGTTACACAAAGAATAGTTTTTTAAAAAATTATTATTTTTTTTTTTGCAATTGCACAGACAACAAAAAATGAGCATAACTATAGTAAAAATACCTAACAATTCTCCTAAAAAAGTTTCACATTTCAAGATTGGCGTGACGTTATATGACATCTTATCGCAAAAGCTGTGGAAAAATTGATTTAAGTTGAAATTTAAAAAAACTCAAAAGCAAATTTTGAAAAAAATCTCTTCAATGTGCACACCATCATACGACTCATCTTTTTGATGTGACATATTTCAAGAGTTTGAGACAAGTGAGCAAAATTTCGAATTAGTCTGACCTTTTAAAGTGGGTAAAAATGGAGTTCAAAGATTCTGTTACATACAAGTGAAGCTTATAAAAGGGCGTTAATAAAAAACTATTTTCATAGACAACAAATACTAAAAAAACAGGTATAATTAATTTGATTCAACATTAGTTGATCAGTAGATATAGTGCTTAAACACAGCAAACAATGCCCTCTACTTTTGCATATCACAATGTGATTACACACAGTATGAATAATTAGCTTAATACATTGATCTATAAATATCTTTTTGTGAATATTCTGGAAGCAATTTTAAAATAGAAATGTATGTTAAGTATGTTGAGGAAATAAAATTCTTAATACTTGAGCCACTTTCAATTTTTAGTTTCAAAAAGCACGAAATCCAAGGATTAAAAGATTTGAGAGAAAAAAATTTATTGGTATCCCTCAATTCATTTTCACGCAAAAAAGAAATCAAAACATTGTTTTGAATACGAACCCTTTTTTGCTGAAATATGAGAATAAAATAATGCTCTGAAGGAGAAATGTCATATATATATCTAATACTTTTCTTTAATATGAAAGTAAAATATAAATTAGTAAGATCCAAATATTAAACAAGAAATGAAATTGTATAAAACTTAGTGAGAAAAAGACAAATGTATTACTTAAATGAATTATTCATAAAATGGAATAAATAAAACTATTAAAAATAAAAATAAAATCAATGAAAGAAATCTCAGAGACATATTAATTTGGTCACAACAAAGTCCTATGATCCAGTTTCTTATAAATTTATATCAACTTGCTTCAAATGTGGAAACAAATTAGGCAAGCAGAATAGTTTTCAATTTATTTCAATACAATAATTCCATAATTTATTATAAATTATTCAATAATGTATATTAAGTTACATATGTTAACTTCTTTTTGTTTCACGTATGTACAAAATATAATTTAAAACGAAGCTCAATCAAAAAGAGTATAAATTTATTCAATATAAGCGAGCACCCTCATAAAGTGTAAATATTTATGGAATATTTTGATACAAACTTACTTATCGTAATTTATTGGATTTCAAATGAAAGTAATATATCTAACATATATAAATACAAAAAATATACTTTACAAAATGACAAATCGAACTCCCGGTACAGTAATAACAGGGAAAACTTTCGTAGATAAGTAATAACTTATCTGACCCAAACTGCATCTTAATCCATTAAAATGAACAATTTAATTTGAAAAATGTTTTTCTGAAATATGTTTAATCATATTATACGCAGAAAGTTACCCTTAAGAGTGCATTAATTTCTTTCTCATAATCCCGAACTGAAAATTACTTTCAGAACAACTGATTGATCATCTTGTTTAACTACTTAACGAAGATTTATGGGCATAATCGTGCGATGAAATATCAGTTCAAATATATGAAATCAATATTCGAGTAATTTTCTCTTCCGAGATAAATATTATATACGTCTGTAATTGAAAACTGGAGAAAAATTTTATTAGAGATATCGCAGATTCAGTCTCGAAATCTTTTAATGAAAACTTTCGAATAAACACCACACCACTGGTAGAAAGTAATGTGAGCTTCCTTCGATATTTTCTATCTCTGCTATCCTGATTCTGTCTTTCCTTCGACATATTAACGAAGTAGAAAGCTTATTTGATGTACTGTTTATTTGTATTGGAATCACTTTCCGCTAAATATTCCTCGAAGTATCAATTGTGACTCTAGAAATATTTGCTTTTCGCATCAACGAAGTTTAACCAAAGTTACTGTAGCTTCCGAAGTTATATAAAGTCAAATAAGAGCAGAAAGTTTTAAAAGAGTAAGATTTCGATATCGATCAGTGTCAATAAAATCGAAGTGAGGAATCTATTATGCTTCAGCATTATGAAAATTTGAAACTCAGCGGTAAAAAGGAGAAAACTTATTTCCATTGGAACTACAATAAGTTTGAATTATAAGGCACTTTTTGTATCATTTGTTTATTAGTGTGACCGGTTTTTTGCATTGAAATATTTTTTAGGAAGGATCCATCATGCCTTTAAAGGTATTTACGTAGTATCAGTTTAATTTTATTGAATTTTTGGCGATTGTGAATTTACAAAAGTTAAAGGGAAAAAAATAAATAAAATACTTATTCCGAAATCAGTTACTAAAAAGGGAAAATTAGCAATGAAGAATGGTGTTGCTTTCAAAATTATTAAGCAAAACAAAAGCAGAATTTTTAAAGAAGTACTCAATTCGGTTCTATAAAAAATGAGATAAAAATTTGCTACATCTATATAAGCGATTTGGAAAGTTAGAATCCAGAGATGAAATAAAGAAGGATTTTTCTTAAAACCAAAATAATTTTGCACGTGGCTGAACATTACTTTAACTAATTTATTATTATGTGAACTATGTTGTGTAGTTAGAACTACCTTAGCTTAGTAGAATTAGCTTACAAACTATGTCTTTCAAGATTATTTTGATTTCTTTTTTTTATAAATGTATAAGGACATAGTTGTTGAATGTTAATGATTGTTTAATAGCTGAATTTACGAAATTAAACTAGTGCAATTGAAATTTACAAAATCAAAAAATGATTAATTTACGAAATAAAAAATGATTAATTTACGAAATAAAAAATGATTAATTTACGAAATTAAATATAAGAAAAATTTAATTTTCAGATACACTGATAAATAAATTTCAGGGTTGCCTTTTTGGAATAAATTGAACAAATTGAAAGGAATTCCAAATGCTAATAGGGAACAAATATTACATAAAAAAAGCATAGTCGCCATTTCTGTTTTAAAGGATTCTTTCATACAATTTTCTTAACTATTCTTTATTTATATTGGGATTTCTTTTTTGCATGTGATATTCATTAAAATATAAAATACTGCATATACCTTTCTAAAAATGCAATATTGTCATAACTTACAAAAAGACGAGAAAGTGCAGAAAGTTTTTTAAAAAAAACCAGATTTTGTACCAAGCAGTCAATAAATTCGAAGGTACAAATCTGTTATATCCAAACGATTTGAAAGTTTGAAAAGACCGATGAAAAAAATAAATAAAGGGAGATATTCCTTCTGCAAACCACAGCAATCTTTTGTGTTGTAAATCGTTCTTTTGTATCATTTGTTGAAGGTTGACAAGTTGACTTTTATTGCTCCCAGGCGGGAATCTCGGTTCCTCCTTTTCGACTCTCTAATCGTTGTACAGTGAAGGGGAATAAAAGGGGGAGGGTGTAAAGTGTCTGTAGAGAAGAACATCAATATCTGCCAGGAAACAAAAATTCAAAGATAGCTACACACCTGGAGAGGAAAAAGCTAGTTTAATATTGCCGCTCCGAGCTGTTGGGAAAGAGGTAGATTATTTCGCTATTCTATTCGGATTTCGTGTGAAAGTATATATATTTTTTATTCGTGAGAAAAAGGAATAAATGTAAGGAAATATTAATTTCACTGAAGCAGAAAGAAATGATATACGTATATATCTTTTCTTTATTTTTCTTTCTAATTCAGAACGTTTTTAAATATAGCTTTTAAATTAAAAGAAATCTTATACTGTAAATATTCATACAGTTTTAGATATGAATGCATTTTAGTTTTTTTATAGGTGGATGACTAAATATTACTTTAGTACTGTTCTGAAAAAATATTTTAATAGAATACTGAAGTAGGCAAATTGTTTGATGAAGGTTTTTTTTTTTTGCTTAGGAATCAAAGAAAAATTAGAGCGATTTTTTAAGACAATACTTTCATTGCACGTAAAAGAATGTTATAATATTTAATATAGCTTTGAATATTCCGAAATTTCAAACTCTAGAAAAAATAAAGACGTTCAGATATATTATATCATATACAGATCAATTAAATAAATTTAGTTTCAAAATCCATATTACGAGTTAAAATACAAAAGTATTCGATTTATCGTAATTTGTTCCATGTTTCATTTGGAGTATATTTCTTGTTTCCTAGGTATCCAAACTACACATAATAATAATTTAAGCATTTAATTATTGGAATACAAGTTATTCGGGAAATATTCCCAAGAAACTTTCGCAAGGAATTTTTTTTCTTTTGCTTATATGTATACTAGGGTTAAAAAAAACCCTGAAAAGTAATTCAATTTATTTCAAATAGATAAATATCTACATGACTTATTTCGTATAGATCAGTCTGATCTAAAATTCAGGTTTTTTACGATTTAACTTGTTTGTGGTGATAAATTAACTAAAAGCGATTAGTAGATCAAGAAAGAAAAGAAGTTGTTAATAAAAAATATTTCTATGTAAAACCGTTTATAAAGCGCAATAATAAAAAGTTTATTAAAATATTTTGAGTAAGGATTTTTTAACTAAAATAAATTCAAAAGTAAAAATTTTGGTAAAAGAAAATTTTAGTTACCCAAAACCTGAAAGAACAGTTTTTTCCCCCTATTTCGTGGCAAATTAGTTTTATCTTATATATAAAAAAGAAAGGAAAAACCTTTGACAAAGAGTTTATTAGTTGGTACTATCCAATTCCGCTACATACTTATCCAAAATGTATTTCTCAGGTAAACAGCTATAGGAAAGAAAAAATAGTTTCGAGCAATAGTATGCAGTATGTAACAACAAAAGTATATATAGAAACGCAGAAATACACTTCAGGGATCCAAACAGTTATGAAAAATAAAGCAGACTTTTTATGTGGTGTGATTAATCGAGCGAAAATGATCAGTAGTACCTTGACAGGAAAGTGCTAGATTATATATGTGCTGTCACAGAGAAGTATGGGGAAATGCGAGAAGTATTTCATATTTTGTCAGGATTAACCGACTTGAACAAATCAATTCTACTGCAACACAAACCACTCAAAAAGCAACATAGATGTTCTTTACTCTATTTCGCATTGTTTTGCAAATATCTACTGGGAATAGGAAATTGAAAATATTTCAGCTACATTGGAGCCCATTACTTCTATTTATAGATCTCGACTTTTTATCTTTGTAATTTTCGAGCAATTCTGAGATGAGACCCTTTTGCAATACAAGATAAAATGTGTTCGGTTTTTTTCCCTTTGAAAAAGAAATATACAAGTTACATATTTTCTTCGGAACTTCAAACCCGGACGTTATGCGAAAGCGAGGGAAAGGACTAGGTGAAGGGGAGCTGTGATTTCTGCTTAGACGGACATCAACTTTTGTTGCAAATCTCGTAGAACGGAGCGGAGGGCAATATTTCAGCTGCCATGTCAGTGCCGTTTCTAGATGAAGGAAGGGATGTATTGCTGCCGGAAGAGTTATAACATCATGACGTTACTATGTCAAATGGTTAGAAAATAAAAAATTCGATTTTAGGCAAGTCGGACTTGATGTGTTATACTTCTACGATTAGAAAGGATTTGTAGGTATGCATCTATTTTGCTGACACGTAACAGCTAGAGGTAGAAAATATTTTAGATTTTATTCGAAAATGTATATAAACTGGTGGAAAATTCAGAAAAAAAATGAAATTTCTGACATTTGCTATTATATTTAAAATTAGTTTTAGATATAATACTCAAACTAAGATTTGCCATCATATGGGATAATTAAACCGAATAGACAAACTATTTCCTAGAAAGAAATAATCCTTATATGAGATATTATATTAGTGGAATTTTGAAGAAATTTATTTGAAGATATCAGTTATCTGAAAATATTTTCGGAATTATAAATCCCACAACCTGTAAGGGGAGTTACTGATGGAATTCTTTACTGATGAAAAAAACCGAAAGATGGAATTTATTTTCTTACTGAAATTTAGTTCGATAAGATAATAAGAGTAAAAAAAATGGGTTTCTAGGAATTAATGAAAAAGTATTTCATTTAATTATGAAATTTTATTACAGACATGTAGTATTTTTACTGGAATCAAACTTGATGTGGTTATATTTTTAACTGGTTTAAGTTTATTGGATTTGCACCATCTCGCCATGAAGTTTGCCAACGTGATATTTTTTTGAGGAGATAATGTTGTAGAGTTAAAATAGTATGCCATGTCAGGCGGATAAACAAAAAGAATTAATTGTCACGCATTGTCTTGGAGTGTTCAGATCCATCATAACCATCATAAATTTAAAGAAAAAATTCCTTGAAAGAAAGTTTAAATGGAGAGTTATTACATACATATACGTATATAAACATATATAATGATTTCTAAGCTTTCCTTTTCTTAGAGTCGTATTTGCAGGAGTAATTTTTAGTATCACATGGAAATTTCTATTATTAAAATAATTTTCCTTGGTGTTAATTTTTGATTCAAAATCTGATTTTTTATGTGCTTAAGATTTACATGATTAACGTAATTTACATACAGCATTTACCTATTTTAACTGGTTAGAAACTATGGTAAAATTATTATAAGAATTTCTAAATTTCTAATTCATCTGAATATCTTAACAACATAACAGTATAAGAATACTATTAGAACAATTAAGAAGGAAAAAGACATTCAGATACTTTGAACTTTTTTTACCAATATTTCTTATAAAATGTTATTTTTCATATGACTTTTGCACATTTTGATACTGTTACTATTACCTGAAACGCATTTTAATGAGTAAAATGAAATATTTTATACACAGCAGTAAATATTTCAAATACAAAAATATTAATATTATTCCCCTTTTATATATTTTTTACATCAAAAACTATACTCTACAGTAATAAAATTACCTCTATCCACCTTCATATATACCTATAGAGTTCTCTATACTTATACAAAGGTTTAATCGTCACCAGCTAATTTATAATTCACAATTAGTAGTTATAATTATATATATGTAATAAAATAGTTTATAATAACTGTATATAATAGTTATAGTAACAAATCAATATATTAATTTACCCGATAACTTTTTCAGAAAAAATATTTTAACTGATTTAATTTCAGAATATTGATATAAAATGTATCGAGAGCTTAAGTATATATATGGATTTTAAAACTTTTAATTTGGATCATTAATTTCTAACTTTGCAATTAAATTTCTCATTTCTTGAAGTTTTTGAACTGAATAACTTCATAAAGTTTTCTCCTGTATAGCTTAAATAAAATGATTAGTTTTGCCGAACCCCCTTGAGGTGTACAAAACGAATAATACATTAAAATTCTTGATTTCCCTCTGAGAAAAATTAAAGGGGACGCGGTACGATTCAATTAACAAAAATCGGTCAAAAAATCAAATTTAATTTTTTTATCCTAAATTATTCTTTATATACTTTTCTAAAATCTCACAGAATTTGAAAGCTCTAAACTTAAAAAAATGCAGAATTATGATAGCTTTTAAGTTCGTTTTTATTCACATCCCCGTGTCAAATCAAAACTTTAAACTTACTTATCTCAGACAGATAAAATAACTAGTTTGTCTTCATTTAAAATGCTTTTTTTTTCTATTCTGCCTAATGTTTTGTATTTTTTTTTACTTATTGCTAATAGTATATGTAATAAAAGTTGGTTTGCATTTTTGAATCAAAGCAATACTTATTTTTTAAAAAATAATTGAACTTAGAATTTATACATTTTTTAAGGAATTTTCAGTAAGCATAAGTTTCATAAAAAGAAGTATTGTACTGATACCAATCATGTTATCGCAAAACCCATACCAACTTTTGTTTTACATAGTTTGACGTACTTGTAAATCAAATTTCATGCGTGTATATAAATTTTTGTAGGAGGAGTAGCATTTTAAAATCACTTCACAAATTTTAAGTTTTTTCCTTAAAAAATTAAATGGCCAGGTTTTTATGAAATTTTGAGCACAAATTCTGTTTTGCATAGTATACACACATAGGAAGCTACCAAAAATTTTTTTGAAAATCCTTAAATTAAAAATTTTTGCTCAAATCGTACCATGTACCCTTAATTACTGTAATGCAACTTAAAATTCGTAATTTGAGATAAAAGTACCTTATTTAATAATTTTTTAGTATGCTTCTTATATTTACACAAAAATGCTTTTCATTATTTTTGTGAACATTTTGTTGTTAAATCAACAGGAGTTATTTAATAAATACTTCTACACAGATAGTGAAGTGATGTCATTTGATTTTAAGACATTTGAATATAAAAATAGTGTTTAAGGTAAAATGTAAAAATAAATTAATTGATTTTTTCTTAAGGAATTTCGATTTTCTTTCAGGGGGATTTTTTTTTATTTGCACAAATTCGAAATGGAGTCGTAAAAAATACAAAATTGTTAAGTTCAAAAAATACTTTTGAAAAACTAAGAACATATATTTCTAGTGATTTATGCTTATTGTTATTCTAGTATTGCCCCAGACATTGTACATAAAATACTTTCCGGGCGTTCAACCAATTTTTATGTTATTTATTTTCGAAGCATTGCGGAAATATATGCATGGATTTCAAAACAGTTAGGAACCATAAGTAAATGTTACATTTCGAAAACTAGAATGCGTTGAACAACAGTATTGATATTCTTCGGTTAACTAACCAGAATTTTTAGTCTACCTAGTCACGAAATAGCCAAATTTATTGAGGCTTGATAAAAAGAACCCACCCTTATACATCCATGCCGTAAATATTGTGTGTTAAAAGGTTCCGACAGAAAAGATAATTTTATTTCCTTTGCCTTCGTTCTCCTAGAATGATCCAGTGAATTTTTTTTTTTAAAAAGACACGATACTGACCAAACAAACGTGACCGTGGGTAAAAACAGGGCCATTTGATTGGCTCCGTGAACCATCCGTTTTTACTAACACGCACTAAAAAGGGAAACAAAAGATTTCATGCTAAGAAGCAGTTTCACTACTCGCTAGGTATGCGCTGTTTCCTGGCAGAAAGGAGCTTTTCGTTAAAACTTACCTAAGCTGTTTATTGCAGCTGCAGCACAGATGAACGGTATCAGTGGCAATAGAGAAAGAATCGATTTTAAGTCATTTTCCATAGTTTACTTCCTGTAAGAAAATAGAAACATATTAATTTGAATAACTTATATATGTAAATGAAAGCAAACAAAGCAAAAACGCAATTTAATTGGCTATTATTTAATCAATAGTAACAATTCCTAGCACATTCCGAAGTCTGGTAATGAATAATATTAATAGATTTATAAGAAGAATATTGTTGGATACCGGTTACACCGTATAAAATTTCGTAGCAGAAACTGGACGAAATGATTAAAAAATTATTTGTAGAAAGGATATTATTTTAAAGTATGAAACTATCGAACTTAAGCGGTTAAAAAGTGTGTTACTCAAAGTTTCTGAATATTCTACGAATGCTAATGGAAATGAAACGTTCTTGGAAATTAATCATAATAACACAATCTTGTATAAAGTGGCGACGGATCTCGTAGTTTTGAATCTAGATCAAGTGACGACGACATTTGAGCTTTAGCACCCCTCTCTCAAAACTACCACACCATACCAACAAAAGGACTTTGAGCGTCGACATATTTAATGTGTATAAACACCTCTCTACCGGGTAGGTTAAATTACGAGGTCCGTCGCTAAAAGCCCTCGAGTAGCTGAACAGTGCGAAGTTAATATTCACTCACTACCCGGTAGGTCTTCAATAGCACTAGAGCTCAAACTCTTATGACACGTCGATCACGAGTTCGTGCCCACAATCTCTAGGCTACCTCAACCTTAAAAGGTCTATGGAAACTCAACGATTAAAGCTGTGAGTTTAGTTTTTATTCTCTAATGAGGCTGCAGATTGGTATTTTACCTTTGCAGACCTAGTACATTCCCCTGGAGCTGGTATCACTTTTTAGTGCGGCACCATATAGGCGATACCGATTGCCGCAAATAATTTTGACATCCAGTTTCCTCCCAATAGGGAGGCACCTTGTGACGCATCTATACGCGGCTCTACTAACAACTTCAGGACTCTTTAAGGATTAATTAAACCAACTTTCACCGAGTGAAGAAAGCGTGATTATGCAAATTAAGTATGTTATATAAATTCTGTATTCAGTTTTAGCTGTTAGTTAGTTGGTTAGTGGGAGAGTGAAGGATCGTGAAATGATTAAGTGCAATCGGAGTTTATCAATTAAAGATTTCTAAGGGAGAATCAATCGACGGTGATTAAATCCAGATAAGGATCGCCTTCAAGGACTCAAGTGTAGGACTCGACTTCATAAAAGTACAGGTATCATGATCCTTATTTAAAAATAGAAGTTAAGCTTATTAGTGTGCGACGTAGTTTATATTGAGCTTTATTTAAGTTATCGTGGAATCAGTTGAGGGTCCGTATTATTATCCCCAGGCTAACGAGTCTCACCTTTGCGCTCTGTTATCTGATTTGTTATCTTAATTAGATTATTATTGTGTTTGCTTGATATTTTGGTGACAATAAAATGATTAGAGTGAATCATGTCTACTGATTATTCAGTTCCTCCCACACATTTAGCCGGGGTCGAGGGTAGACAAGGGGGATCAGAGGGAAGCAGGAACCGATAGGCATTACAAAGGGACTGCAGTAGCCTAGTGTTGCAGGTTTGAGTCCTGGTGACACTGAAGACCCTCCGTGTAGAGGAGCTGATGCACGTTTTCTCATTCGAGGTTCAAAGTCCTTCCGTCAGCGTAATGAGGAAGTTTGGAGGAGAATATCAACTCAGGTGTCGTTCTCGTCACTTGACCATGCTTCCCAATTACGAGGCCCGCCGCCTACAGTCCTGGAGTTCCGTTATAATTCGACGTTAATGTAACTCTTACTAAAGCAGCAAACTTTACGGATACCATAGTGGGGTAGAGTCAAGGGCTTAGAATCCGGATTCTATTAAAGATCATAGTGCTGAATAAGTAACGTTGCTATCCATCAAGTGGCAGGCCGCCTTACTGAGCTTCAAAATTTTCATGAAACGAAAAGGGAAAAGAGAAGAAGTATATGGTTAGAGATAAAAAAACATTCGCGCATATTTAAAAAAAAAATTAGAAATGGGTAACAGATTTCATAAGATAAAACTGAAGCTTATTTCTTACCCTTAATTCCTTAACTGGTCATTTTTTTAATCCAATATTCTTTAAAAAAGGCGCAGGTTTTGATTAGGTATAATTAAACACTGTACGTTACAGAATGTGAAAATGGAATAATTTTATTTTAATTTTAAATTTTAAAGTTTTACTCAAAATTTAATTTGACAATATTATATATATATGAAGTGTGTGTGTGTGTGTGTTCGTTCGTGTTCCTCTGAAGAATAATCCAAATAAACAGCAACAGTTCTAAATCTATATCCAAATTTAATTCATCCTTTAATAAAATTTTTTTTTATTGTTTATGTTATCCATACTTTCAAAAGTCACCGGTCTGAATATAGAAGCATTGCATGCGGTAGGACACAAATTTCAAGGTTCTAAAAATCCCTGCCTTCATCAAAGAAATATTTCCGTCTTTACCACAAATAAAATGCTGGATGAAAAGTATTTCAGTACCATAGTCAAACTACATTCACTTTTTAAAATACTGGCACTAAATAATAACCCCCCAAGAATTAAAAATACGCGCAAATCAGGGAAAGAAAGAAAATATCAGTGCCCGTACAGCGTACGTGCAAACCATTCGCGGTCAACTTTTAGTAGCCCATATGCTGTCCGAGCAAACCACTTAATGGATTAATTAATTAAAAGTTTGTAACAAAACAAATTTTCGAAGCAGTTCTTCGCATACATCACAAATAATTTTCTCTGTCAGTTTTATGGGGTGATACAATTATTGTATATTTTCCCACCATAGTGCTTTATTTGAATGCTTTCTTTGTCTATATATTCATATCTACGAACATTACTTCTGACAACTTCCGTCAGTAGACAGTTCGACGATCACACTTTATTTGCTTAGACAACACAGGTCTTGAGGAAGTAACCCAGTGGAAGAAACCAACAGCCTACCTATTCTAATATTGACGGAAGCTGCAACAAGATAAGAACAAAAAAAGTGAAGAGAACTTCTAAAAGAAACAGAGTGCACTCGCTAACGGAAGGTTTCCATTATCACGCTTTTGTCTTTTACACTCTGTGTCTGCATTAAGACACACAAAACTTCCTTTCTTCAACAGCCTTCAAAGAACTCGTGAAAATAACAAAACAAAATGGCAATTAAGCAGAAAAAGTTTCGTGAGTAAGCCAGAAAAAGTTCGTGAAAAGTTTTCAAAATATTGTCTTTATAACATTTAGGGTTTAAAAACACGTCGATTCTACAGTAGTTTTTTAGTACGAGATTGGCTACGATTGCCCTCTGCTTCTGTTAGTTAACGCAACAAGACTTCAGAAAGCCAATATATTAATTTCTCACGTCGTTTTAGGAATGAGATAGAACTTTAAATGTCTGCTAGAATAGTCCTTATTATTATTATTTGTTTCTTTATTTATTTTGCTTAGAATGCTTCACTAGAAACAGATTTTATTCTTATGGGAGAAAAGTTTTAGTTCTAGAAATAAATAGAACCTAATATATGTCAGATTATAATGCTTCTTTGAATGAAAATACATGGAGAAAATAAAAATATTCCACTTTATTAAAAAAATGAAAAAATTTTCAATAGTAAATTTTAATGATTTTAACTATATGATATTCATACCGTATAAGAAGTTGAGTAATTATTTTCCTGGCTAGACAGTAATAAAATTTCATTGCTGTAGTTTAGTCACTGTCTATTGAAATTTGTCTTTGAAAAATTACGCATTTGTTTATTTTGGAGATTTTTTTTGTTAAATCATGCGCGAGTGAGTGATTTTTCGTAGCGTTTGAATTAAAAAAAGATTTATAACGTTTGATATCTTATAATGTGCAACTTTCTCATTATTTTATAAGACGGGTTTTTGATGAAATCAACACTTGAGCTCTGTCTCGACTTGAATATTACTAAACACTAAAATCACGGCCGGCTGGGTGGTGTAGTTAGTTTGTCGCTGGCCTTCGGCAACGGAGGTTGAGGGTTTAACCCCGGCCCAAATCGGTGGATTTTCATAATGCAGAAAATCGACAGCGTCCATGTCGTATGGTTATGCGGTATGTAAAAAAATCCCTTGAGTACCCGTTTGACTTGGGTGCTCTCTGCAAAATTAACTTCTAAGGTACAATTTCGCATCGACAGACCTCAGGTTGGTTTCTGAACCCCCTTGTCTACCCTCGGACCCGGCTAGGTGTGTGGAATAAACTGAATAATTAGTAGACATGATTCACTCTAATTATTTTATTGTTACCAAAATATCAAGCAGACACAATAACAATCTAATTAAGATAACAGATCAGATAGAGCAGAGCGTGGAGATGAGACTCGTTAGCCTGGGGACATAAATACGGACCCTCAACTGATTCCACGATAACTTAAACAAGCTCAATATAAACTACGTCGCACACTAACAAGCTTAACTTCTATTTTTAAATAAGGATCATGATACCTGTACTTTTATGAAGTCGAATCCTACACTTGAGTCCTTGAATGCGATCCTCTTATCCGGATTTAATCACCGTCAATTGATCCCCTCTTAGGAATCTTCAAATGATAAATTCCGATTGCACTTAATCATTTCACGATCCTTCACTCACCAACTAACTCTCAAACTCGCAAATACAGAATTTATAAAATATACTTATTTTGCATAATCACGCTTTCGTCACTCGGTGAAAGTTGGTTGAATTAAGTATTTTCCTTAAAGAGTCCTCAGAGGGTTAGTAGAACCGCGTATAGATCCGTCACAACTTTGCTGCTTTAACTAATTGATTATTACGGTCTTGGAATAATTTTAGATCGAATTATGCTGATCCCTTCCTATCAGGGACTAAAAATATACATATTTGGTATTTAAATCGCTTTCATACTACAAGTGTTGTATGTATCTATTTTATCTGTAATTGTTGTCCTTTTTACTGCTTCATTATTACTTCTTAACATGAGAATTTCAATATAGTTTGATACTGATTCTAAGTCTTGAAATACTAAAGGTAATCTAATAGTTTTTAAAAAAATATTTTATAATCTTGATTCCATTATTCATAATAATTAATTTAATACAATTAAAGTACATTTATTAATATATGAAGTGTGTAGGGTGTGTTTCTTAAGTTCTACAACAGGGGTGTCAAACTCGCGGTCCACGGGCCTCATAAAGAACGTTTTTATGACCCGGCCAATATATCGGCACACAATAATATATAATAAAATAAAAAAGTTCAACAGAAATGTGAAAGATAGTAGAAGAGAAGAGATGTCACAAGGTCAGGACGTAAACATTAATTTTTTCTTGTTCTTTTATATGTGCTTATGTGCATGTATTATTAGAAATAAAACCCGTTTCTATGAATATTGGTTATTTTTGCAGCTCATCTAAAGTTAAACCTTGTTTGTGTTTGGCCCAAGTTAGCTTTTGACATTTAGCAAGACATTTTTATCCACATCAGTTATAGGAAAAAAAGGGTAAGGATTTAAACTATTTAAAACATTCATTTTTAACACTCACAAAAAGAGTTTTATTTTTATGTGTCATGACATTATTAACCTAAGTTCTTAAACCCCTCTGTGATCTGAATGACAAAACAAACTCTTTTGAATTTGGATTAAAAAAATTGGGAAATTATAATACTTAGAATAGTAAGGGAAGTGTGCATCAGTAGGGCGAAATAAAAATATAGTGAAATATAGTTGAACTGAATCTATGTGAGGTAATTTTATATCTTTGTATGAACTCATTTGTATTCTAAAGAATAATCCAGATAACTAAAAAACCGAGAAAAAATACACATTTTAGTTCCTGGAAATATTTTTTCGCATTTAGGCATGCAGTTGGTTTGACAATCGCCAATTAATCATAGGAGAGCTCTATGAAATATATTAACATAGTATATATATATTTCATTAAAAAAAATGCAACTGCAAAAAAGTGTCAAAATGTGTTTTCTTTAGTAAAAAGTACTTGTTTCTTTTTACGAGTTTAGAGTCGTAAATCATATAAACAGATTCCTAAGCAAAAAGTAAAACATTTAACTGATTCTAAGCATTTTCTAAATGTAGGTTTGCCATTGAAGAAAACCTTTTATCATTACAAATTTATTTGTTGAATTCAATTATAAATGAAATGTGAACAAATCCCTCTAACAAATGCAAATTATAAAAAACAAGTAAAATAAAAATTTTTTTTTTTTGAAAGTCAATTCCTACTTAGGTCAACAAAGAAAAATTTTACTTTGGTTACTTTTTATTAAATGGTTACAATTAATATAAATATGTATATACATTTGACAGAATCACAATATTAAGTGACGAAATGAAAAGCGATTTTCCTGGTAATTTTCCATTTTCCTTTCTATATATGGCGTTGGACTATTTTTTTTTTTGCTTGTTACTATATTCATTAATTAAATTTAATTATTCTTATGAAATAGTATAGTGAAAAAGAAAGCACAGTCTCAGAAATTAAGCCATCCCAGGTAGGATTCGAAACCACGCGCTATCTATTGCGTTACAGGGACACAATGAGTGACTTTCCTTTATATATATGGTGTTGGACTAGTATTTTTCTTTGTTACTATTTATATTCATTAATGCGATTTAATTAATGAATTAATATTTGAAAAAAACTGTATTAACACCAAGTGCCATCCACTACAAGTTTAAAAAAAATGTATTTGAACTGGAGTGGATGAAAATGAAAAGTATTTTATTAACGATTGAAAATTTAAACAAGATATATATAAATATATATCTATAGAGAGAGTGTGAACAAAATAGCAGGAGTTGAAATAAAAACGCGTTTAATTATGGAATTTTAAAGGTTATACAAAGTCGAATGTAGATTTAAGTATTAAACTAGCATTAAACCATGACAATCTTTTATATGGTTGACGTTTTGACTGAAATCAAACTAATTATCTGTTACTATTTTAAGAAAACTAAATAATTCCACTTTATAAACGCTTTCATGACGATTACATTCGCTCAATAGAGCTTCTATTCCTCTTTTACAGGCAATTAACCTCAGATCTTAACATCTTCACAAATACATAATTAAGCTTTTAAGAATCGCTGAAAACATCCTTAAAATACATAATTAAGCTCATTACTTTCTTACTCATCAGCTCCTCCATTAAATTGTATCTGCTCTTCCGGTTCTTTAATTACTCATAAGACGATTAAGCCATGCAAAACAAATAGCAACTTTTATTTAAATGCATCAGCAGCTACGAAACATTTCCACGTGTTCTATTTGTGGGACAAACAAAGCATTATGGATCAATATATTCTTTTGCATTTAATCATTTGTCCACCAAAGCCATCTAGATGATTTTTCTCGAACATTAAAGGATGCTATTTGATACAAATATTACTCAGAATAGGAAAAAAAAAAATATGAAATTGAAAAAAATGATAAATGACGGAAAGAGATAACGGAGCAGTCAGGATCCATTTGGTACTGAGAAAAAGGATGAGTTATCTGTTTATTGTATTTCGATTTTCATCCAAATGTTTCATGAGCACGTTTTATGATATACTTGTCTCAATATAATTCTTCCACTAATCGTTATTTTTCCGCTAATTTTTTGAAACATGTATATCGGAGGGTGAGTTTAAATTATGATTGTGGTAATTTGATAAAGTATTTTTTATCAAGATCTAAGATTGCCAAATTGAGGTATCCAACTACCCTAAAAATATGATTTTTTCGCAAAAAAAAAAAAAAAAAAAAAAAAATTATGATTTTATTTTATAGGCCATCTTAGTAGTTTTATAAAAATACTAAGTTTTTTATTTTCCATTCTCTAGAACAAAAGCTACATGTGTTTTAGTAAAAACAGATGTCATAACCTTAAACAAGATGTCAAACTTTTAAGTGCATTTTACTTGAAATGTGTTTTCTTTCGAATTCCTTAAACGGGGACAGAGATTGCTGAAAAAGTTTTGAAAATAATTAATTGAAATTTGTTGTGTATGTTCTGTATAACAGTAGAATTTTAACCTCTTCAGAGTTATGAATCGTTGTTTTTTTACGAATTTTATAGTCTTTATGTTAATATAATCACTGTTTTTTTTTAAAGCAATTTCATATAATAACTAAGATAAAGTGCTTTCGTTTTTGTAAAAATTAAAATATCTCTTATCCTAAAGGTCATTTCAAAAAGGAATAGCAAAGTGTGTAGTATACATCAAAATTAAAAAATTGAGAATTTGTTCCTAAACTTTATGTAAGAAGTGGGGCCCGTTTATATGTAATTTTTTGTAAATGTTTACCAATTTTTTCCAATTTTAGTAGCAATATAATTTCTTTTTCTCTTCTTAATTTTAGCCTTTTTTTTAATAAAAAAACTAAGAAAATCTAAAACTCCACAAATAATCTCGTATCTCCAACTTTTTTTTTTAGAAAAAGTTGTCGCAAGTAGTTGGATACCCCTTATCACATACCTTAATTAAGAAGATGTAAATTTAAATATTTATGCATTTGAAATTACATGCGATATATAACATTTACAGGATTAATTTTAATAAATTTTAATCATTTAATTTAATTTACTCATCTTAACTGGGAAAGTATGTACAATTATAACTTAGAATATTACGTCATTTAGAACATATACGTAAACTTTTATGCTTCTTTAAACGATTTATTTTTAAGTTTCAAAACATTCCTCAAGAAAAATGATAATTAATACTCACAGAGTTAATTATGAATTAAACAATTTTAATCATTCCGTTTTAACTTTTAAAATACGCCATCTTTATATAGACAAAAAATATAAACCTTTTGTTCATAACTCTTTGTCAAATACGAAACATAAATTCAAAACAACTTCAAAAATTAATCACTAAACTTTTGGAGAAATTGTTCTTTCCCTTTTTTTTTTTTAACTTAAAATCCCGATCTGAATAAGAAGTTTCATTCTTCAGGATTTTGTTGTTTGAATTTCAAAGTAAGACTATTTTCCTGATTTCAAATAACTTTTTATCTTTTTGCGTGAATATCTTTATACTGTCATTAATCAAGTAATATCATTTATTCATGTTATTTTATGTTTCAAAATAAGAGTAAAACTTTATTAAAAGATACACATTAACATCACAGAAGAATAATAATTTTTATCAATATATAATATAAATTGAAAATATATGCAAAGTTTACAAGAGAAAAAATACCTGAATTTTTTCATCACTTTCTAAAATTTAAAAATCAGCTAATTTCTAAGCTTGTCTACTTGTTCAGTGTTTTACATATGACTAAGAAAATAAAATTTAAATCTTATTTTTTTCAAAAATACTTTTATGAAAAATGCAAATACATTTTAGAAATCATTACAATGTTGAGTGAAATTTAATAAAAAGTGTCTTCTATAACACCAACTGAATGTACACATTTTGACTAACTCCAAATGCTGGTATTAATGAATATTACGAAATTTTTTCTATTAGATAAAAATGCTTCTTTGAATATTAATATGTGAATTAGACTTTTTTCCTATTAAACAGCTTCTAAATATAAACAGAATAGTAAACGTAGTTTTTAAAAGTTAAAAAGAAATTTTCATAGTTTTACAAGAAAAATAATTTTTTTTTATATTGTCACCCAAAGTTTTAATTTAATTTTAAATCTAAAAACTTAAAAAGAATTACATCTTTCAATATTAACTATTACAAGCAAATTTAACAATTTACCAAAAATCACGCAGTAAAATAAATTCTAAGAAAAGTGTTAAAAAAAAAATGCATGTCTCAATATTTAAAAATTATTTTTTTTAAATAAAAAAATTTAAAACACCAATATAAATAAATAAATAAATTCCAAGTAAATAAATTAGACTCATGGCGCGCAAACGATATCATTCCTAATTCTAACGTAGAACATTCGGAAGATAAGTTTCCAAGTTTCCGAACTTTAGACCATTTCCATACCTGCGCGAATTTTCTTCCAAATAACTATATAAATAAATGTGCTAAGAGTTTTCAGAAAAAACTGAAAAAAGAAAGCCTTAAGACTCTTTTCAAGGAGAAAATGCTAATAGCGACCAAAGTACCTGAATAGGTGACAGTTTTACTTGATTGGCCGATACCGGACCGCCGAAGTAACAGGTTCGAGATAGAGATTCTTTTCCCGGAGTCGAATGTCCGTCATCTCACCGGATGTACACAAACCATGACGGAATCTCCCGAATACCGGGGGTTTTAATGCTGCCTGGATCAACTAGTAGTTGGTAGGAGACCCGATAGATGGCGCTCTTTCCTTTAATTGTTATACTTCGTATCTCCGGAAGAATATTTAAAGTTGGAGAAACTGGAAGAAATGCGAACTTCTCCAAAGAGATTGGAAAATCCAGATTGGCACAACTTGAACAGTTTAACAATGATTAAGATTCGAAAATAACTCTTAAGATCAAAACACTGGTGAAAGAGAAAGAATAATATTAATTTTCATAAATTAATTCTTTTAAATATCTTAATAGAAAAACACCGCACAACTAAAATTTCTTCAATCCTCTGTATAAAAACTAAGCTTTCTAATGCAACTAAAATTTAAGTTTAAATTTCTGTGCCTTTTTTAAGCAAAATGTGTTCATTTCATGTAAATATTTTAGAATTTCCGAAGACAATTTTTTTGAGACTTTACAGAAAAAGCGATATACTGCAATTATTATTAACTGCAGTAATGTTATTAAGGTTGACTGTAATTATGATAATTATCCTCAAGTTTTTAAATTTCTCTGGAATATTCTATAGAAAAATACATTAAGATTAATGTAGAAAGGGGTTACGTAACAGAGATGTTACTAACAAGAGGAAGAAAAAAAATTGTTTAATTTTTAATTTAATTTCAATTTTCATATCAACCGACTTATGATTAATGACTATGTTTCATTAAATCATTAACATAATTTATTAAAATCGAAATAATTACTTATGTTGTCTTATGCTGCCTTGTAAAAATGGGTTTTTGAAGTCATAGGTAGATATAGTTTCCTCCATTTTTACAAAAGCTGCTTATTAATAATCAACTTTGAAACACGAAAAACAAAATAACTAAAGAAAGCGGAGTTTTTCAGAACTTGTGCATTACACTTGTGCTATTAACCCAAATTGTAACCCAAATAAAGTTGTACAAAATTGGAAGATTATTTTTTTATTATTTGAAAAGTAGTAGAAATAATTCTGTGTTGTTATAATTTTTGAAATAATTGTATAATTACACCATTCAGACTGCTAAACTTATCGATAGTTTAATTATATGCATATTCCGATAATATTCTTTGCAAGGTTTATTAGTTTAAAAAATTTTTAAACGATTTTGGTCAATAATTGTTAGAAAGTAAATTTGTATATAACTGAACGTTATATAGAAGAAAGTAAAATTGGTAGACAATTAGTTATTTTAATTTTATAAATGTAAAGGTCCATTGTCATTTAGTATTCATTATTGTGGGCTCTATTATTCATAATTTAAGTCTTGCCAAGGGTTTGAGATCATCTTCTACTTAAGACTGTCGTGGGGAATTAAAGTATTTCTGCACTTTAAAATTCATTTCAATGTCTTTTAGCATCATGTGTGAAATCTAAGAATGGAAGGTAACAACACGTGCACGCAAATACGTAGATTCCCAAAACACACATGGGTGTCATGTTCGCTATATCTGATCTAGATATTGAAATATAAAGTTTATCGTTAGTAGGCCTAATACAGCTAGTTCTAAGCAACATAATAAAACTAAGCCTTACACAACTTTTTTTGAGAAAAAAGAGAACTGTGAGTGGTAAGTTTAACAAATGTTTCAGCAATCCAACAATATATGTGACTAAAAATGTTTTCATATGGATTTTCAAAATATTTGATAAAAAAAAATATGGAATTTTAAAATAAAGGCTTTATTGGCTGTACAAAGACTATATATATTCCATATTTATTTATTTATCTATGCATATATGATGCTCAAAAAATTAGGGGAGCTCATGATTATAGCAGAATTGCACTAATATTTCTCTTATAACTAATGTAAAACAAAGTAATTGTGATCTAAAGTGCAGCAGAAAAACAAAAGAAAAAAATTCGATGCCCTCCATCCAAAAAAAAAAAAAAAAAAAAAAAATCTTTAATTTCCTTAAAAACTTTTTTTTAATGTCTCAGTTGTAACATGCAATTGCTTAGGTTTTGTTTTGAAAAAAAAAAAGGGTGATTTGAAAATGTAACAACAATGGGATTTACCGGAATTCATAGCTTAGCGAAAAATCGGGAGTCATGAATTTGGGCAAATATAAAGTGTAGCCGAGACTTTATTTGAGTGTCAAGAAGTGTCATTCCAAAGATGTAGAATTAATACCAAGTAGTAGGGAGTATTAGATATCAACCAAGGCAAGGTAATCCCAGAACTGTTATAGCAAATGATAATCAGTATGTCCTACAACAGATCGTAGAGATAAAACAGGCAATCCTACTTAGCTGCAATACAGTTACTTTTGACAACAAGATGGAGGGTGTCTTGCTAGTAAAATAGGCATTTTCTAGTATAGTTGGAAAGGGGCACCTGAAATCACCCCACGTTCGTTCGTGAAAAATCACAGTACAGACGAAGCGGGTTGATATATCAGCTGGACCAGCATAGGTGAATTTGTGGATCTGCATGTTATTTGGAATGCCAATTTAACGATCCAAAAGTATTCAGATGAGATACTGAGATCTCATATCGAACCTTAAGCTGCAGTATAATTTGTGTTTGCTTTTTCTTTAAAAAAATATGATAATACCAGGCTTCATACAACTCGACCTGTAAAGAAAGCGCCTGAAGCTGAAACTATACTACTACCAATATGCTCGGAGAAGCCAGCATGCTCTCTTGGTTTAAACCCAATCGAGTATTTTAGGGACACACTCGAACGGCGTATTCAGAAAAATCAGTGTTTCCGTTTATCGTCTGGGAATTTGTACTTTTTGAAGCGTAGAACAGTATCCCCCAAAATCTTATTTATAAAATCATCCCATTTATGGAAAATATGTTTTCGTCAGTCTTAGCTCTTTGAAGGATTCACACACCATATTGAACATCCTGTATCTTTTTCAATCATTTTTTTCATTTATATGTAACCAAATTGTTTCCCCGAATCATCTTTTCATGTTCTTTCTATCATTTCGAAGAATTAAAACTACCATACAGTTTTTTTGTCTTCTTTTCTGTATGTGTAATGTGTATAATGTATGTGTACATTTCATGTAAATTTAATGTATGTGTACGTTTCATGTAAATGTAATGTATGTGTAATGCATGTGTACGTTTCATGTAAATATAATGTATGTGTAATGCATGTGTACGTTTCATTAAAAAACTAATGAATGGCTGCTTTGCATAATTAAAACGACTGTATATATTATGTATATATATATGTATTATATTTATTCTATATTTAGTTAATGACTTTTTTAAAAATAAATTGCTCTTACAGTTTTTTAGGTACCGACTGCTTAGTTTGACCGAAGTGAGTGAACGTTTTCTTTCGTTATAATTTCTTGACCAGATGTTTATATTTTAATCAAGGGAAACAAATAATATATTAACTTCAGTTAAAATTTTAAAACTTTTAATTATTATATTTTAAATATTACAACTATTTGATATTACAATGGATACTAAAATAATTGTTTCATTACAACGAAATTATATTATATTGTTTATTTAAAATTAAATAATATAATTGTTAAGACAGTTCACAAAAATATCCAAAAAGTATAATTTTTTCATTACATTTTAAAACTGTTCACATTTATGAAGTTATTTCAGTTACTTATATCACTTTCAGATTTACTATTTTAACCTATAATCTCTGCCACGATTTCTCAAATACGATAAAAACACAGCTTTATCAAAAAAAAAAAAAGTGTTGAGCTCTATAGTTGATAAATAGGAATTTAAAGAAAGTTTTGCTCATCCTCTTGAATATAAAACAAATTATCCAACAAAAAGAAACTTTCATACGATTCATTTTTCAAATTATTGCAGCAAACTATTTAAATTCAACACAAAACTGCTCATAAAACGTGTTCAGCAGAAAAATTGGATTCAATGCATTTATCCATATTTGCGTCTGTATACTGACAGATTTCTCTGCAGAGATAGAATTTAAAAGATAGATATTATACAATAGTATTAAACTAAAAATGATTGCATATATTTTGTTTCTATGTGATTGATGACTGTAATTCTGCGATTGTTGACAAAAAATAAAGAATTCTAATAAAAAGAAAAAGAACAAGCAAACACACACATTCAGCAATATTTTTATTGATTTCTTTTTGTGAACAAATTTATCAATTTCACCCAACAGATTTTCTTATGAGCCACTATCAAATATTAGTAATCGACTCTAAATAAAGTAAACTGAATAAAGATTTGTTATTGGTATATTTTTTATAAATTTACTTCAACGATTTAAAACTAAAATAATACATTATCATGTCCTCCTCGTCACTTGACCATGGTGTTCAAAATTACGTGGTCCGTCTCCAATAACAGTCGTTCAGCTGTATAGTGTAACATTAATATAATTCTCTTTCTAATATTGAAATGTAATTTGGTTAGTTTATATAATAGTTTGAATTGAATATACTTTTTGTTTTCATTATGGTATACAAAATTCAATTCTAAATATATTTTACAAAAGTTTCTTAAGATCTTTTACGCAATTTCGTATTTTATAAAAACTAAGTAATCTTTATAAGTGGATTAAGAGAGGAACATGCAACACTAATAAACAAAAATAAATATTTATAACTTTATACAATAGCGAATCAAGACTTTAGACGAAATAATAGTCTTATAGAGAAGTTTTATTGGCAATATGCTGGCAAACAATACTCGATTGAACTCTAATTTACGGAAAAAGTATTTTTAACATAGTGAGAAAAATAACATTTCTGATGCCATATATTTAACAGATAAATGTATCCTTAAACTTCCTATGTAACTGATAGCATTCGGAAGTTGCAAATTTAAATAAATATCTCGTTACTTAGAAAAACTGAATAATTTTGAATTTCATTTCTTCTGAATAACATTTTTAAAAAAATGTTTCGTGTAACGAATTCTATAGCAAAAAAAAAAAAAAAAAAAAAAAAGAAAAAAAACATATGCTATAACCAATTTGTAACTGAAGAGTTCAGAAAGGATCTCTGATACCACAACAAAAATATTCTCGAGATACCGCATGCTTAATTTTTATTTTTTCGCTATAAAAAGCGTAAAATATTTTTCATCAGCTTAGCTTATTGATTTGAATTCCTTTCCATTTTACTTTTTTTACTTCAAAGTTTTGTTTGATTGTTAAACTAGCAATATATTGATCGATACTTTTTAGATTTTGATTTAACTTCTTTTTTACCATGGTGTATTCATCTCTGTTTCTTTTGATTGTAATTTAAACTACATTATTTAAAACAACTATTTTAAACAAATGCATTAGTTATACACAGCCAACGTGACTAGAAAATGAATATGAGTAAATTTCTCTTAACAACATATTCATTAAAACCCTTTTTCTTTGTCTTTTACTTCATAGAAGATTACTAAATTCTATAACGAAATTAATTTTCCTAGTTTCTGAACATAAAAATCATTGCAAAATATATAAATTTGACAGAATTGTAAATAGTAATTACTTGAAAAGTAATTAGTTTTCAATATTAATTATAAAACTTTCTTTCGGTTCTCTTGTTTATAATGTGGAAATGTTGCAAAATAGACAAAGTATATATATTATTTTGAACCTAATAATTCTGTGTTTTATATTTAATTTTACTTATCAAATAATATTATATAAAACTGATTTTAATTATTACTGAAATATATAACGTTAAAAATGGTTTACATGGATTTTTTAAAAATTTTCCTTAAGAAATGGTATGAAAATTAATTATTGCTCTCTTAAGTAAGTTATGTGAGGAAAACGTATATATACTTCTTCATAGATTCTTTCTATGAATATAAAATTCTTGATCATTAGCATTGTATTGAGTTATGAATTATTTCTAAGAACAACAATTTATTTTAAACGATATTATTTGATGGTTCATGGAATTGAGTTATAAAAAATTATTTATTTAATCTAGAATGCATTCAAATTGTAATTTGTTTTTAAATATTGGTGTTATAACATTAACTTAAATATTTATTACACCAAGATTCATCGAATGATTCCATCAATAAACAAAAAGAAAGAGAACACACAATTCTTTAAATCAAATCATTTGTTGCATAACAATGCATGGAGGCCATTTAAGGGGGGGGGGAAAGAGAACAAAAATTTAAAGTAATTATTTTAATTAGATGTCCTTACTTTTATAATTTGAATAAATATTCATGCCATTTCAATTCAGTCGAAAATAGATTTGTGTTGAAGATAACCCCATCAACAAATTTCAAAAACATCACATAAAGCCCAAACAGAAAAATTAACAAATACAAAAAAATAAGTAGAAGGAAAAAAAACGAAAACAACACCTCTAAAATTGGAAAAAGGGCATAAAAACTAATTGCGGAAGCCCCAGGGAAAGAAAGTGAGGACGCAAATGTGTGTGCGTTATGTGATAAACAAAACAAAACGAAAAAACAAAAAGTACCACGAGATTCCAAAGATGTAATAGGGAAGCTTCAGATTTCTCGATTAAGATCGAAACTCCCCCTACCTTCTTCATCCCTGTTTCCGTACCCATCATATTTCAGCTTAGAAAATCTAGCTCAGAACTGGAATGTAACTTGGATTACTTTAATGGAAAAACTGGATCGGTTGAAGCAATAAACGCTATCATTTTACGTTTGGATGGCGAAAATCACGAGATTCAATTTGCTTTGGAGGTAAAGACATTATAAAAAAGCGTCAGCATTTGAATGATGAAATTTACAATCCATATTACAAAAATCCGTTGCAGGGAAAACTCCATTCTTTCTTTCCCGAGGGCATAGAGAGCCTGGTCTGGCATTGCTATTATAATAAAATGACGGTCAAAAAGAAAGAGAAAGACAGAGAGGGAGAAATTTCGGAAAAGAATGTGACGGCTTGTTCTCCTTCCTGGAACATTATAGAAAGTTATCCCAAGCTCCCTTAAGAAATGGGAATACTTAGAAGAGAGTTCTACTTGTCGTGAATGCAATTCCTTCCCTTAAATGAGTTCTGTCTCTAACATTAAGAAAAAGAATACATAATGATTTATATTAATAGTAGGAAAAGGAAAGGATGTTACGAGTATTGATTTGAAATATGTAGTACGGGCAATAATGGAAAAATTCCGTAACGTATAACAATTTCTACGATTAGATCTGAAATGATGTCGGAAGAGATTATGTTTGAAGAAAAGATTTCCAATTGTGGACTTTGAGAATGAGAGCAATTCAATTAACAGCAAACGTTTACAGTTCCTGGAAGAGTTTCCGGGCAACAATTTAAGTTAAGAGTCTTAGTATATAATTGTACTTTGTGGTAATGCTGATATTTGAGTTTGTTCACAAATCTTAGTTCATTCGATCGGTTTTCTTTAGTTATTTTTTTACAATCAAGCATTGTTTTCTTTCATGAATTTCTTTCGGTAATGTGTTTTTATTTAAAAGGTATTTGCCTATAGTTTTAATTCTATGTTTTTAAATACACAAATGTTTAATTTAAACATATGTTAGACTGAATCAATTATATATGTTTCTGAAAAAATTTGAACTTGAAATCGCTCCACACAGGAGGCTATAAATATTATAAGTCCATATCTCATCTGCGAAAAATGTAAATAGTTACTATTATATTGTACATACTATTTATATTGTACTGTGCATACTTAAATGATAATCAAGCTTCGTACTTCCATAATAGGTTGATATATTTCAAAAGAGTAACATTATTTTCTGAATAGATTTATCTAACTTCTGAATTATATAATTGTTTAACTTCTGAATTATATAATTGTCTAACTTCTGAATTATATAGTTGTCTAGCCTCTGAATATAATTGTCTAACCTCTGAATTATATAATTGTCTGACCTCTGAATTATATAGTTGTCTAACTTCTGAATTATATGAATTATGTAATTATAGTTCCTTGACTGCATGAATAATAAAATGATACATTTTTGTTCTTTTTAGAGCGAAAAATATGCAATGTTGGCTAAAAGATAAATTTAATTTTAATTTATTTAAATGTTTTCAGTTATGACTACAAATTGTGGTATAAATACTTTACGAAATATCTTTAAAGTCTTTAACAGGAACTAGTATCTTTGAAGTTTGGGCCTAATTTTCGTTTTCTGAACTAGAAGAAAATACTTTTAAAGTAGTGTTTGAAGAACTTAACTCATAACAGGAAAACTGATTATCTTTTTTTAATGTTTTTTAAATCAGTGATTATTATTACTTCATTGTTATAATCAGAACTATGTAAAACGAAAAATAAAACATCAGCATGAAAAAGACAAGATGAATTTTACTGCATTAAATAATATTATTGAAATTCAATGAACAGTTGATACATGTTGGGAATACTATTGAAATTTATGCTGCCTTTTTAAGAGGGAAAATGTGAAACGGTATTTTTGAGTAACAGGAAATTCGCATTATTTGTATTGCATTTTTTAATCAAATATACTAAAAATAATAAGTAAATTATACTAATCTATATGTGTACAATATGCACACTAGTAACGATATAATGATATATCTTTTTCAATAAGTTTAAAAATTCAGTTTATACAGCTAAAATGAGATACAGTTTTGCATACAAGGTACTAAAAATACAAATATTCATTTACTAAAAATATATTTCATTATTTTGTGTTTTGATTTAAAATAAATGGTTAACGGAGGAACATTTTAATGATGTTGTGTAAATATTTACACGTAGAGATTTTTATAAAGATTTAAATGATTTATGCGTAATTCACACACGTGTTATGAAAATTTATATTTCCCCATAAATATTAAAATAGTTACAAAATTTTTTCTTAGTTTATCAAAAGTCATACTATTTTCATTATATGCATAAGACGCCTGCTTTATTCGAGAACTCACGTTGAAGTTCTTTTAGTTTTTTGATAAAAGAATATACCATATATTCCGGTATATAACGTGCACTTTTAACTCAAAAAATAAAAGGAAATTTACGGGTGCGCTTATTGCGTTGGATATAAAAATAATGGCTTTAAAAATAAAGAGAAGATAAGCATAAAAAATTGGATTTCTACATATATTTCAATACTTTTTTTAATGAATGATATATCTTATGAAATTTCAATATTAGATAACATAAAAAGTTCGTTCTGTTCATCTTCCGTTATATCTTCAGGCACATCATCGAATTCTGTTTCATCTTCACACCATCAATGTTGCTCGGGTCCATAAATAAACACTCATCTTCCTTTCCATCTAGATTGTTAGATATGCTACTTTTTTAAAATCATTTGAGAATAATGTCAAGTTTAATTTCATTTCATACTTTTATTATCCCCACACACATTATTTCTAGATTAGCATGACGCATTTGAACACCTTTTGCAAATGCCCATTCATTCTAACATCCCCAAATTCCACCATCGTTTTAAATTTACGTTAAATGGTTTATTTTGATACACATATATAAAGATTGAACTAATCGCGTTCATCCGTCTGGAATAAAAGCCATGTTTGCGTTACACTCTGTTAGTAATTTCATTGTATTATCCGTTAGATGGGATCTGAACATTTCCTAAACTAAAAAAAATTCTGGATTCTTAAAGGCCCCTGAACGTTTTTGTTAAACACTTCTTATCCCCGATTTTTCTCTGTTTTCGATTATCCATCCTTTCTCATGCACATGAACGAATACACCTTTCAGGAAATCAGATTTATGCATCCCTTTTTTTAAAAAAAGAATAACATAGGGTTTTAATTTTGTACTGTCCGGGAAGGCGGAGAACGCTACGATGAAGTAAGATTCTTCGTGATCTATTGTTTTCATGTGAACCGTTTTCGTTCCTTTAACATCTATTGTTTTATTTCCTATCATATCAGATATTTCTGGAGTTTCATCCATATTTTTCCAATAAGTGACAGTAATTATTGTTTTTGCCTTCGTAGATTTTTAACATACTTATGAAAACTTATCAATTTGTTGTTCGATTCTTTAGGAAGCATTTTTTAGACTCTAGGTAAATTCCTTGAGTAACGAGAAGTATAATACAAGGTTTACAAACGTAAGTCTATACTCAATCAGTAGTGGTAGGAAGTTTCAAGTAGAAGGATACATGCACAAATGGGAATCAAAAGGGAAAAGAAACAAAAATGGATGCAAATACAACAAATACAGAATAAAGTAAAAGATTTCTCATATGCAAAAACGAAGACATTCAGTAATTAAAATTAAACAATGGGGAAGATTCGGAAACATGATCATAATAAGATTTTCAAAATACAAATAGATTAAGCACGCACGTGCACACACACACAACACACACACACACACACATATATATATATATATATATATATATATATATATTTGGAATTCTTGCCGGTGTCATCATTTTCCAAACGCGGCGATGTCTTCCGTGCCACCCTGTGCATTTTCTATGCAACGTTTTTTTTAAGAATATGTTATAGAAAAATGTAAAACAGTTACAGTAGAACGTCATTTATCCGCATCAGTTGGGACCGGACACCGTTCGGATACGTGATTATTCGGATAACCAAAAATCGAATGCGATCCATACAATTTATGAAACCGGACACTATACGAATATTGCAAATCATTACATGCGGGGAACGTGCTTGAAGAAAAAGCAAAATAGGTGCAGAATGTTGCAATGTTACCTTTTTTGTGGAAAATAATCACTTATTTTTCGCTGTACCATTGTGCATCTTCGGGGTTTCGCTGCAAGGTCTCTGATTCTCTTGAGCAGCAGTAGTTGAGTAGGACAGCACTCTGATTGTTGTTCGTACCACTCCATAGCTGTCTCTAACACAGGAAACACGTCAGCATTTGATGGACCCTTGCTACTTTCGTTGTTGTTGTTGTCCCTGTCTTCATCCGTTTCATCGTCGACAGGGTCGGATTCTCCTTGCATGGAAGTCACAATCTCGTCATCATTCAGCATTTGAAATCCACAGTCTTCTGCATCGCATGCCATCCATGTTTCTACATCGGCAAAACTCAACAAAACATCACGTATACACTCCCTCACTTGGAAACAAACTGACCTAATATTCCGCACAGATGTTTACCAAATCACCCAACTGAAATTCCCCAAATATCCCTCACCTTGGGTTTTCCTGTTACTTTTGGTCTCACGCGAAACATTTGTTGAGCATTGTTCGGTTCGAAAACGTATCCGGACTTTGGTCCGGATATTTGACGCTCCGGATAATAAACGTTCGGATAAACGACGTTCTACTGTATTGAAGACTGTTGAATTTACAAGCAAAAATTATATAATTTTGCTTACGCTATCGATGTATATTTATTTCATCCGTGTCAAATTTTCAGTGGCTCTGTTTCCGTTTTTTTCTGCGTATAAAATTTCCACCCTTTTCATGGTTGCACCATAGGGAACTCGTCTTGATGCCATTACCGATATCATTGATGTTTAGGTGATAAAAAGAAAACGTACAGAAAAAAAAAATTCCTAAATGCGAGCAGACAATGATGATTAGGACAGACTGAATACAGGAGATAAGTTGCGGAATGGTATAAGTCATCGATGCAAGAGGTCAGAATGGACGGTTGTATTTTTCCTTTTGAAAGGGGAAGAAATTTCCCCCATCCAACAAATATTTTGCCTTCGATTCTAAGCCGCACTCGATTTTCAGTAGCATAAGCGTTTGAAAATAGTACGGCTTAGACTCGAGTAAATAAATTAAACTCAGTGGCGCAACAGCCCATGAGGGCCTAAGCCCACTGTGCTCATCATCGAGTAAATACTATATATATATATATATATATATATATATCATGCTTGTTTAAAATCCCCCCCCCCAAGTCCATCGTAAATTAATATCACAATTTTCAAAATTTCCAACTTCTAATTTTCTTTCCTCTTTCTACTATTTTATTCTATATAAGACCTTGCATGAATATTTTTTCTGAATAGCTAGATTTTAGTAACGGAAAGGATTTACATTTCAAAAACCTGTCCTTTTTTTGCAATTATTAAATGCAAATTTCTTCTGAGTTAAATTATAATTTTCCTTTTCATTTATCTTCGCTATTTCAAATACAAAATTTTCCAACATCAAAACTTTCTTTATTACTAAAATTTCATTCTGAAATTCCCTTATTTATTGCACTTAGTTTTATTCTTCAAGTGACTTTAATATCAATGAGGAAGCAACAAAATCCTCTGAGAGAGAATCGCTTTTTTTTCGAGAACAACACCAGCTATCGCAATCATTGGAAACAGACTTATATTGTAATCAACAGTTATTCAAAGGAACATTCGAATTCAGAATTATTCTTTCCTATTAACATAAAATAAGTACTCATTTCTAAGCACGAAGCTCTTTCAGTCTTCTAAAGAAATATTCCAATTTGTTTGCTGACGCGGCGATCAATTCATGTGGAAAGAGGGGACAAAATTGAATCGATAAAGCCTTTTTCTTTAAATTCCATTTATCCGATTTATTATCTATACTACTCTAGGCTTAAATTTTCTTTTGTAGGAGCTTCCATTGAATTTTGACAATAAATATTGCCTTTATTTATCACATTCGCCCTCTGTAATGAAATAATAATGCTCATTGTTCAAAATGCATTCTAGAGGTCGAGGGATATTTATTATTGAAGATTCTCAAAGTATTGCTTTTTGTTTAGAAGCTCTAGTAGTTGCATGTAATTTAGGTAATAACTTTAAACGCTTTTAAAGAGCAGTTCAATAATTTTAAGGCTCATTTCAAATAGGGTTTCAGATTATTTGCTAGACAGTACTTAATGTTTGAAAAAGAAATAAATAAAGTACTTATTCTCAACAATAATGTAAGATGGAAAAAAATTTATCTCAAAAAAGATTTTAAGCATGCGCTCTCCTCAATTAGGTGATAATTTCTTATTTAGTAAAATTATTTAATTTGAAGTTAAAATTATTTTTGTATTAAGTACATATTTCATTAAATTTATTAAATGAATTTTAAAGAAGTTACATCAAAATGATTTAATACCTAGTTTAATAAAATATAGAAGGGATAACTTTAATTATATAATACAAAGGGATCTCAGAATTTAAATAGAAATATAAATCTTAACAACATGATTTTGATGAAAAATTTATAAAAAAGTAATCAACAAAAAATAATTTTTCTGAAACTGAAATTGCTAATTATTAACTTTTATCGTCAAATTAATATTGTATACCATTTATATTCCGCGGTAATCATAAGCATTAAATACAAAATCTTGAAAATTAGGAAAAAATTAGCCTAAGCCAATTACTCCATTTCTTAAAAATAAGGTTAAAAAACAAATTAACGAAACCAACGCAAAGTATCACAGAAACACTATTCCCGAAAAATGTTTTTAAACAAGGAGTTCCTATCCTATCTGATTTTTGGATTAAGTTAAAAAAGAAAAACAGCTTTAATTAAGTGGTGCTGATATGAGCTCGTTAAGTTAAACCTCTTCATCTGTCCGCTTAAATTAAAAGGACAGAAAAGATTTGAAAGAAAAAAAAATCCGTTACCCTTCTCATTCTGTTATATAATAATAGCATAGACTGGATAAGATGAAGATGATAACAAGAACAAGGTTTAAGGAAGCTTTCTCATCTGATGATAATAATTATTTACAATAAAGGAGAATTACGCATCATATCTTTCAAAATCTCAGATAACAAAAGGCATTTTGGGGCAACTATTCTAAATAAACATTTTCAATATCAACAATTATCGCTAAATCTAGATTGCAGTCAGTTTTAACGGAATATTTAAGTGAAATCTTCCTCTTGAGGCAATTTAATCAGAGGATTAAACTTTTGCATAGTTTCTTATCTTGTAGAACAAATTCAATGGCTGTGGTTTTTTCCTCAGTTCTTAGTTTAAGCATTTTGTAATCCTCAGTTTGAGAGAGGTTTCAAATGGACTGATTTGTTTTTTCGAAATAGTATCGTCTTTTAGATTAATTCGTAAAGTATAATCTTAAAAGAATTTATTATTTTATATTGAATCGTTTTAAAACAAAAGACATGTAATGCGTAGCTAATGATTGGTAAAAGAAAACCTGCAGCTATTCTCACTAAAATGTTTTAAATTACGCGCATTTAATGCTATAAATTTTCATTGCATAACAAATAATTCAATAAATTAATCAATATTAAATATTTTCCTTAATTATATTTTGTTGTCGTTGTTGCTTATGCCACCTGATCGACAGTAACATCCGATCAAGTTCCGTGAAATTTATCGCGGCTAGGGGCTAAATTTTTACGCTTGTTGTTAGCATTAGCTTTGAGCACCATGCAGGTGACAGTACGTTTTTGTTCGGTTCCACCCAATTTTGAGAGAGAACATCCTGGGCGTGGTCAGGGGCCTGCCACCAGCCTCACGAAAGGACTTGTGGATCGACGGTTTTTTAGAGTACCTCAATACGGCGAAGGGGTACTGTACATTTACAAACATCCATGCCTTCTCCGGGATTCGAACCCAGGCCCGACGGCACCACATCCAGCGTCCCTAACCACTATACCGGATGGACGGCTTATATTTTGCACATGGCTTTATAGGATTATTATACAAAGTTTAGAGCTTCAGCCTTTCATCCCTTCAGTGGGTCGATAAATGAGTACCAATCTTGCTTGGTAACTAAACACTGGAGGTTTCGCTTCAGACTGACCACCTGAATGGAGCATCTGCTTATGCACCTCGGTGCCTCAAGGTCACGAAAACTGAGATGGGCACAGTACGCTTTGGCCCTCATGGGCTGTAGCACCCATGAGTTTAGTTTTTAACAGTAAAATTTAAAATATCTATCCCAAATGTTTTGTATAAAAATGGTAGATATATTTCATTTCAATATCATGGGATCGCTTTTATTTTTAGTGTTTTCATTTTGTAAGTAGTTTTATTCTCTTCTATTGAATCTGTTTCTTCCAGAGAGCCTACGTTCATTTCCAAAAGTTGCTTATATAATCATTCAAAGCGCTAAAGTGATTTGCATTTTCAAGTTTAATATATACGAGACAATTTTCTTAGATGCAATAGTGGAGATGTTGATGCTGTGAATTAACTGCGCTACTTCTTACAAAATAATAGTCGTCAGCCACCGTTATAACTTCATCTAGATTTAATTTGGAGTACAAGATTTAGACCTATACGATAGCTTCTAACTTCGCAAATTTCAGTTGCAAATCGTATATCTTATGCTGTTCTACATTATTTTGCCCGCATCAGGTTTTTACATCCAAATTAAGAGTTCAAGATATAATTTCTTAACAATAACAAGAACTTAGCTCTTAGTTTAAACTATGGTTTACCAATTTATTACAAACTCAGTACTATAATAGTCTTAGGAATAAAATCACATCGCATTATATTTATATTTATGCAAATTAATTAAATCCTCAATATATTACTGGAATTAAGAGTTTATAGAGAGAGTATTTATAATCATTTTATATTTTAGTAATACTTTAGTACGTAGTTAAGTAATATTTTATTAATACTTTAGTACGTTTCAGAAAGTGTCCACTCTTTGCTATGTAATTTAAAGCGCAATTATATTATCAAGAATTTTTTTTGAAATTGGAATAAAGATTAACCAAAAAAAAATATCCTTTCAAATAATTAAATAATTACAAAAAATTGTTTTTACGATTTATGTTTCATAAATATTTTAGAACAATAAGTAACAGGATATAAATAATTTTCCATTCCTTCCATTAATTTTTCAGTATACTTTAAGGCAGGTCTCCTTAGTCTTTTTATCATAGCTGATCGGCCGAAGCTTGATAATTTTACCGCAGACCACTGAAAGGGAGGACGTTGATTGCTTAAATTTTTTATACCACGATATCACAATTTGCGCGTTATTGATACGACTTTAGATGACATCTTTCAGCTACTTGTTAAACTCTCGTCCATGGAAAATTGCACATACCCGAGAAAAATAAACCACAGTAAATAAAATATAAATAATTTAGTAAACTTTGAGAGGACAGGTTCCGGTCTATGACCCGGGATTGGAGACCACTACTGTAAGGTATCCTACTACATTAGGAACCATGATTTTGAAAATGTATAAATGAATAAAATTTGGATATTTAGTATCACCTGAATTAGAATGTACTTATAAAACTATAACAAGACAAATTATTTAATTGCAATTTTTTGTCAAAAAATGAAGAAAGTATGACGTAATTTCAAAACATTCTCCTTTTGTGGAAAATGTTTCTATAACAATAATATTTTACTCATATATAGATAAGACTTCTCTACACAGCCTGAACTGTGAATTTTCAAAAATTCTATTTATTTTCAGAGGTATGAACAATTAAAATAATAATCGGTGTTTTTTTGTTAAAATTTCTCTATTCTGGTGTTTTAAAACATGAATAAATCCATTTCTCTAAATAATATAAATATTACAGAGGCATTTTACATATAGGAGAATGTTTTGAAAATATGCCATTCTTTCTTCATTATTTGCCAAAAAATTGGATTTAAATAATGTTTTCTTGTAATAATATTCTTAAAACAATTTTATATGTATATTATAATTCGGGTGATACTAAATATCACACACAAAAACATTATTCATTTATACGCTTTTTCGAAATTACGATCCGAAACGTAGTCGGATACCTTAATAATATAAAATGAATAAATAAATAAAATCAATTAGCTAAATATGTTTATCTTAATTAGACAAAGTAATAATTGTAGGCGAAAAAGAAATGATTAATTTTTTGTTGTTACAGAACAAGTGTATAAGTAACAAATGAAGAAACTCCATCTCTAATGATAAACTAAGAAAAGGTAAACTCTTGATAATCAGGTAATTTAATCACTCTCCTTTGATAACAGAGTATTTATTCGTAATAATTTGTCATTGTAATCTTAATCGATATCTTAAAGTAACCCTTTTCATTAATTAGTACACTTAGATATATTTCTTATGTGTACTCTTATCTAAAGAGAGATTGTAAGGGGCGTCGTATTCTGATGGGGAACATATTTTAAGTTCCCATCGCTTGACTGAACAGTAATTAGAAACTGTTGGAGTTAATTGTCATCTCAAAAGTATTATAGCGTTGCTAAAGACAGCGGCATTTATCACTGTAACCAAACAGTTTCATCGATTCTCTCTTTTAACTGTATTCTCTTAATTATACTATAAAAGAAAAAGAAAATAATAATAGTTCTAGATAGAGATTTAATAAATAGTTATATGCGTGTGAATGTATAAGTGCCGTAAAATCCGGCGTATAACGCGCACTTTGAACACAAAAAATAAGATTGAAATTTATGGGTGCTCGTTATACTCCGGGTATAAAAAAGAGAGCTTTAAAATAATTAAAGATGAGCATAGAAAGAATATAAAATTCTGTGTATATCGAAATATTCTTTTAAATAATAACTGTATTCTCTTAATCATACTATAAAAGAAAAAGAAAATAATAATAGTTCTAGATAGAGATTTAATAAATAGTTATATGCGTGTGAATGTATAAGTGCCGTAAAATCCGGCGTATAACGCGCACTTTGAACACAAAAAATAAGATTGAAATTTATGGGTGCTCGTTATACTCCGGGTATAAAAAAGAGAGCTTTAAAATAATTAAAGATGAGCATAGAAAGAATATAGAATTCTGTGTATATCGAAATATTCTTTTAAATAATAATTGTATTCTCTTAATCATACTATAAAAGAAAAAGAAAATAATAATAGTTCTAGATAGAGATTTAATAAATAGTTATATGCGTGTGAATGTATAAGTGCCGTAAAATCCGGCGTATAACGCGCACTTTGAACACAAAAAATAAGATTGAAATTTATGGGGTGCTCGTTATACTCCGGGTATAAAAAAGAAAGCTTTAAAATAATTAAAGATGAGCATATAAAGAATATAGAATTATGTGTATATCGAAATATTCTTTTAAATAATAACTGTATTCTCTTAATCATACTATAAAAGAAAAAGAAAATAATAAAAGTTCTAGATAGAGATTTAATAAATAGTTATATGCGTGTGAATGTATAAGTGCCGTAAAATCCGGCGTATAACGCGCACTTTGAACACAAAAAATAAGATTGAAATTTATGGGTGCTCGTTATACTCCGGGTATAAAAAAGAGAGCTTTAAAATAATTAAAGATGAGCATAGAAAGAATATAAAATTCTGTGTATATCGAAATATTCTTTTAAATAATAACTGTATTCTCTTAATCATACTATAAAAGAAAAAGAAAATAATAATAGTTCTAGATAGAGATTTAATAAATAGTTATATGCGTGTGAATGTATAAGTGCCGTAAAATCCGGCGTATAACGCGCACTTTGAACACAAAAAATAAGATTGAAATTTATGGGGGTGCTCGTTATACTCCGGGTATAAAAAAAGAGAGCTTTAAAATAACTAAAGATGAGCATAGAAAGAATATAGAATTCTGTGTATATCGAAATATTCTTTTAAATAATAACTGTATTCTCTTAATCATACTATAAAAGAAAAAGAAAATAATAATAGTTCTAGATAGAGATTTAATAAATAGTTATATGCGTGTGAATGTATAAGTGCCGTAAAATCCGGCGTATAACGCGCACTTTGAACAGAAAAAATAAGATTGAAATTTATGGGTGCTCGTTATACTCCGGGTATAAAAAAGAAAGCTTTAAAATAATTAAAGATGAGCATAGAAAGAATATAGAATTCTGTGTATATCGAACTATTCTTTTAAATAATAATTGTGTATTCTCTTAATTATACTATAAAAGAAAAATAAAATAAAAAAAGTTCTAGATAGAGATTTAATAAATAGTTATATGCGTGTGAATGTATAAGTGCCGTAAAATCCGGCGTATAACGCGCACTTTGAACAGAAAAAATAAGATTGAAATTTATGGGTGCTCGTTATACTCCGGGTATAAAAAAGAGAGCTTTAAAATAATTAAAGATGAGCATAGAAAGAATATAGAATTCTGTGTATATCGAAATATTCTTTTAAATAATAATTGTATTCTCTTAATTATACTATAAAAGAAAAAGAAAATAAAAAAAGTTCTAGATAGAGATTTAATAAATAGTTATATGCGTGTAAGTGCCGTAAAATCCGGCGTATAACGCGCACTTTGAACAGAAAAAATAAGATTGAAATTTATGGGTGCTCGTTATACTCCGGGTATAAAAAAGAGAGCTTTAAAATAATTAAAGATGAGCATAGAAAAAATATAGAATTCCGTGTATATCAAAATACTGCTTATTTAAAAGAAATGTCATCCCCCCCCCTTATGAACTTAAAGGGTTGTAGTTCTAGACATATATTATTTTTTTCTAAAGCTTGGAGTAATATATTGAAAAAATGGTTTCAAAACATAAGAGCATTACGCACTTACACATTTGAGGTTTCTTTATAAAAAAGGGGGTGCTCGTTTTACGATGAATATACCTAAAATTAGAAATTGAACATTGAAACTATGAGTGCACGTTATACAACGGATTTTACGGAATATATTTTTTTAAGGATTGAGTTTGTAAAGCATATTATTGTAAATGACTACTTTCGGAACCGCGATTTTGAAAAAGCATATAATTGAATAATTGTTTTGATATTTAGTATACATATTAAATTATTTTAAGAATATTATTACAAGAAAATATCATTTAAATCCAATTTTTTGGCAAAAAATGAAGAAAGAATGACATATTTTCAAAACATTCTCCTTTTATCAAAAATGCTTCCTTGATAATTATTTTATACTTATGTATAGCTAAAACTTTTGTACAGAGCTTGAACTAGGATTTTTAAAAATTCACATTTGTTTTCAGAGTTACGAGCAGTTGAAATAATAACCGGTGTTTTTTGTTAAAATTTCTTTCTCTTATATATTAAAATATGAATAAAAAAATGTACTCCTAAATAATATATTTCAAAATTCTCAGTTCACTCTCTGATCAGAATTCTTAGCTACATGAAGGAAAAATATTATTATTTTTATAGAAGCATTTTTTTCATAAAAGGAGAATATTTTGAAAATGTGTCATTTTTTTCTTCATTTTTTGCCAAAAATTGCATTAAAATAAGTTTATATTTAAAAAACATTCTTAAAACTATTTTATATGTATATTTTAGTTTAAATGACGTTAAATAAAAAAAAATTAATTTATAAGCTTTTTCAAAATTACTGTTCCAAAATGTAGTATCTCTCTCTCTCAATCAACTTAATATATATATATATACAGGGTGTCCAGCCTTAATGTGACCCAATAGCTAATTCCCAAACCGTTCGGTTTAGATATGCACTTCCAATTTGAAAAATGTTTTAAAACAGGTAAGGAATGTTTTTACGTGCTTTTCGAACCAAAAAACCCATTTAGAAAAAAATTACAAAAATTAATTTTTTATACGGTCCCCAGGTCATATCACTTATATTTAGAAAAAGATGCAGTACACAAAAACAAAGTAAACACAAAAAGTTTCATTTTATTACGATACAAACTGGCCGAGTTATGGAACTTTGAAAATCGTACTTTATATGCATTTTCTAGGCTATTTTCAAGAAGCTAGTAAGGGGTCGTCTCCAAAGTGAAATTAGTTGGAACTCTGCTAGGAAACTTTCGCTCTTGCACGTCACTCTTATGTAAATCGTTTTTAAATTTAAAAGCATACGTTAATAATACAATAATTGAGTACTTATGAAATAAAATTTATTCTGTGTATGTGTAAAACGTAGAAAAAATAAAATATTTTGGACGAAGAAAACATTTAAATAGGAGTTCCAAAAAATAGTCTTATATGCTATGGCTTCAGCCTGATTTGCTGCGTTTTTGCTGATCACGACGAACGTTAAAAATCTGTTGTGCAGTCCCTGCAATTGCATACAGTCGTATTCTAATATTACGAATTATAGTAGGGGAGAACGAGATGTATACAAATGAAGAAACTTTGAAATGGTACTGTTTCATAGGCAGTGTAATTGAAATGAGAGAGGCGGCAAGACTTTATGCCATTTAATTTCACACTCGAAGGCATCCATCTTATTGCACAATTGCCCGTGCTGTTCAGCACTTGTATAAAACTGGGAGTTGCAATAGACGTATTCCCTGTCTCGTGCCTTCACCATTATTTAAGTTAATTTGGTCATTCTGATATAATAAAACCCCTGATTCATGATTGGCGCATCATTCCACATTATGCTATAATTTGAACGGAAAATCTTGTATTATTTTGCTGTTATTTGTTAAAACAAGGTGTTTTAATCTTTTCAGTACAAGTTGTATTTCTTTAATTCAATTTTTATTGTTTGCCATACCGCAATACAAATTGTCAATCTATGATGTTTACTACTATGTTTTAATTTTTCTATGATTTTTTTGCTCTTTTTGTAGATAGTGAATTACTGTGCTCTAAACTCACTTTATATACGACCCCCTTTGCTGAGCAACTCAGATGCTTCAAATTTATGTAGGCATAACTCGGCCAGTTTTTATCGTAATAAAATGAAACTTTTTGTGTTTACTTTGTTTTTGTGTACTGCAACTTTTTCTAAATATAAGTGATAGGACCTGAGACCGTATAAAAAATTAATTTTTGTAATTTTTTTTAAATGGGTCTTTTGGTTCGAAAAGCACGTAAAAACATTCCTTACCTCTTTTAAAACATTTTTTAAATTGGAAGTGCATATCTAAACCGAACGGTTCGGAAATTAGCTATTGGGTCACATCAAGGCTGGACACCCTGTATATATATATATATACTAAAATATAATATATACTACAACAACATATATATTGTGTGTGTGTGTGTGTGTGTAATAGTTTATATAAAATTTTACATTATTAAATCCAGGATTTTCTAAGAAATCAATATTTTTTATTGTACTGACATTATTATTATCTGTACTTCACTGGAGGGAAATTTTAATTATACCATATCAAACTTAATCTTTGAGCCGGTAGTTTTCTTAGTAATTTAACGGTATTGTTATTTATTTTCAAACATCACTTGGACATAAACTGTTGACGTTTATATTCTAAAAATGGAGTTTTAGTAAGAAGCTTTCTTATTTCCTGAAGTTAAATGAATATAAATAAAAATAGCTTTCCTTTAATTAAATGTGAAAGAAAAATAAACACAACAAAAACTATTTTTAAAATATTACATCTCGAAATTGATATTTTACATAAATATTAATTCAGTTATTATTATTATTTTATTGTAACTAACCATTAGTTTTAGTATTCTTTTCTAGAGCAGTTCCCAATCGCATAAAATTACTTTTTTGAATCACCTAATATTTCTTTAAAAATTAAACGTCTATAGCATATAAAGTAACCTAAACTAAACCTGCATAATTTTGTTTCGGTGCATTCAAATAATTCAACTAAGCACGCAAAGAATATATTTGTTCGGTAAATTGTTCTTTACCGAAAAATAAATAAAAATTACAAAAATGAAGATTACATAAATAAAATTATTTATGTTAAACAAAATATGCGAGGCAAAAAAAAAAGCAAAAATGGCGCTAGATTAAGTTTGGAATTCCCAAACAAACTAAGCATCATGTCATTTCGTAAAGTACGCTAGGTATTAAGGGTTCTTTGTTTTTGACATTTGAGATACATCTATGCAGGATTCATCTCCTGTTATCAGAGCATATTCGGATTAGTTGAAATGATTTGGAAACTGTTTGCAATATCTTTAGGCAATTACGCTTTTGCTGCCATCTGTTTGGGTATAAATAACAGCTATTTGTAAACACCAAAAGAAGGAAGAAAATAGCAACATCAGGTTTCCTCTCAATTGAGCATATTTCATGTAGGATAATTTTTAAGCTGCAGGAGCTTTTTCATTTATGCTTCACTGCTTAAAGTTTTACCTAAAAACAAATTGGTCAAGCCGGCGTAAGAAGAAACATTATATGTATGCATTAAACAATAGAAAATGGTACTAATTTATTCTTTTAAATGATCATATAAGATGATTATTGCTATCATTTTTATAAAAAAATTGTAAAAATATATTTTTTTATTCTCTCTCCTAGAATAATTTTGAATAAGTGGTGAATTAAAGTTTAAACTAGCTTTAATCTGTAAGAATTGCAAATGAAAAAGCAGAAAAAGAATTTTAAATTGTATTTTTTATAATGAAGTTGTTTAACTTATTTTTCTATTGTTTCTACCATTCCTTAATAAATATTTTATATAAATTTTCTCGTATTTTAAATACTTTGAATATTTGTACCTTATGTTTTTACTAACGTAGGGCAAAATTTTGCAATGCTTTTATTTTTGTTGTGAGCTTATATAGTTTAAATTTTAATGCTAATAATGTACAAATATTATTAGTTTTAGTTCAGAATATATCTATCTATTTTATAACTTTCGTTTCTATATTGTACCCTTAAGAAAGACATGTAAGTAGAAATTTTAATAATTGTTTCTGAAATATTATTCATTCAACATAGGGAATAAATTAAAAATATTTGAAAAAATTTACAAAATATGTATTAAGCAGTTGCCTAGAGCGGAGCTTTCACCCAAAGTACTATTACTTAAAGAAACTCATTTGATTACGTTAAGATATCTCAAAAAGAGTGAAACAACAGGCACTGAATATTATATTTCCGAAAATCATATTAATTATAAATTATTTAAATTCTAAAATAAATAAATTCTTGCAGAAGAAATTTATCAAAATTGATGTTAACGCTGAGTTAGGTTATAATTACATATCAAAGTTGATATTCAGTTTAAATTCATTAAAAAACATTCTGATTCATTCTTAAATTGGGAGGATGACATTTCAGAAAACTTTTCAATTTATTGTTTAATAATATGCAATCTAAAATTAATTCGCCGGTTCAACTTGAAAAATCATACAAAAATAAACGCATCTATTTACTAATTTACCGCCTCAAATGAATTCCTAAAGCAATGAATCTTTCTCTAGAATATTTTCCATGCTATTAAATGTTGAAAACACCGGCATTTTCTTTCTAATTAAAGTCGAGATGATGCTTCTGTTTTTGACAAGTGAAATGCGAGTAAGCCAATGAAGCTCTATGCCTAAGCAAAATAAAGGCAAATATGGAATAATTAAATCACCGTAGGTAGCTAATTTATTTTCGTTTAGGAATAAATGTAGAATTAACTCTTTAAAACAAAGTAAATGATGTCATCAAACTGTCTTGGGCCTTAAAATTGATGCAATAGCAATGAGAGTTTCTGTGTTGTATATAAAGTTAAATACTCCTTATTGATGGAATTTTGAAAAGGGAAATGTAGAATATTTTCGAATCCGTTTCTCGTGTAGCATATTTATAGTACAGGGTGAGTACAAATGATGAACCCAATTTTAAAACATCATATTTTCGAAACTACTTCATATATTGCGATAAGTGATACATATGAATGTAAAGAGAAATATACTAAGTTTTTTTTTGCACCAATGATCAACAGCACATTCAAGATCCCTGTGATTGAAATCCTAACATGGTGACATTGATAGAGAACCATTTTTGCGTATTAGAGTATGCACGGGATTTTTCAGTTATTTCGGAGCAGCGTATATTTAGATATCACTACGGAAAAGAAGCCCCCATCAACAAGAGCATTCTGCGATGGTAAAATCAATTTAAGAAAAGAAGTTACTTGTAAGAAAAGAAAAGCAGTGACCATCCAAGCGTCTCGGAAAATGTAGTGGAGAGTGGGAGGCAGAATTTTGTTCGAAGTCCACGGGAGTCTGCAAGAGTTCTAATCTGTGAACTTGGAATGCCCCAGAAAACAGCATGGAAGATTTTACCAAAAAAATTAAATTTCAATTCGTATTATTTGCACTTAACACATCAAATAACAGAGGACGACAATGAAGCATTTGTGAAACATTACGAACTATTGATAGAGTGATGCTACAAAATGTATGGAACGACCTGGATTACAAATTGGATGCATACCGTGTAACAAAAGGGTCACACATCGAATATGTGTAAAAGAAAAAAAGAAGCTATGTTTCTATTTATATTAATGTTTCACTTATTGTAATCCGTGCAGTAGTTTCGAAAATATTATTTTTTAAAATTGGGTCCATCATTTGTACTCGCCCTGTATATTAATAGTAAAACTCAATATTAAAAATAACTTACAGCCTCATTTACTAGAACACCCGTTAATGAATAATGGGACGATTATTGCAAAATTTATTCGTAGAGTAATTGATGTAAGAAATAAACACACGCACATATTCAAAATTTAAAGCAAGAGAACTTATAAATTTCGAGATATATGTTTCAACAGCTTTAAATGTAGTTACTAGATAACTATACTTTGCTATGGAAAATTTATAATAATAATAATAATAAATATGACAGAATTTTGAAAAGAACATTTCATGTAATTGATGAGATGCGCAGAATTTTCGGAATATCTAAGCACTTGTTTGCTGCAGATATCAAGACATTATTGCATTACAAATATTAGTACACCAGCAATGAAGACGAACATATTATCAGTGCTGTCAAAATATATGATTCCCACATAGCAAACAATATTGATACAATTTTGTAATGTGTAACAAACTACTTAGGTAATGTATATATTGTTTAAAACATTCTCTGTCAATTTTCTATTATTAAAGAAATTAAAACTATTTAGATATCAAAAATTAATAATTCAATATCCCACACGATTTAGAATTTTTTATTACGCTAACATAATATTATTTTCAAATTTCCTAATACGATAAAAGAAAAGAGAACAACTAGAATTCCGTAATATCATTAAAGAGTTTATTAAATGTCTTAAAATATGCTAAGTTTTGTTTAGAACTGTGGTCGGTGGAAAAAAAAAATTTAAAAAGAAAATAAGCTACATCAACATAAGAAGGAATTAATAAGCAAAATGCCGTATAGTATGTTTGAGCAAAGTACATCTTTGCATGTTTTTTTAAACAAATTTTATAGTACGGAATTAAAAGAAAAATAAATTCAAATATTAAGCATGAAATAAGAATTATCTCTCACACACATTGTTTTCTTTTTTATAATAAAAGAAAAACTTTATTGGTAAGAAAGTTCTTATTTTCTACATACAAAAAGTAAAATTCTTTGTTACAATATTACAATTCTCTTTTATTACCCTACATTAGATGATCTTCTGAAGGCTTAAGTACAATTCATAGATTCTAGAAATCCATATATTTTATCTTTGTAAAAAATGTAGAGTATTCTTTCCTGAAGGCAACCAAAAATAATTTTCCTGAATCAGGGATGAGCAACCAGCGGCCATCAAAGAGTGTTTTTACACCCTCCCCCCCCAGAAGAAAGTCAGAAAATCCGCTTTGAACCTAGATATTTTTCCCACGCGCAATCCTCTATTTTACATCATTAGGAAAACAGAATTTCTTTATTCCTTTATTAGGAAAACAAAGCAACTGAAAGTGTTTCTATATGAAGAGATTATGTGCGGAGTTTGGAGGACGTCATCACAAGAATATTTTAAGATTGTAAGAAAACTGAGCCTAAATTCAATTTGCTAAGTTGTCTCATTGCTACATATATTGATACAGTACCTAAAGAGTTGGATCTTGATTGACTTGAAGTCATACCACAGTAGGAGAAATGTTTAATGCTTATGACATTAACATTTACAAATCTTTGACAGCGGAATCATTTCCATGTATGAAGAAATTTGCTGGGGAATTGTTCTTTGTGTGTATTTTAATTGACATATATTTGTGAGAAAAATCTTACTTGCATGAAGCTCAACAAGAGTAAATATAAATGCAAGTACAACAAGATGACACAAATTGTAGGCTGTCATGAGAATTTAAACAAGAAATCTCACTCTTATTAAAAAAATTGTAGTAAAATATGATATGTATACATTTGTCTCATTAAACTGATTCTAAAATTAAATGTGCGTGCAGCTATAGATAATATGCAATGGGCACAGTAAATTAATTGAATGAATCTACCACTTTTTAATTTAACTTATATTTATTTTTTTATATGATTGCAATCATTTGAAAAAGGTGCAGCCCCCTCCGGTATCCTTCCTTTCCACAATGTGACACGTGATATAAAACAAGTTGCCCACCCCCTGTCCTAAATGATACTAAACATTGAAATATTTTAAAAAATAGCTCCGAAATTAAATGAAAGAAAAAAGTTATGCTGTTATCAAATTGAGTATAATTAATTAAAATTAAATTTTTCTGTCGTGAATCTGTAAATACTTTTTTTAAAGAATTTAATCGATTAACCACCTAAATGGGAAAAACAACAAATCAAAGTAAGGAGTTTAAAACACTTTATTCAAAACACAATGAATTTTCTGGTTTTATTCTTATTTTTACAAACAGCTATTTCAAAAGAATCTAGTTTAAAGCGATAGCATGATTTGTATCGAATATAGAACGACCAGATTAGTGATTTTTTTTATATCAAAATTGAACAAAAGAAGAAAACTAATAAAAATTGATAATAATCTGCACGCAATCCAGAAACTTTTTCTTTCAAGAATTTAATATTATAAAAATCAGACTAGAAACTATTTACTTTCATTAATCATTTGGTTGATAAGAATTAGTCGATTGATCTTCAAATAAGAGAAGAATTATTCTCTAATCAATAGATTAAAAATTTACATTTATACACATAGTGCTTTTTTCGTGCTTTTTAAAATCATTTAAGCATATAATGGAAAGAAAGAAATATATTAACCCATCGTGTGTTTTAATGATTAAGAATGTAGTATAAAAAGCAGAAAAAAATATCTCACATGAACGATCGGTGACTTCAACATTTTGTACTCAATTTGAGATTCACAAATACAAAAAAAGCAATCAAAACACAATTTATAAAAAGGGGGAAAGGGAAAAAAAAGGTACTTCATCATTATTTTTACCCTTCGGACTAATAATTAGTGTTGCTGAAACCGCAGGATTTAAATCTGTATTTCTTAGATGGAAAAGAAAAGAGATAGAAGAAACGTCATTAAACATGACTGCAAGTAGTTCTGATTGCTGGATCACCGAAAACGTTAATTACAACTTCAGATGTAATCCCGGTATAAAAATACGCTCCTCGAAGATTCAAATAATTTTGTTCCTCCCCCCTTTTTGTACTCTTTTGATACCATTTAATCTTCTCATTATTCCAACGAATCTGTACTAAAAACAAGTTCTATTTTTATTCTAGTTGACATCCCCAAGGACTGTAAAGTTCGGGAAAAGAGCATAAAGAAAACTACGGTGCAAACAAAACCTTTCGAAATCAATTGTTGTGAGTAGAGTTCTCATTAAAAAGGAACATGGGGGCCATTAGTAAAGAATTATGCATTTCAAGAGCAAAGCACTGAGATGAGATAGTATTGAATGGCACCACATTTTAGTTTTTCTGAGTTCTTTGTTAAAATCTTCTTAGTTTGTTTATTGTTTAAGCTATCAAATTTTTTGTTTCTTGTTTTTTTAAGACCTCAGTTAACGTGGTGGTATTATTTTAAATTCAAAGTTTATACACTTCATTTGTATCACTTTTGGAATCCATTTTTAATTTTATTATTATGAAGTGCATAGTCTTAAGAAAAAATGAAACTATATTTTAAAATATAAAAAAGTAAAAATAGTAAAAATAAAATTTAAGGTTAAGTTGGAAAAGTGGGAAATAACATGTAATACAAACTAAAAATAACAAGTAATATAAATTTTTTTTAAGTCAATTCCTACTTTGAATGGATGAAAAGAAAGTGTTTTATTAACAATTGAAAATTTGAACAATATATATATAAATTTTTTTTCAATGGGGCTGGAATTAGTATTTTAAACATTTACAGACCTAGTACATTCCCCAGAATAATACACATAATACATAAATAAATAAATAAATCTATATAGGGAGAGAGTGAACTAATACTAGGAATTGAAAAAGGGCATGATTTATCCGCAACGTTGTAACAATGCATACCCGGTTTGGCTATTTTGGCTGAAGAATCCGTTTTCTGTGCAAACTTTTGTCATTGTTTTAACAATTACATTGTTACAACAATGGAGACGAATCTAAGTTGGCGTCAAAAAACCGGTAATTAATGAATTAATATTTGAAAAAATTGTATTAAAACATCAAGCGTCATCCACTACAAATTAAAAAAAGTTTATTTGAACTTGATTGTGTGTGTGTGTGTGGATGAATAGAAAGTATTTTATTAACGATTGAAAATTTGAACAAGATATGTATATATATATATATAGGGAGAGAGAGGGAGCTAATAGTAGGAATTGAAACAGAAGATTTATAAGGAACCTCAGAAAATTATAAGAGAGTAATAATAATTTTGTAAGTTATACTAATTCTTTTTTTAATTGCTAATAAACTGTATATTTATTTTTACAGAATTAAGAAATACAAGTAATGTTTTAAATTAAATGTCTTACAATGAATTAATTATTTAAACACCATTTTAAGGTAAAATTTTCAATTTTTAAAATGTTTCTATTTAGTTTCTATTAAATAATCTAAAACTATAATAGGAGTCTTATGATATGAATATTCCCAATTTTGGAACTACCAATAATTCCCAAATGTCTTAAATATTATTAAAAATCCACCGAACTAATATTTTTAGAAAATAAAATTTTAATCTGTTAGAAAATAACAGTTCAATAAGTGATCTTTATTTATTACGTTTTTTCTAAATAAGTATTCGATTATGTAATGCATTGGCGATACAAATATTGCTTGAATTTAAGTTTAATAACTTCTTTAAAATACAAATATTTTAATACTCTTAACTTATTTCGTATGCATGCTTGTAAATAAAATTTAAAAACTTATATAGTACAAGTATGTAAATTTCAAACTTTTTTAGTAGAAAAGTTTCTTCCTTTTTATTATTCACAATACCTATTTGTATTTATCTGTGAGTTTTTGTGTCAGTCACGTATACAATTCATTCATTTTGTATCTTTTTCTTTGAACTACAATCAATCTTCTTGGCATGTAAACTAATTTCTTATGCATTACATATATTTATCTTTTGAAAAAGAATTATTTAACTACAGAAATAAAAAAGACTGTTATTTGATTAATGAGTAAACTGAAAAAAAATAGGGCATCCATAAAAAATGATCAAATTTTACATGTTACAACTTTAAATATATTCCGACTTCCATTTTTCATAAAAATGTTCATTTGAATTGTATTTACTATAATTTTCAGCAAATGATTTAGTTATACATCAATAATTTTATCATTAAAGTTTATTTGCTTTCGCAACCTTGTAAGTTCATGCAAATTAATGTTTTATTAAGTACATTACTTAGATTAATTAAATAAGAGAGCATTTTGTAAGCATCCCGGTTTAGAGCATTACTTTTAGCTATAAATATATGCAATAAGTAAATAGACACTCAATTATTTATTCAAACAACTTTATTTGAGCACTTAAGATTGAAATAAATATTTGAGTAAGTATACTTCAGAAATAAACATTTTATTGACTTCCCTTTAGCGCCTTAAATTATCGTTAGCTAGGCATAGAAGTATTAAATTCCAAAATTACAGATAAGCATTATTGGTTTGACTTAACATGATATGCTAAATAATTTTAATTGAGCTCACTTTTTTTAAAAGTGTTCATATGAAAATTGTAACTTTCGATTCATGGATTCAGTCTCAATTATCAAACCAAATAATTTTCTAACGAAAGCAAAAAAAAAAAAAAAAAAAAAAAAAAATCTACTCCTTTTTTCAAGAATTTTTATTAAAGCTTTTAGCATTTCAATGATAAAAATTTCAATAAGCAATTTTTATATAGAGCAACTGAGCGATTACACGCTTTAAATTTAAAATAATTCAAATGAAGTATGAGTATACTTAAAACATTGCATATATGGGATGAGGCAATGTTAAATGAAACAAGTGAATGAAATAGGAAATAATATTTATTAACGAATAACACAGTCAATCATAAAAGAAGTTAGTATTATGCATCTTTAGGGCATTCCATATAGTGGCGATGACGATGATACAAAAAAATGTCATTTTATAGAGTACTCATTAAATATAGTAAACAACAGTAAAACAATCCGCTGAAAAAGTGACACATTGTTTGAATTATTCTTATAACAAAATGAGAATTAATCAGGCTATATTGTCATTTGTGATATAAATTGCATGTGAAGTTAGAATTTGGTACGGTTAGCGGTATCAATCCTGCATTTGATTATGATGTTATGATGCATATACGATTATCAGTTAGTATGTATATGTGATTATAAATATCAGATATCAATTGCATATGAATCAAATTGCAGTTTGATGCATATAAATTATGTATATATGATTACGTACGTAGGATATAAATTACATATGCATCGAATTGCAATATGCACCGAATTGCAATATGCACCAAATTACAATATGCATCTAGTTGTGCAATATGCATCAAACTGCAATATGCATTTAGCTTCATTTTTTGGATAAAAAGGTTAAAATTGTTTACTTAAAATTTTAATCGCACACTGAGTTTCATTCATATAATAAGGTTATGGATATCCAAACTTGGACACAACCAAAGCAAAATTGTTTTCTACTAAATAAATTTCTTAATACGACGTTCTTTGAGCCATAAGATATTTTACTACCTAAATAGAAGTATGAGGATTAATCCATGCACACCTGTGAGCTGGATCTTTACAAAGGAAAGTTTTCAAGATATATTACAATCAGACCGTTGGAGACTACAGGATTATTTGAAGAAATAAATTTTGTGTCCTTTGATTTTCCACGACATAGTAGTGGCGCGCAGGGGAAGTAATTCCTTCCGAGATTGTACCTTTGGAAATGAAGACGAACGTTTGGGAAAAGAAAAGTCGATTAATCCAAATAAAGTAACGATTAACGGCAGCGACATAAATAAAACGTAGCCCCGAAGGTAGCATACCATTAAAATCCCTTAGAATACAGAGTGCGTAGTTTCCGCAAAAGTCGCTTTGACCAGATTGAATTATTGGCTGCAAAATAGTTAAGTAAAATTTAGTTGCGGTGATAATTTTTCATCGTGGCTAAAAACGGATGTTATGAGCATTAAAAATGCATTACAGTTTATTAAAGAGGCTCTTTGAGAGTTATGTGAAAGATAAAGTTTTTCTTACTTAAGTTGTTTAACGTTGCATAAAAATTTCCAAGACATAATTCTTAGAGACCGTTGAAGAGTTCAGATACTAAATTTTCTAGTCAAGTATATATGTGTTGTAAAGAGGTTGTCGTTTTTAATAATAAATATCACCATCTCTCACACACATTGAGGGAAATTTATTAATTGTTTAAAATAATAAAAGGGATACGTGAAAATCAGAATGGAGAAATTAAGTAATTTTTTTGTTTGCTTTAACTTCAATTAAGACTGATTCTGTGTAAACTATTCATGTCGCCTAGTTGCATTTGTTGGTTGAATGTTTAGGTTTAACAAAAAACTGGTCTTTTATTTCCAATTGTAAACATAAGAAAATTACCATATTTATACGAATTTAAGCCGCACTTTTTCCCCAATGCCAATGCAATTGTAAATCGGGTGTGGTTTCGAATCGTTGGATGGGAGAAATTGAACATAATACTGATGGTTATAGAGCTATTAGACGTTCATGAGATATTTGATAGTTTTTTATATTGGTAAAATAAATTAACTATTCACTTCTCTTCTTAAGTTTTATTTGAATTTTTTAATTTTAAATTTAGTATAAATATATTGGAGATATCGACAAACTACTATTTTTTACAAACTCTACTATATATTTTTTTATATAATAGTACTATTTTACACTATACTTTTCACAAAAATAATTTGGAAGTTATGGGTTTGTCTTAGAATCGATGGTGGTTTGAATTCGAATAAATACGGTACATTCTGTTGATTCTTTCCTATCCTTGTTTAAAATTTGGATATTTTTATGAAGTTATAAAGAGAAATTTTATGTAAGAATTATAGAAATTTTTCATCAAAATTTGATAGGTAGAGAGTAAAAAAATAACATGGAATATATAAAGGCAACGTCTTTATTACTTTCTTAGACAATAAATTACTAAAATTTTGAATCATATAGTCAATTCCGATAAAGAAAGATTTATTCAGTTCCAAACAATAAGCGTGAGCAAGATCTAAGATTTATTTCGAAAAAAAAAAATTGTTTGCAACACTGATGTAAATTCTGTTTACATATTTCATCTTGCACAAATAAATAACTATTATTACCTCAAGCATTTCCATGATTTTTGCAAAGAAAGTATAAGGGCGTAATGTCTACTCATAGACAGTAAATCATAAAGTTTAAGGTATCCAACTACCCTAAAATTGTGAATTTTTCCAAAAATTGGCAATTTTTTCATGGTTTTATTCTATAGGCCATCTTATTAGCATTATAAAGATACCAAGTTTATCATTTTCCGTTCACTAGAACAAAAACTACAAGTGTTTTAGTAAAAGCAGATGCCATTACTTTAAGCAAGGTGCAATACTTTAAAACACGGTTTACTCGAAATGTGACTTTTTGAAAATAATCAAATGGGGCCAGCAATTGCTAAAAAGGTTTTGAAAATAATTGACTGAAATTTTTTGTGTAAGTTCTGTATAAAAGTAGAAGTGTTTTAAACTTCAGATTTATCGACCACTGTTTTATTGCAAAATTTACAGTCCCTTATGTGAATATAATCACTGTTTTTTTAAACAATTTCATATAATAACTGAGATAAAGTGCTCTAGTTTTTCTAAAAATTAAAATATCTCTTATCCTGAAAGTCATTTCAACAATGAATAACATAGCATAAAGTAAGAATCGAAAAATTGAAAATTTGTTCATAAACTTTGGTACAGAAGGGGCCGCGTTTATGTTATTTTTTGTAAATTTTTACCTATTTTTTCCCCATTTTAGTTATAATAATTTCTTTTTCTCTTCTTAATTTTAGCATATTTTTCTTAAAATGTACTAAAAAAATCTAAAACAACAAAAAAAGTCCACATATATATATATATATATATATCCATTCTTTTTTAAAAAGTTTTCGCAACCAGTCGGATACTTTAGCTTATTTCTATCAATATCAGATATCGTCTAAGGGCTCTTGAAATTATTTAATTTACTATAGACTCACGTAGACCAGGACCGTCTTATGAAGGAAAAAATAGGAATTAATCATAGGAATTTTCGAAAATAGCCGACAAATCCCAGATTGTATCTGAAGGAAGAAAAGAGCTATTGTGAATGGACCACTATGGTTGAGCCATACGCGGATAGATAGAAAGAAATCCAGGGGAAACCATTGAAGAAGGTGAAGAATGAAGATAGTTCTGGGGGGCTTTGGGACTTCGCTTTAGGATCATAAAAGCAAATCCTTTTTGATGGGGTCGCATTGTAAAACAGAGCATTAGATACAAACGTACGAAATCAAAGGATAAAAAGGTTTCATCGTAATGATACTGTCACCGGAACACGGTTTTTATTTTAACTTACTTCTGAAATTCAGAGACAAAAAGAGGAGAAAAAAGAAAAAAATTGAATCTTACTCTATATATGGATCACAAAAGAGTAGCCTTGCGACATTTTCCTAAATCTAATATTGTAGTGATGTTCTCTCGTGCTGTTCCAAGCTTCACATTATAAAAAAAAGAAACCGAAAGGAAATTTGTGCCATAAATTTCGGAGGATTTCTTCTTAAACCGACACATGTCGTAGAAACCAAGAAGGAACAGCCAGGAGACCCGTATGTCATTCTGTATGTGTGAGTCGTGCAAATAAGCGTGAACTGCGTATATTAAAATTCAGCTATCTCCGCTTTTGCCAATTCTAACGACGAATGGTATCGTTTAAAATGAATCCTGCCTTAAAATGTAATTCTTCAGATATGTGATTAAAATAATCTCTTTGAATAAGTGAATATATTTCTTCTTTTTTGAATTTCCAAACAATGTGTGTCCTAGAACCTGATACCATTATTTTTAATCCAATGCATTCATCTTTTTTTCCATTTAAAAGAAATTTATTTATTTCCATTACCTCAGCACTAGGATAATAAATAAATTTAAATACAGTATATATTAATGGTTACACGTTATTTGTTACCAACATTTTGGCGCTAGATCCGGAAACAGCTTTGAATTATTTTCCAATTTAAATAAAAATTAATAAAATATATTGTAAATAAAAACTATGTCTTTTTTTTAAAAAAAATCTTCCAATTTGAATTTTATAATTTATCAGTTTTTTACAGTTTAAAAATTCCAGAAATTTATAAAACCAATTATCTCACGCGAAGCAGATGTAAAAAAAGTAGATAAATCAGAAGAGAAAAAAATTACAAGAACGAAATAAGCCGCAGCAGTTTTTCTTTTTAAATTTAAATTTTGATGCTACTACATGTTAATCAAATATTTATTAATGGGTTAATTGATATAAATTTTAGAAAATAAAAATTCTGAAAAAATTGTACGATTTTATTTTTAATAAAAAAATGTCAACAAAATTATTATGTTTAGAATTTTAAGAACTGGAGAAGAGAATGAATATTACCAACCAATATTAAAATACAAAAAATATGCAATATTAGCCAATGAAGCGCAATTATGTTCTGACATTGAAATTATATTTTCTTAACATTTAATTTGTTTCTTACATAGCTCCAACAATTTCAGCACAATTTGGTAAATCGATTGTTATTATTTCATAAAAGAACTTTAAGGGTCAATATTTTGATATAGGGAATAAATTTTAAACTATTACAAATAAATATTAAATTTTACAAGGAAGTTTTGGTTGCACAAATTATAGAAATATACACTCATTTCCAAAAGTTAAGCACGGAGAGGAAAATGCTAATTTCCGGAAATCAATCAGAATTGAAGAGGATGCAATTCGCTGCAAGGTAGATGGAAGTATGCAAATATGTTAGGTAACAGCCAATCGTGCTTTCATGTCTAGAAATATGCAAAAAGGGCAGTCTTATAAGAAGCCAGCTTTATGAGGGGTTACAGAAGTTTATTGTAAGTAATGATAAAGGTGTTTAAAACTTTCGTACAATTTGTTTTCAAAACATACGTGTTTCTATGACTTCCAGAAAACGAATGGAAGAAAATGAGCACTGGCGTGCTGTGGGGCGCATTGAAGCAGGACAGTCGATCACAGATGTTGCTCTTTTCTTCGGCGTTCATCATTCTGTAATTTCACGTTTATGGAAACAATTCCAAACCACACAGACAGTTGTCCGAAGGCCCGTAGGTGGTCGCCCAAATGTTACAACCCCCCGAGGAAGATCAATATATTGCTATTGTAGCCAAGCGGAATCGCAGAGCGACCTCCACACGTGTGACATCTGTGGTTACAGCGTCCATTGGTAAGGCTATATCTGCAGCTACTGTACGCCGAAGATTACATATGAATGGACTGTATGCCCGGGTACCTCGAGTTTGTGTTCCTCTATCCGTCCAATCAATAGGGGCACGATTTAAGTGGTGCCGGGAATATGGCAATTGGACTGTGTCTGACTGGGGCAATGTCATGTTTACTGATGAGTCAAGATTTTCTCTGGAGCCAGATGACAAGCGTATAAGGATATGGCATAAACAAGGAACACGGAATAAGCCCCAAAACATCACCGAACATCACGCATTCCGAGTCGGAAGCATTATGGCGTTGCCAGGGATTTCATTAGGATACCGCACCGACCTGCACATCTATAAACGGGGCTCTGTGACGGCTGTCCGGTATCGAGATGAACCCATTGTGAGATTGTACGCTGCAGCAGTTGGCCCTACTTTTGTTTTAATGGACGCTTACGCACGTCCCCATAGAGCTGACATCGTCGATGACTACCTGGAGAGTGAAGGAATTGCGCGTATGGCGTGGCCAGCATATTCGCCTGACCTTAATCCCATTGAAAATCTTTGGGATGCTCTCGGCCGTGCTGTATCTTCACGTTTCCCTTCTCCAGCCACTCTTATTGAGCTGGAAACTGCTTTACAAGAAGAATGGTGATCGCTTAATTCTGCGGTGGTTGACCACCTAATTGAAAACACGGTCAGAAGGTGTAAACTTTGCATACAGATGAGAGGGGGGGATCACATACCCTATTAATGTCCTTTTTTCATTCAATGCTGTTTATTTTCACTTTATATATAATTCTGTTTAAGTCTCCAGTATGACATTATCTGATAACTTACAAAAATTAAATATTGTTTTCTTTTCTGTATATAATTATTGATTTCGTTTTATGTATAAATATATATGCTACTTTACTGCCAAATTTTGTGTCAATCAAAGCAGTATTTGTTGATTTTTTTGCATTTTACATCTTCGTGCTTAACTTTTGGAAGTGAGTGTAATTAATCAATGCAAAAATACGCAATCTTTTGCAAATTTAATTTGTATTCTGTCGATATTGGCGTTGCATTTCCCAGGAAGCATAACTAGTATAATGCTATTACGACCATACAGACAATGGGATGACTTCAAACGTAATAGAATATTAGGGATTTATGAAGCGGATGGTCATACCGAGTAACAAGTCACCACATGTAACGTATAGGCTCAGTGGTGCAGAGGTATTGGTAGGAATGGGTTGCTATAAGGAATTAATTGGTGAAATAAAGGCTGTGGTAAGCCTTGGTGCATAAATACAACGCAAGAATGATTAGTATGCGACAGCTTGAGCTGCACCGACAGCATTATTGTCCACTATATAACGTGCTACAGCTTCCATACCACTCTGGTATCTCGCGGTGTCTGGTTGTGGAGGGGTTACGTTCACAGCGACCTTTATATATATATATATATATATATATATATATATATATATATATATATAAGAATTCTGTCTTTTAACCCCTCAACATTGGCAGAGTCGCTTAGAGTGGTTTCGTAGTATCTTCATGATTGACAGCAGACTGTCATCATATAGTGTTCAGTGATGAATTCCACTTTAGTCTTGAAGCAGAGGACCATCGGATCTGCGTGTGGAAATGTGGAAAGGTCGGGGTCAAAGGTCTACATCAGATTTTGTTTTATACAGGCATATAGGCATTAACTCTGTTATGAAAGTATAAAATGCTATCTCTTACGACAGCAAGTCACCCTAATCCTTTTCCGTACTATTTTAACTGTTCCATGATATTTGGTGATTCCTGTGGCAGGTTGTGTTACCCTCTGTGGTGTGTTATCTTTGACCATATTCCATCAAGTAGTACCAGCTTCGATACAACTCGCATGTCTGTAGACTGTTTCCGAGATGTTAATAGTCTTCCTTAGCCATCCAAGTCACCATACCTATCTCTAATTGAATGTGTGTGAGCTGTCAAATTAGAGGACATCCAAATATCGCCTATATGGTGCAACAATTGAAACAATGTAAAATATATCACAGGTTTAAATTCGGACATTTTATCATTCTTTGCATCGACGCAGACAAGTATGAATTGTCACTAGGGAGTTTTCACCAGTAACTGGTTCTGACAATCAATGTACAATTGCTACCCATTGATGGGTCCTATGTCTTGTACGTATTTTAGAAAAAAAAATCACTTTATTACCTGTGTCTAAGCTATGCATGTATATTAATTCAATAAAAACAGTAACTTTCTTATTGTGCCTTTTTTATTTTCGAAAGAGTATCTATTGGAAAATGTAAATGTTTTCAAAACCATATACTGTTAAAATTCAGATAAATACAAAAATATGATATATTTGAGATTATCGAAAGAGTGTGTATGAGGATAGAAACAGTTTTGTGTAATGAATACTGAAGTACGGAGTTATTGTAATATATGTATATTTTCTTTATTAATTTTAAAATGAATATATGATATGTAATCTTTTGAATGTGTGTGTTACATATTTTTTAAATATATTTAGTATTCCTTTTATTGACATTTATATTTACTTTGACTAAAATAAGCACGCACGCACGCACACGTATTTAAAATAATAATTATAGAAAATGAACCAGCATATATTTTATACATTGCAATAAATTTTAAATTAAATGCTAAGCATTTCGTATTTCACTGGGATTTTTAGTATAAAATTTATTTATTTCAAAAGTTGATAAACTTAAATCACACATATTTCTCCGAAAAGATTGTAGCATAATGCCATTCAAATTATTTAATAAATATTTTATCTAGAACAATATTATAATACACTTTTTCGAAAATTTAATATTTTAGTATAAAACTATTTCGTGTATTAGTTCACTCGATTTGTCTACTGCGATTCTGTTAGTTGATATTCTACGAAGTTGCCATATTGTTCAAAGAGTTTAGTCACTAACGTCTTGATCAACGATATTAGAGTCATGTCATGAGATTTTCAGTTGTATTTTTAAGAAATACTATCGAGTAAGATTATAAAGGTTTCTGATCATAAAAAAAGAACGTGGAAAGCCACGCGATATAAGTGAAACCGTATATTGTTTTTCCTTCTCTAGAATCAGTATTCATTGCCAAATTCAGTGTCCGTTTCAAGAATTCAATGAGTTGCTTTGTTGTGAATTGGTTGAGTATTCAGTTTTCAATTATCAGTCCTTATTTTTCATTTTAAATATTTATTATGATGACACACACAACACACAACACTTAAATATAAATGAAAAACTACTATTTTTGTGGGTAGGCACACCCACTGATTTCGGGGGTCCGTTATCGGCCAATGTTGTTTACAGACTGAATGAATCTCCCACCGGTTAGGGAAGGTTCACACATATTTCCCTTTAGGGGGATTACTGAGAAGCAATCCGCGACAGGCTTTGCTTCCTTTGAAGCAAAATTAACATTAAAATCTTCAGTTAAAATAATCAGTTTTTAATCATCATCGGATCCAATGGTTGCAGCAGTCTCTGATGTGTACAGCACTAAAACTTTATGGATAAAGATGATAAACCTGCGACAAACTACCTGGTGATATATGAACTTGCTGCTAGTTTTGCTTTTTTTTTCTTTCATGAAACTCTTTTCCTCTTTTTGCATTTGTTCTAGGCATTCTGACCAGAATTAATTTTGATTCAATGGAAATAAAAATTAATAATATAAACTGAATGCATTATATACTAACAGAAGTCACTGTGTTTGTTTACAAGACGCTATCCGTAGCAATTCTGGCGCGACGTTAGTGACATATACACAATGCCCCAGACACTCCCGTAACGGGAAGAGCCATATAATGGTAATATTTTTGGTGAGTTTATTTCGTTGAAAACGGCACGTTTATTACATAAAAACTACGAAAATACGCCACGTGAGTTCGTTACGAGAGTAGCAAAGGTACCCACTTAATGTCACCAATACTTAAGCACCTTTCGTCCATAACAGCAAAATATACTTTTGATGCACAATTCCCCCTTAGCAATCGTCCAACTTTTTCACGGATATGACGCAAGACACGTGTTGTACCCCCCACTAGCTATCTCTTCACCATGGCAACGTTTGGAGGAGGGCAACACTACTTCCGTTCGCTTTTTCACTGTTATGCAAAACTGGGCAAACTTCCCATTCACTCCCGTCCCCGAAGAAGTTTCCCTTCAAAATTTAACTGTAGCTTATAATTGTTATGCGGGGAGGAATTAATGTGAAAGACATGGTTTAGGTGGTCATCTTGTCACTTGAACGTGATTCAAAATAATAAAACCCGTCAGAACAAGGTCTGTATCATAAAAAAGGGGTGAAGTTTTATAAAAAAACAAGCCATTTTTAAAATAATAAAGCTTTCTACATTTTTCAGACTTCAATGTGAAAAGTTATAGCAATTGATAAAAATGATTAATAATGATATGTTATTACGAGGAGTGATCAGAAAAAAAGGTTACAAGTCGAATAAAGAAATATTTATTAACAATAGACTGAAAATATGAAATGGAATTAAGAGGCATACTTGTCTACCACATTTTGACATAATCACCAAGTCTATTTAGGCATTTATCAAAACGCAGAACCAACTTGTTTAACCTACCTAGGTAGAAATCAGGTCCTTGCCCTTCGTGCCAGGTCATGGCGCATGTTTTCACAGCACATCAAAAACGATATGCTGCAAGCTATCATAGTTCAGCCCCAGCTCTGACGAGATTTCACTCAGAGTTACCCGTCGATCATTTTGAATCATTTCTTCAATTCATGCCGTGTTGATTTCTGTCGTTGAAGAACGTGGCCAGCCGCTCCCTGCCATATTGCGGTTTTCAATATCCTGTCTGCCTGATTGAAAAGAGTGACACCATTTAGCTACATGTTGTTTACTCACTGATTCTTCAACATAAACTTCCACGATTTGACCGTGAATGGCAGATGCAGACACATTCTTTGCCCATAAAAATCGATCAACTTGCTCTTCCAAACGAGACCAATTTCCTAAGCGTCTTGCTATTTCAATCGTCCTGAATCGTCAGAGAACTTTCACTACCTACCCTCAAACCAGCTGAATAACAAGTAGCCCTATTTGTCTCCACTCCGGGGAAAAAAAATTGCAACCTTTTTTCTGATTATCCCTCATATAACTGTCTTGTTTATTAAAATATTGTTGAAAGCTTTTCAATTTATCGTTTGAAATCCTTATTAATAGTGCATTGTTTGATTTTTAAAAATATCTATTTTAGAAATATATTAACCAATTTTTTCTCAAATATTTGTCACTGAAGAACTTCTTCAAACATATTAGAAAATTGCGAATTTCATCGCCAATAGTTTTCTTGTTGCCTTATAGTGCGACATTAATAAGCATTTAATCATTCATTTAAACATATCTGAAATAGAAAATTATTTTTTTTAAAAAAAATCATTATTTTACATACATAAAATTACATAATCATGTTTTTTAATTTTTATTTTACATAAAGTTAAAACAAACAAACAAACAAAATCCACTCAATGACTTAAATTTTAGAAACGATATGCATTTTTGTTCGGTGAAATATAAAAAAGTTACAATTTCTAATAAAAGTTCAAAAGAATTCGATAAAAAATATTTATGCTATTTGCTTGGAAATTCATGTAGTCCATTTTTTACAATTAAATTGGTAGAATTCTTTCTAGTTTTTAGACGCCCTTCCCAAATAAAACAGAAACAACAATATATACTCCCGGCCAGCATGTCACGATTCTTTAAACCCCGAAAAGTTTGTCCCCAATTTCCCAACTGACATTCCTGTTCGAAATAGCTGCATTTTGAAAGCGAATCGTTCGCCTTTTAGAAGAGAAAACTCCAAAACCTTTATTTTTAACTTTAGGTCGTTGAAGGATTTTTCCAATTTCGGGAGGATCTGGCTGCCCTGTGATGACTAAGCCTTCAAAACGACCGGAATCTGTTTTCGTCCCGGTTTCTGATGTCTCGACATTGCGCTAGAGTCAGGAAACATTGAATCACAGATAACGGACTCATCGTGAAAATCGCCATCACCCTGATCTGCAGAGAAGCAACCTTTTGCAAAGCTCTATAACTGGGGTGTTCTACAAGGAAACTTCATTAGACTCCCGTTTAACTGTTGGCGTAATGGGTCTTCAGGATATCCGGGAATATAGATGATTTAAGTGAGCAAGGGAAGTTTTAACTAAGTTTAAATATGAGGAAAACAGTTTAAAACAGGGAGTCAAATTAGGAAACCGCAGAGAAAGGAGCGTAATTTCCTTGGATATAAATCGGAAACTTTTCAGCAAGGGATATATTTTAGGTGAAAACCTTCCCTTAATCAGTTTTATGCTTTTGAAAAGTTTTAAAAAATCTGTTTGATAGTTTTTTCCGAGGATATTTTTATATTATTTTGACCCCTTTGGCACTCTCCCCTCCCCCCCCCTCATTTTTTGTTTTGTAATCATTTAACTAAATTATTTCAGTCTTCTGTCATCAATATGTAAAAATAAATTATAAACCGTATTATTAATTTAATTTAAATTTTCAATATTTGTTTTAATTTGGAAATGCATCTGCAATTGAATTATAAATTTTTAAGTAGTCCCATTTTCTTGGGAATTATTTTTTCAGTCTGGTGTTAAATACTCGTATATGCCTCCTTACTAGAAAAAAAATAAATATTTTAATTTATAACACACCTTTTATTAGTAGGCGATGGCTTTATTAGCAAGTGAAATATTGGCTGAGAATTATTCTTTTTTAATGTAATTTACTTTGTGATTTAGTACTAATATTTAATAAGTTTTAACTGAATACATTAGCAAAGTATAAATTATATCTACTATTTCAAGACATGGGTTCTAATTAAAAGCATTCAGAATTATTTATTTGTCTGGATAATACATAAAAATTAAAAACATGGAAGAGATATAACCAATTTCTATAGTCATAAGTTTTCTTATATCATCAATTTAGATTTTTACATAAGTGTCTCCAAAATACTCATATACTCATAATTCAACTTTAGTCCAATATAAATAATTCTTATTGTAATCCCACTTTATGACACACAACAAATTTTTTTGGAAGTAAAAATAACAGTTTACTTAAAAAGTAATAAGAAATAGTTTCTTTTTACAATGCATAATACTATATTTGTTGTTATCAACATCTAATAATTTAATAAATACCTTTATGTTTCGTTTATTTTAAAGCAGCTTTATAGCTAAATCCACCGCTTAATATTTTCTCACTTTAGATAACGTTAGTTCAACATTATATTTGAGAACTCTTAAGTAGAAGCGATAAAATGTTTCGCTTATAACCCCTAAAAATATCGCTAAGTTGAAAATCAGCAACACTCTTTAATCCTTAGTGGAAGGTTATTCCTTGAGGATGCTAAACTGTAAAGTCAAGATATTTAATCACTGATAGGTTCGTAAAATAAAGGTCGCATTCCTTTAAGCGCTCACAAGTTACACTTTTTAATAAGTTTGCTCAAATACGTTAGTGTTTATGAATGTTGAGATGTGTCAAATACATTACTTAAGCAAACCGATAAATAAGTGAATTATTGTCGAAAGGAGCGGAAGAGCCTTTCACATTATGTGCGGAAGCAGAAAAATTCAATACGAGCAAAATTTCCTTTCTCATAAGAATGTAAAGAGCACAAAGCAAGCAGTTCTCTGCGATTATTTATGTAAGCGAAGCATCCTTATTGCTGTGAGACGGAACAAATTTTGGCGATAAATTTCAGATTATGTTGGCGAGTAATGAAAGGTCCCCATTTCAAACTCCACATACCATTAACGAAACAATGTGGATGCAAACGACTTTGTTTTAAGATGCTATAAAACACGCTAGAGGTAGTATAAATATTGTATAAATGTTCGAATCTGGTGGTTGTCAAAATCGGCAATCACTTGTTCACTTGACTACAAAGAAGCTGAGAAATGCTTATTTATTAAAGAGTTATGTCAAATAATGATATTTAGCTTTCTGGAACTTTCGAATAGCTTAAAATATATTATCCTATTGTTTACTAAATATAATGGTATCAACGTAATAATGCATTGGTAACTGGTTTTATAACTCATAAAATAGCATTATAATGCGAGGGATTTTGATTTATTGAATTTTTACTTTGGTAATCTAAGCTATGGTACTAAATTCTTATAAGCAATAATTCACATTATGAGCTTAATTCTAATCCTTGTTTCGTTTATTTCGAATAGGTACTAAATGGATTATTTTAGATTACAACTTATGATTCATGCTGATTCTACTCAAAGAGCACACAAGGAGTGATTTTGAAAATATTTCATATTACACCTTTAAAAAAAGAAAACTGTTTATATATATATATACGCACAACATTGATGTCCCATAATAAGAAACTATCATGTTAACGTTAATATGCATTTATTTTTTCAGGTAGGGGACAAAATTACATGATATAAAATATATATATTTTTTACAAATATTTAATTTTATACGATATTCTACATTTGTATCATAAAAATTAATTTAGATTATATAGTGTTTTTTGTAGGCAAAACAGAGAGAGGTATATATACATTTGAGATCTGCATAGAATATGTTTATTTTTATAGAAAGGGAATAAAAACAAATATTTATAGTATACAGCTTAAAAATACAAAGTGTATATATAAAATTAAAAATTAATTTGATGGGAAATACCCAGCTTAAATTTAAAAAAAAATTCTACATAATATACTACATTGTTTGCTCAGTTAAGAGTTTTTCTGAGAAAACTCTCCTGACTATAAACCCAGTGGTTAATTAAAAAACTATCACTTCAGTAATAAGATTTACGTAAAAAATATATTGATACTTGATCAACTCAACTTATTCATACTTTTATTTTTCTAAAATTCAAATAGCTTTGATTTTAATTTTTCCAAAAATATAAAAACTATAAATAATTGCTCTCGGTTGAAAAAGAATGTTATAAGTAGAACACGAAGATTTCTAGAGACCTTATATCGCAGATTACGATACTTAGCAATTGAGGTAGAATATTGTAGATCTCAATCGGAGAGCTTATATAAAGCTAACAGTTTTGTATGGGTTCGGTATTATAAATTTCTTCACCATCTCTTGTTATAAAATTCTTTACTCAATGACTTAAAACATTTTTATTTGTGTGTGAAATATACAGTGTTAGAATACAAAAATTCTTCTCTAAGTTATTTCCAACGATGTATTTTTTTATTAATTACATTTTATGTTAAAAAATTATCAAATAAAAATAAATTATCTGGTTTAAACAATTCAATTACTACTAACATTATTTGTTTAAATTATTATGCTGAAACAAAAGTATCGAATACTGTATTGGAATACACACCATTAATATGTCACTATATATAAGGCAGAATTTATAAATCTTTCTATAGTTACGATTTTTTAACTATTGTGTTACTGTGAAAAATTATATGTAAAGGTTTTAAATTACAAGAGATCAGTAATATTATTGAAAAAATTACTTAAACTTTATTATAAAAGTAGAATACTTGTTTATGTTACGATTATGCTAAAACTTGTTTCTTTTAACGCTATTTTCTAAATGTCATCATAATGTTATTTTACCTTTACTTTATATTTCCATCTTTATTTATAATGTATAATCACTACAATTACAATAATTCTTTCTCAAATATCATATCTAAATATTGATTGCACAAACATCTCATTTACAAACTCTATTGGAGGATTTGTAGCGAAAAATTAACTTAGAAGTATTTTTTTACAGCATATCTCGAATCACTTGTAGCTAATCTCTAACATTTCATTATCTTATGCACAACATTTTTTAAATATTACTTAGAAAATATCTTAGGAATCTTATTTATTTATAAAAAAGTATGTTTGAAGTTTTTGATCTAAAGTAGGTACTTATGATATTGATAGTGTTAGAAAGTAAATTGATTTAATTAAAATTAAATTATTCTTATTTTTTCCCTTAAAGTAATACAATAAGCTGTATATATATATAGTACGTTGTATCATAAGGTCTTCAAATCGCGGCTCGTTGGCCACAAATGGCACGCTGATGGCACTTTGAATTTGAGGTAATTTAAAAAAAAACTGCTTTGTCTGCTTTTCGTCATGAAAAAAAAAACACTATTTTTCCTGTTATTCTTGATATTTAAAACATTTCACTGATATGTTTGATATCCATTTGAGATATAATTTTTTAAAAATGACGAATTTTTTAAAAATTTCGCTGTATTTTTAATAATTTTAAACTTAAAAAATCTTATTATATATATATGCATAAAAAATCTCAGAAATTTTCGAAAAAAGTGGACTTTTATCTTTTACAAGTTTGTACAAAGTATTTTAATTCGACTTCCATTTAACTTTTTGAAATATATATATAAAAAATTTATTCCCTTAAAATCAGTTGCAGCCTTGTAAAACGAACCTCCCTTTTTTTTAAATAAATTTCCTGACTAAAATATTTTTTGTCAGTCGTGTGGCCCACATATCACTGTGAATTTTTTTGATGGGGCCCACGTATCATAGTAAATTTATTAATTTGGCCCCCTCGAGCGTTAAAGGTTGAAGACACCTATTGTATCATATCTTTACACATCAAAAAATTTTCAATATAATTTTTCAAGCTCACAGAATGTGGTTATTTATTGATTAAAACTTTTCAGTTGCTGTCGTATTATGACATGATTCATATTTATCCTTTCATTCATTAATATATCAGTTTGCTCAAACTCAGTACAATGATCTTGAAATGTTCAGGAATCAAAAATAACATACCTTACCACACACAATCTTCTCAGGTTTCTGAATGAATATTTTTTCCTACTGTTTCACTTCTTGATTACATTTATGTTAACTTTAATAGAGGAAGCAAAATAAATCAGAACAAAGTACCGTAGTTTTGTAAGAAGGGCTATCAAGAAGCGGTACGCCCTTAAGAAATTTCTTCGAAAGTAATCACTATTTTATTATTCTTAGTGTATTAATTCGATAGTGGATATATATGACGTTGGCACCGAATAAATTTTTCAATACTGAAAGCGAAGACTTAAAAAAAACAAATTGGAAGAAATCTGAGGTAGGGGGCGTACAAGAGACATAAATCAGTTCTAAAGAGACATCAATTACTACCATAATTATGATACTTGTTGGAATAAAGGGTGTAATTTCTACAAAGCTTTCTTTTTCATCTTCTTTTCCAGCAAGTCTTAGTTCATTTAATACAGTTGACTAAGGTTGTGTTTAGTTTTCTTAGTTAACTGCACGTAATGTAATTTCTAGTTTTTTTTTTATTATTATCTATTGATTTTTCATCTACAAAAGGCTTTTTGTTGATATTTTCAACTGAGATATATTTATGGCTATTTTTAATCGAATACTATTTAGATATCGTGATTTCTTTAAGGCTTTAAAACTAAATTATAAGTTTTAAACTCTTTGAAGGATGTCTTATCTTCTTCTCAAATCACTGACACCAAACCAGTGCTAAAAGATAAGGTTCTTTTATTGATAAGATTCATTAATGGAATTGCCTCATTTGCGTAGTTGAAACACAAGTCGTTTTGAAATTCTTAGGATAATTAAAAGTAACTCATTTAATTTAATGTAGATTTCTACACTTCTTCAATTGCAGATTTATTTTCATTAAAAACAACGCAGTATCCCAAGGTAGGGATGTACTGTTAAATAAAGCTAGCCCACACACTAAAATGAGTACGTATAAGAAATTTAAGTATTAATTTTATCTTATAATGCATTGGTTTCTTAAATTATACACCTTTAGAATGCTACATTTCTTTAAATGATCAAAATAATTTATTGCTCAAAACTTATTTGGACATGAATGAATGCTATAGAAATTTTACTTTATAAAAATCTGTAATACCAAGAGCTTACTTAATAAAACATTTTACTCATCTATTGTAAATACCTAAAACTTGTATAATTGGCTAACGAATTTTGGATATCAATATATCTTTAATTTTTTAACGACAAAGAAATAATTTAAAATGTTTTGAAGAATCTAAATTAGCATGATAATGTATTAATTCATTGAGTAATTAATTAATACATTAAATACTATAATCAAAATTGCTCAATTCATTTTTCATCCTCATGAAATTAATCTAATTTCTATTATTATGCAAATGTTTCGTAAATATTTGGGGAACATTTTGAATAAAGATAAAATCCTCAAGTTGAATAAGTTTTTGAGACATCGGAGAGAGAGTTACTTTTTTTCAGGATGAAAGTATTTTTTACGTCACTTAAAAAAACCTAGTTAAAATTTTTAAAAATAGAATAATATTTATAAATTATAAGAAATTTTTTTAATATTCCTGATAAATTTTAATTACCACAACATTTTGAATTGTTATTTATGGTAATACGAATATCAGTATATCCAGATTTTGAATTCTTTTACAATCAACAATATATAAATTATATATATATATATATTTCTTTATTTTAACTGTAGTAATTTTTAATATTTAAATACGTTTAGAACCCTAGCGTCCCTCAATGGTGCATTTATATACACTATTTAATTTTTTATTTCTATTATTTTCGTACTTTGCTAAGTGTGCTACCATTCAGCCATTCCCATGCTTTGAATTTGCATTTGGGTCCAGAATCTGGCAATAACTTGTTTATTGTGCTCAGATTTAGCGCGGGCTCTGCATTTTGAATGCAATTTTTAGTTAAGTTACTTTTTCTTGTAAGGATTTAGATATTCTATTCCTTTATTTTCACATTAGGTTTTTGCTCAATATTATTAACAGAAAGGGGGAAGGTTGGCTGACCCAAAAGCATGAATGTTCAACCCCACTTTTATATAAATATTTTTATATATAAGAGTTGTCCTACAGAAATGTTTATAAAACTGTTGCATCCATATTTTTATGTTTTTAAAATTCTATTATTTTTATAATTTCTATATATCTTTTCTAAAATCTTATACCTGGTTTATCTTACAATTTTGGTTTTTTTCTGTTTTGATGATTATTGGTTATTTATCTATCTTTAGTAGAGAATTTTGACTATATATAAGGTGAAACTATACTATATTAATTTAAGAAATTATTAAGAAAATTTAAAAATGATTTATTTTAAAGGCCACAATTTTATGAGGCAATTTCTGATCAATAAAAAAAGAGTAGCTTAAATTTCTTGAAATAAAAAAGATTTTTATAATAAAGATTATTGATAAATGTCATTCTAAGTTTTGTTGCAGCTTATTCATAAATTCTAAAATATTTAACGTATTCAATTTCGGACTATTGTGAAATATTCAAATAATTTTGGTTAAAGTTAAAATTACGAATTCCTTTAAATTCATGATTTAATGAAGAGTTATTAAATGCAAAAAAGATAATGATTACACTTTATATCTGTAATTTTTTGTTTGTTTTAAAAATATAATGATTTTTGTAAAAGAAAACAATTGTTTTGAATATATAAATAAATAAATTTGAAAAATATATCTCTCTGCTTATTTCTTATGTACTTAAGTAAAACTACGTGTTATATAAAATGCCAAATAATAAATGTATATTACTTTTTCTTTTAAATTGTTTTAGATAGTGTTTGTAACCAGTTCTTTATTCAACATTGAAATATACGTTTTGATTCAGTTGCAGATTTTAGAAATTTTTTTGTTGATTTAAATTTTTAGAAATTGAATACTCCTGTTTGTGCAGAACTATTCCGTATTTTTTTTAATTAGAAATGTTCCATATCCTTCACGTAAATCTTTTTCTGAGAAATACTAGAAATAATCGCAAAAGAACAATTCACCTACGCATTTGAATAAAATAGTAATATACTTTTTAATTAATAAGTTGCTCTTTTAAAATATGTTTAAACACGGAGAGAGAGAGAAAGAGATGAAGTTTTTTTGATAAACCATAAAAGAGGTGTTTTGAAATGATGTAAAAGACACATAAATAAATCAAATATGAAACCTCTCATTCGAATTAAAGAAGGTTTATGTATAGAAAAAAATAACAGAGAAGTTTTAGTTTTAAAATCCCTCTCGTTGTTTGTTGACTAGAATAATCCACATGAGATATTTATTTATTCTTTAATTTTAATAAATCTATGAATGCAGTACAATATTTAGTTACAGAGTTATCTTTATCCGAATTATTAAAAAAGCATTTGGGTGGAAAGACTGAAATCAAATAAAAGAGTGATTCTGCAGTTTGGAAATACTGACAAAAACATTATAAATTTCAAATAAAAAACACTTTATATTGGTGTAAATGAGACAACAGTGAATTTTAACGATAGGATCACTGACTGCTTAGATACAATGAAGCACACACGTCTGGGTTTTAAATTAATTTTTTTCCTGTCATGTCTGCTTTTCAGGCTGACAATGTGTGGAAAAAGGAAACAGAAATGAAGCTTAGATCTTCAATAAAAGAGGTTCTCAAGACTGAAAAAAAGAGTCATGAATGAACATTTTATAGAAATAGAATATATAACACTTCAGACGGATACACGTTGAACACGAAAAGAATGTAATTACAAAACAAATTTTAAAACTCAATTTTTACTAATTTTTTCATTTTCTAATGATTATACATATTATAACAAGAGTGAAAGATGTTTCATATGTATATTGTACTTGTGGATCTTTATTCTGTGTACTTAAACACTGCTAATATGATTAATTTTATTTTGCAGCGTGATAAATAGAAAATAAAATAATACTTCTAAGTTTTTATTTTTAAAAAAATAATTAAAAAAAGGGACACATTTAAATTTTGAGGTATACAAAATAAGGGCATTCTTTAGCTATAATTTGATATAAGAATGTAAGCCCTACTGTTCATGTTTTAGATGTTATCTTGTGAGAAACAGATAGTGAGTTAATTTCTTTTTATTAGTTTTCTGAGCATATTTTGCACTACTTCAAATTTATTAACTTTATTGCAAAACATTTACAACATTTTAAACTTTGTCCTTTACCGTAAAAACTGTCCAAAGTTAATAGTAAAAATGACCGAGATTCATTGGCTTAAGAAAAATCTAAAAAGTATATCAAAATACGTAGTTTTTAGGACTTAAAAATATGCTACCTCTCCTTAAATAGTTTCGATTTAAATCTTTCGCTGTTGAATGCAGAGTAAATACATGCTGATAGATTATTAAAGTCGCATTAAAAAAGCTATTGGCAACGTCTCTCGTCATTTCGAACTAAGTCAAGCAGTGAAGATGACTTCTGAGCTAGTATCCCACTCTACAAACTTTCACACCTGGTTAACGTCAGGACTTTGAGCCTCGACAGATTTAATGTGCATCAGCTTCTCTACATGGTAGGGCTTATTGTGAAACCAGAACACACGAACCTATGATTTAACACATACAAGACTGTCCACTAGTTCATTATCATGACCATTCAGTTACCACGACCATCGTAAACAGATATCTAAATAAATTAATTATATGAAAATGCAACGTTATGCCAATACATTTCCTTTTGTTACTTATTAAGTTTTATAAAAATTATTTTATATACAGAAAACACACTGTGGTATATATGAACTTAAATTTTGGCTCAAGTATAAATATATAACAGTGTAAGCTGAATTATTTATTTTAAATTGCTTGAGAATTTTATATTTGTTTTTTTGTAATTGATTCAATTTCACTTTTTAAAAGGGGTCTCAGGAGTGTTAACTTTATCTAGAGGGCTGAAAATGTATATAACTTTCAACTACAGTACAATAATTTACAATATTCAAATATATACAACTTTTAGAAATTAAAGCTAAATAATTCGAATATTTTACACATTATTTAAAAAGGAATAGGGCTTCAGAAAAGTGTAAAACGTTTATAATATAATGATAATTAAAAAATTATAAGCGTATGAAAAAAAGAAGTATTCTTATAAGAAATATTAATTAAGTTTTACGTTGCGCCTGCTATTTTCTAAAATAGTAGCTTTAATTACTAGCAATAAATTGATTTATAAATTTAAATGTATCCTTATTACACCGTAGTATTTTTAAATAAACAGAATAATAAATTATATTTTTAAAAAATAAAAAAAATTACATTTTCAAATTTTTTTTTAATTTCAATATTTTTCAAATATTTTGAAATACAAAAGATATATTATTCTTAAATTAGTAGGGTTTAAAGAGTATGGTACACATTTTATAATTCTATAAAGCTTTATACATCAAAGGCTACTATTTTAGAAAATAGCGTACGCAACGCAAAAATTACTTAATATTTATTACAAAATTATTTCTTATTTGCATATGCTTATAATTTTTAAAATTATGATTATATTTCAAACATTTTGCACTTTTTTGAAACCATAATTCTTTGTAAATGTGTAAAAGATTCGAATTATTTAATTTAGATTTAAAAGAAGTATACCTGTTTAAAATTGTTTATATTTTCACCCCTCAGACAAAATTAACAGCCCTGTGTTTGTGTGTGGGTGTGAGCCTAAAAATATTTCATATTATTATCTATATACTTTGCCTGAAATGATATTAATCTATAAATGAAAAGTTCAAAAGATTAATTGTTAAGAAAGCTGTATTATATATAAGGAATACACTTTTCCTGGATCAAAATAAGTTAAACAAATTATTTTTTTATTTATTCATTAGCCTTTTATATTTCGTGAATATCCTTCTGATATTTACTTATTAATTTGGGATACTTTCAGTACGTCCCTTACGGATAATTTTAATTTGATATAAACTCCACGGTATACATTTCCTTTATATTAGAACATCTAATTATTTGTAACATATTATTTTCTGGAATATAATACAATGAAAATAACTTCAGATATACCACAATATGACCATATTATAATTTCTGATCTGTTAAAATTGCGCTGTATGTATCTTATATCAGAACCAAAAACATCAAAATTAAAATAAGCAATGTTTTGATATTTCTGCATAATATTTATCGTGTAGTAGAACCAGTAATAGATAAAGTTATTTTGAAGTTCGTACCTTTTATACATATTGATTAAATCCTTAGCAACTCTCACTAAACAATCTATTTAAAATACAACTAATATTATTAACTTATTTCCTTAGTGAATCATGGTAAATTAATGATAATTCCCATATTTCATGAAATTCCTTAGTGAATCATGGTAAATTAATGATAATTCCCACGTTTCATGAAATTCATTACAGCACAAAGACATCTTTTGACATAAAGTAAATACGCCTCGACAACGTCAAACTTATTTCTTTATGTCAACGTTCTTCCGACGCAACAAGCAATTTATAAGTGTTAGATAAATGCAGAGTTCCCTTCGTTGAAACGTCTCGAAATTTGAAATTCTTACTTCATTTAGATAAGCTGCCTTCACATTCTGATATCTCAGTTGGAACACCGGCATCTAAAGTGTTGCATTCTTCAATGGAAAGCTGAGCGAAAATTCTTGTTCCTTCGACAAAAGGTCCCTCGGGGATTCCTTCAGTAAACTCGTGTGTTTAAATCCAACCCTCTTTCAACAAACATCAAAAGATTAGAGGACCCGATTGCTGGAAGTAAACTGTAAAGCCCTGTGTAAATCAATACTTTTAGCGATAGAAAACTGGGATTTAAGCAGTTCTGATCAAATTTAAATATAACTGCAGAGTCAGAATTAAATTTACGTTGTATTGAAAATTGTTTTATTCTAATTTTTTTGTAAAGTTAGTTTATATTGCAAAATATGGAACAAATCAGAATTAGTTTATGGGAGAAAAGTGTGAGTGTATTATTTTCCACTGCGTAAAATGATTTACTTAGATGTCTAACAAATTTTGACATAAGCTATAGTGTAACAATCACATAAGATTGTAGATTAGTGTTTTGTATATATATCCAGAAATTTATCTCCTCATTCATTAGAAGAAAATTAAAAATAAGAGTATATTAAAGAGTAAATGTTTATTAACTTCGCACAATAAAGTAACATGAGGGCTATTGGCAATGAACATCGTAATTTTGAGCCTCGGTCAAATGATGATAACGATATCTGAGATGTTCAACCCTCTCCAAACTACCACACCACGGCAACGGGAGGACTTTGAGAACGTGCATCAGCCCCTCTACACGAAGGGTCTTCAATGGCACTAGGGCTTGAATTCATCACATGTCTGCCCCTAACTCATTACCATAACCACAATGCTAAGGCGACCACAGTGTATAGTAGAAAAAAGTCTGAAGAAGACTTTATATATATTGCCTAATTAATATATTCTCTTTCTTTTATGAATATGTGGCGGTATCTAAATAAGCCAGTAACAGCCTCCGGACAGGAGTGACCCACTCGACGCAGCAAGTAAAGTCATCGGACTCACTTGACGCAATAGCAACAACCCCCTGCTCGCCATAACAACAAATATCTCGTTCGTTCGCCTATCCACCGACTCACTGGTAGGGGAGTACTGTGGCGGTATCTAAATAAGCCAGTAACACACAGCCTCCAGACAGGAGTGATTACTTCTGTCTAGTGGTCATGTTACAGGGCTTCGGATCCGAGCATCGCAAATTCTAATCCAGCACAAATAGTATATACTATTTTACATGGAATATGTTTTGAATGTGCTGTTTATAATTTAATTTGATATATTGATTAAATTAAATAATTCCAATAATTTAATGGTAGGAGAGAGCCTACAGGCCAATATTTCCCAAACGTTTGTACATGGTTTACCTTGAAACTATTGTATTCATGACTTCAAATAGCTGACGAAACAGGCGAGATACTGTGCTCCAGTGGCGTAACGTGCACCCCCGCAACCCCCGCACTGCGGGGGAGCCCAAGGCTTCTAAGGGGCCCAAAGCCGGACTGATGCCATGAACGTAGATTTTCCAACGTTCGCTTCACATTTTTCAAAATTGAATTTTTAAGCGATTTTCCAATCAGCGATCAAACGTCATTCATTCATCATCGAAACTTTCATACGCTCATTACATATCTTTAATCCTATAGCCAAATCAAAAAACTTTTTTTTTCATTTGCTGTAATCTAGGCAACGGGAGATACTTTTTCTTTAGTGAGTTTTCTTTTTAAACCTTAATTACTAACAAATAAAACAGTCAGACGGAGAATCGGATAAAATGCTAGGAAGATACAAAAATTTCAACACTGCTGTTATTACTGAATACATTACATTATATATATATAGCAGTAGGGAGGGGGAAAAGACATGATTTACTTTTTAAGAAACAACAGAGAAAATTATTGGCGTCTTTAGTCCCCCCCCCATGTGTTTCAATTTCATTTAGCAAAGTCGTAAATAACGTACATCTGTTATGATATTTTCCAGTAAAATATTATTACGATACTTGGAAAAGCATAGAGAGCATTTTAAATGAGAGCATTTGATGATAGATTTATGAGTATTCAATCAAATGAAGCATAACGAGAAGAAAGCATAATGGAATGTATCAGTTTTTTTATTTCATTTTCATGAAATCATTTTTGCTTCATATAAAGAACTCTCCTTATCAAAAGTTGCAGTTTTTGCGCTAGAATGTAATCGAACTTAGGTAAAGTTCATCCCAGGATTCAGAAATGAAGAATCAGGTAAGTGATACCTTTTTTCTTTCGTAAGAATTTTAAATCTAAAATTATTTTGCAGTGTTCGTGTCTTTCTTGGTGTTCGTTTTTACTCAAGTTCCCAGGTTATCTATCGTTAGAGATTTCCAGTTTTAATAAATATTATAAATACTCTCTAATGTTATACATTATTTACTTCGTTTACTCAGACTCCGGTTGATTTTGCATTCAGAAAAAGTTTAATGATAAATATTTTTACTTGATGTATAAAGGTACATTATGTTATGGTTTGGTATATATATACACTTGCTGGAAAAGAGTGTTCTTAAGGACGAATGAGAGAAGATAAGCTCTGAAGAAACCACTAGACTTAATAATTCAATGCCGAAACGACTTCAGGAAGTTTTCAACACACGGAGTTATCCAACCAGCTGTTAAATAGCTCATTATCCTTTTTAAATAATTTTTATAGTTACTATTAAAACAGTGAGCGCAGACTTTTTCCACTTGATTTTTGTTGGTATCGCTACAAACCTGTCCTTATTTTCAAAGCTATGAAAGCAAACCGAGTTCACTTTTGTTTTTCTCAATACTTGGAATGAACTAAATAAAATATAATTTTAAAAACATTTTAAAATTCCAGTTTTTAAAATTTTTTCGTTGCTTATGTAAGCAGTACTAGGTGAAGCAGACTTTTCTAGCAAGTATATATTTCTAAGATCCGGCTTGGGGCCCAAGACCTGACTTTGCGGGGGGGGGGCAATTATTTTCCGCTACGCCACTGCTGTGCTCCGTCTGCTTCTCTTAGCAGTTACTGACAAACAGCGGTATTCATTTGGCATTGAATCTCGGGGTTGATCTGAACTGTAACGCCTACTGACCATTCCGTCATCTTGGAACCGTTGCCAAAGTCTAGAGATGACACTTTGGGCAATTCCAAGCTCCCCTCGGATACTTCCAACTGTGCGCCGACATTCCAGGAGGTTGATAATTCTCTCGACTACTTAAAAATATCATCCTTATGAGTCTTCTGTGTCATAACCGAATAGTGATGACACAGAAGCTTACAGAACGCTTGTGAACTATTTTATTTCTTTGCCATCAGTTCTTATATACACTTACACTTTCTCTTACACTTTCGTCATTCTGAGGTACTATCGGCATCATCTGATGGCTTAATATAATTTGCATATTATTCTTGAAAATCTGTGTCATAATTCTACGTGTGAAATTTTTACTCCTGAGCTCAATTTCAGTGTGATTTTGAATTATCCTTAATTTATGGGCATGAATGCATTTTGGAAAACAATTCGTGTTAGTAAAACGCCATTATTTGAGGAAATTTTTCATTGGGCTCAGTCATAGTGGATATGGTTGATTTTCTAGCGAGGCCAATGATTTGATTAATCACTGTAAGTAAAACGTTTGCTATCAATCAATAACATCTAATAATGTGTTGTATTGTGTCCAGTATTTTAATTTGAAGTTTTTGCGGTTTCTGGTGTATATATATATATATATATATATATATATATATAAATTTAAATGCACCTATCTAAGTGAGTGAGTGAATATTAACTTTGCACTGCTCAGCTGTACGAGGACTTTTGGCGACGGACCTCGTAATTTTGAACCATGGTCAAGTGACGAGGACGATATTTGAGCTGGCACCCTATCCCCTAACTACCACACCAACAGGAGGAAGTTTGAGCTCTCAACAGATTTAACGTGCCTTCGCTCCCCTACACGGCAGGTCTTTAGTGGTACTAGGCTCGAACTCATGACATACCAGCCACGATCCAATACCTTGACCACTGGGCTACCACAGCCCCAAATGCACATATCTAAGAGCTTACACTGTTGTTTTCTATTACTTATTTAGTATATGGGTTTTTGAAGACGAATGTACTACATAGAAGTAAATATAAGAAAAATTATATACCCCCCTCCAACTTTTCTTTTAAACAGTAGATATGTACCTTAGAAAACCTTGCAAAAAAAATCTTGTAAAAAGTACATAAGACATATGGTAAATTTGGGGATTTGTTCCACAATTTAAAAAAAAAATCGGGTAAAATGAAAAATCTCTATTTTCCCAAAAACCTGTGCAAAAAGTAATATAATAAAATCCATATTACATATTTATAAAACAAAAACTATTCCTTCAATTTTCCAACAAAAACAAAGAGAAATTTAATTAAAATGAGTGAGTGCACAGTGAAAATTTAGTATATAAGTACATACAACATATAAAAATTCAAACTGAAATTAGGAATAAAACTACTAACTATTAACTATTCATCTCTACTTAATAACAAACATGCACGATTATTACGAACTCGATTAAAAATGCTATCATCAGTAGATGTGTCAAATACGTTTTGTACAATTGCCGGCTTGGATTCAAATGAAGAATTTTATTCGTTATTAACGGATTTTGCTTTTTGTTTTTGTTGTTGTTACAAAATCTCTTATTTGTGCATTTTTTTTTATTTTGGTTTCTCAAGTTGCTAATGTAATTCTCTATATCCGGCTACACAAAACTAAAGATAAGCTTAAAACTTGAATGCAAGCTCTACGTCAGGATCACGAGAAACAAAATGTCGTTCCATATTTGTAGCAAATTTCAGACCCTTCGCGAATTAAACCAGCTGTTAATAGCTGAATTTCACCTTCTACTTCGTCATTATCGACTTCTTTATTATTATAAACTGTCATAAATTTGATCAAATCGTCCTTATAGAAAGGGAATGATTCCCCAAATTTTTGGAGAATTCGTGCTAGAAAAAAAAAAGCACATGAAATTTCTGTACCATGTTATTTCAAAATTGTCTAAAAAAGACCGTGTAATAAAAGAGTTGAGTGTATATATAAATACAGATAGACAGACACATACATATATATTGCCAAAAAGTTTGACAACACAATTATCTGAAATGCAACATTTTGTAATAATGAAAAGCAGAATAAATATAATACCTTATGAATTATTGCATTGATCTAAATTGTGTGCAATAGAATTCCTGCAAATATCATTTTGATGATTTAAAGTCGGAACCACCCATTAATAAAATTCTGGCAGTGAGTTATAACATTAACCTACTTTAAGTGATAGACCATAGTTGAAGATTTGAAACGCCCTCATGATTACAACTCGTTTCGTTATCAATAACGAAAGAAGCTATTCCACTATCTTTCTGAAAGCCCTAAAGGCTTCCCTTTTCAAGATTACAACCTTCCTAGTAACATGACAAGTAGCCTTTGGCTTTGTGTCAAAGTATTAAACTGGAGGTAAAAAAATTAAATAAGAATTATAACATGAAGAAGGAATGTCGTAACTTCCTGTTATACAACATCTACAAGTACGTTTCATAAGTAAATTCACAAGAGAGCCGTAAATAACGTTATTCAGAGTTCATTTCAAAAGGGGCAATCAATAAATTGCATAGCAACGTCTGAGTTTTATATACATATAGCTTTTTTTTCCTTTTTTAATAATCTTAGGATTAGATTTGAATGATGGGTGTGACGTTTATGTGTTAACTTGAAGAATCACAGAATTTAAAATAGAAAGAATTAGTGTCAAAAATGTATGGCTACTTTAGTTTACGGTCAAGTTTTTTTTATTTCTTATTTATGGGATTTAAAATAGGACTCAACCTAAAAATGAAGCGACGCTCTTTAAAACTTATCAACTGCCTTATTTAGGGATAAACGTTTGACAAAATACAAAGTATATTTCATAATACTGTTACGAAGCGAAATTTAATTATAATTAGACCAATTTACAATTGCTTTTGAGATAAAATTAAAAAAAATATTCAGTGCTTTGTTTCTCATTTGAAGTTTGTTTTAAAAAACACGAAGCATTGTAGATTAGTATCTGGATTTGGAATTTTATTTAAAATTGTATAGGTATTTCCTCCTCATATTGGTTGAGGGGAAGATCTCATTTGTAGTTGAGGTTGTGGGGGTGTCGGCACCAAATCGGCACCCCTCGCTCTCCGTCTTGCCTGTCTAAATGTGTGGGGGGAAACAAAGCATCACCAGCAACTTCCATAATAACAATTAGTTTATTTATCTTTAAACACACTGAAACAATCACAAGTGAAACTACAAAAGGAGACCTAGGAGAGATATATAAAGCGTTATCTAATCTCAATAACTAACTCTAAGTAAATCCGACTACGTGAACTAGATAAGGAGAACAAGCGCTAATGAATCGATAACTAATTCTAATTTCAACTATCTTAGATCCTCAATCTAATAATTTAATCTTTTAGCAATTATTTCCTAGACCCGCGCTATGTTTGTGAATGAAATATTCTAATATTCACACTTAGTAACATCGCAACAGCTCCCCGGCTCCTTCTATCTTACATCTACAAAACCTATAGACTTTATATAGTCAAACTAATTTAAATATCATGGTTTCTTCTTGAAAGGCTGTGAATTAAAGTTAATGCTCACCCCAAAGTTTCCCCAAGAGGATTAATAGGAAAATGACTCGAATAGATCCGTCACAAGGTTCCCGGGGGGATCCGAGCGCAATAGTGTTTAAGAGACGCCATAAAATTGCTCACGAAAGGATGGTCAATATAGCTATTCACAATAATTCCCTTTTATTAATTTAAACGTTAGAGAAAAGTGCGCGATATGTAGACAAGGCACAATGATTAATAAAGAAATAACGGGTACTTATCTGAAATGAGATGAAACCACAAAAGCTTGCCCACGAGAAATCTTCAAATAACTTCTAATAGGGACTGTAAGTCGGACAGTACTATCGTTGTTATATTATCGACATAATAACTATCCTCTATCTCACTGACTGTTTTTATGCTATTTAGTAGTGATGTTTATTTGTGGCGTGAGTTGTTCAAGCTCAAATTGTCAATGTGGCTCAAAGGAAAAAAACCGAGTTAGAAAGAACGGATCTCACGAATAGACTGTTGTTACAAAATGGGTTTTAAAAAGAAAGAGATATGGAAGAAAGAATAAGAAAAGAATGTGGGAAGAGAATATAAAATAGGTTTAACAAATTTAAATTTCTCGCGAGAAAGTATAATCATCGAAATTTTCATTCTACATTGTATTCTAGATAGTAATATGAATAGCATTAAACATTAAATCCTGTATTTTAGATTATTATGGATTTTTTGTTGTCTTAAGAGAAACTTTTAAAAGTCGATTTTTAATGTTTTTGAAAAAGTTTTATAAAAAGAGTTAAGAATATTTGGAGCACTTTAAAAGAAACCGCAACCAAATACGACAATTTTTACTCCCTGTGCAATACAAATGCAATTGTCAGAAGTGCCTTGTTCTTTAAATGCAATGTTAACAAATCACATGAAAAGATTTCCAGAGCTACAAATTACTATGCCATATAATCTCGAAAAAGTTGAGTGTGTTGGTCATGATGAAAAGCGCATGGTTTCCTCACTTAAATTAAAGCTTATAAATCGTGGCGCGCAGCTAACAAATGTCAGAGTGAGTGCGAGTGAATGATTTTGGGGTTTTATGGCGCAACAGCCAACTACGGCAAACACTTGTTGAAAAGATTAAAAAAAAAAGGTATATCACTCTTGTATATAATAAAAACAAGATTTTAAATTAGTGAAAACATTGTATAATTGGAAATGGTAAAAGAACAAAATATCAAATTAAATGTAAAATCCATTTTTTTTAGAAAAAAAGCAAATAGATTTCGGTGGGGTTATTCTTCCAGCAGGTCTGATAAAATTAAAATAGATGATTTAAAAAAATTTTAAAATTATTTTTTAAATGTGATGATTCTGAAACACCACAAAATGAATTAAAATATGACTTATGATAAAATATGACTTATACGCCATTACAAGAGGAATACTCAGAAGTATTCCCGCCCAAGAGAGGATTTCGCAAGGAAGCGATAGCCCGAACTTCAACAACTGGCCTCACTGAGTGGAGTTTATCCTCTTCATTCAGATGCCAAGATTTTGACCATGCCGCAGTAATAAATTTTAAAATATGATTTTTAAAATCAGAAAGTGAGACTGCCAGCTGAAGTGAAGCGGGGCAGAACGAACCTCACAGTTCATCTGTTTATTTCCTAAGATACCTGTGTGCCTCATATTCTCTCCTGTACAGACGACACATACAAAGGCGTCCCTCGTATAACAAGGTTACTTCGTACCGTGATATACAAATCAGGACAAATATGTACCTTGTTGTATCGAAACCGTGTTATACGAAACTTTGAAATTATATAAATCAAGGCAATGTGTACCTTGTTATATAGAAATTAAGTCTTAGGTGTAAAATTTTATTTTAGCTTAAATTTTTTCCCAATAAAACATACAAATGAAGAAGTAAGTTAACTTCAAGTTTTTTATTAAAAACAAAAATATAAATAAAAATAAAATTAAAAATACTACAAAAAATAATTATTGCTATAATAAAATAAATAGAAATTGCTTATTAGGTTCACAAAATCAATTTTCATCAGAAACTATAGCTAATCAATTTTTTTTGTTTTGTTTTTTGCAAAGTTAGTTGAAACTCCTCTTCAGCCGCCCAACCGGTATAGTGGTCAGTGAAGCTGACTGCGGTGCCGTAGGGACTGGGTTCGAATCCCGGAGAAGGCATGGATGTTTGTGTTGTAATCCTTTCCTCTGTCTGTGTTGTATGCTCCCCGTGTTATACATTGCGTGGTGCACGGGGTTTATAAATGTTAAACAAAAAAAATCTCGTCTTCAATAGTTTTTTCTCCATTATTACAAAAACTACCTGTTAGTTTAGATCTCTTGCAATTCTTTCAGAATTTTTCTATAAGGGGATAAAGAACTTTTCAATTCGCTTTAAAAGTCTCCACAACGTAGTACTGAAGGTTTTTTTTCAACAAAATTTTTTTCATGTAAATCAGTTAAAAACTATTCAAATTTTGTACCATGTTATACCGAAATCGTGTTTTATAAGTACCGTGTTATACGAGAGACTCCTGTTATGTATACAATACATGTCAGACACTGCAGAGTGACACTGATCGTTACAGTTTTCCTACGCTTCCAAGACATTTATGCTGTCAGTATAGACACAGTATATGTGAGTGCCTTTAGGGTTTATTTATGAAAGAACACGGTAAATATTTGGTAGACTTGAGTTGGCATCAGTGAGATGGGTAACGGAAGGGACACACTGTATGTATAATTACAATTATATAATAGAAGAACAGCTAATCACCCACAAATATTTTTAAATGTCTAGGCTGTAATATATATATATATATATATAGGACTTTTTTTCTCTCGTTTATGCTTTCCAGGTTGACTCCGAATGAATAAAGGAAGCAAAAATGAAGTAGAGAATGAAAAAAATTCTGAGAATGAGAAAAAAGCTGTACATGCGAATTTTGTAGAAATAAAATGTTCTGTACATGAGAAAGATACATTTTAAGGGAAGAATAAACGCGTAGATATTTAAATAGTCATAAATCAATCTTTAAGCTTGATTTTCTTATTTTATAATTTTCCCTCAAGATTTTAAATACTGAACTCTTAAAATTTTATTAGTAAATCTATATTCTATGAATCTTAATTTTGTTAATGGGGCGAGCAGGTTTTGTTTCAGAGCACGATAAATGCAAAAAAGTTACTGTTTCTAAATTTTATGGTTTTTAAAATTTTAATTTTTTTAAATAAAATTAAGAGTTAATTTAGTTCTAAAGATTAAAGATAATTATTTAGCTTTAATTTGGTTAACAATAATGATCCTACCGTATATCTTTCAAGTATTATCTTATGGGTGAAAAGAGCTAAGCTAATTTATTATTTTTATTTTTGTGTTTTTGTTTTATACCATTTAAAAATACATTAATTTAACAGCAAAGATTGATCAGGTATTATTAACAGTATACTTTATTATACAAATTATAAGAAAACCATATTAAAATAAACAGAAATTACAGATTCTTGATTAATTGAAAAAACATGTCAAGATATACAATTCTTGATTGTGAAAAGTATTATGTTACTTTAAGAATGTTAATGAAAAATAAAAATTCCCTGCTTACATTTGTATCTTTATATAAACAACTTCTTCATTATGTTAAAATTTCTATTTGTTATCAATTTTCATAATTTGTAATTCATTTAATATCTTTTCCTTTAGTAATAAATCCCTATATCATCTTTATAACACGAATATTATTCTAGGGTTTTTAAAGTTTAGCGTAACGTATACTTCATATATAGTTAGCAATAATTCGAAATCATGAGTTCTAATACATCAATTATTCCGCCTAAATATTTTCAGTGTGAGATTCCCTAGAACTCCACTTTTTTAATTATAATTGTTACAAGTACAAAATTGTTACAAAAAGTTAAATTTTTATTTTGGTTAATATAAAAATACTTAGATAACTACTTCAGAAAACTTAATTATCTAGTAGTCAATTTTAGAAATAATAATATACTTTAAAGAAATAATCAAATGTGTCCAAAGACCGCGTGTGAGAAGCCAAAGTACTAGCTGTTATTAAAATGTTGAAAGCGAATTTTCAGTTCTTCAAGTAATCTTTTATTCGAATTTCTAATTTTGTTTTATAGTGATTATTTATTTTTCATTTAATATGAATCGGAATATACAAAAATATGCTATGCTATTATTCAAGAAAAAATTTTGTTGATGGATTGGAAACGTTGTTTTACTAAATGTTAAAGCAAAATAAGGTTACACATCACAAAAAAAATCTATTTTCCTCTTTCTCATTTTATACCATAATTCTTAAATTCAAAGAATTTTTTCAGCATCATAAAAGTTACGTGTAGTTTTGCTTTATTAACAAATAATGTTAAACTTTGTTGGTTAATAAGTTAAACTTTGTTGGGTCTAATAATGTTATAAATCATGAGTGTCAAACTCACGGCCCAAAACGTACATTTTTAAAGCCCGGCCAATATATCTCGAAACACTATAATATATAATAAAATGAAAAACAGACATGGAATAAAAACAAGATAGGTAGAATTCAGTAAACTTTTTTTTAAAAGTTATACTCTTTTCTTTGCTACTATTAAACAAAATGAGTAAATTTATTTACAATATATTTATTATTTTTCTTGAACATCAAAAACAGGCGGCTCTCAACTTAATATAAAATAGAACTTGCAACCCATTATATCATATAAGTTTGACATGTCTGTTATAAATTAACAACAATAAGAAAAAAATTGAGTGATAATAAAACTTAAACCTTACATCATTTCGAAATTTAGATACATAATACTTTTAATTTCATTGTATAAATTTAAAAGTATTATATAGATAATGAATTATATCATTATATTACATTACTCATAAAGAAATGTTGAACATCTTTGTGATAGAGCTATTTTTTTCAAGCAATTTTTCTGCCCAATTTTATAGAAAACCTTCTTTAAGAGTAAATAAGTAATTTTTTAAAATTTTCTATTACATTAGAACTGTAAAACTTAAATGCAATTTAAAAATTTTTTTAAACTAAAAGTGCACAAAAAAGAAAATTTGCAGTACATTAAAAGTGTATATGCTAAATATTTAAAGTTTATAATAAAATAAAATGCAGACAGTTAAAATTTTAAGACATTACATTTTTTGATTTTTCCTGCATTGGATAAAACTCTTCAACTTAAGTTCTAACTTATACAATTATAGCGTAGATGATTGAAACAATAGAAATGAGAAGATTAAGGAATTTTCATCGTAAAAAGAGAGTGAGTTCAAAGTGTATGCGATGATGGTTTATTCATTCTACATAATCGTTAAATGAACTTCAAGGTACTAACGCATTCATCTAATTTAAAAAGAACATCGATATTCAAATAAATAATCGATAACCAAATAATCAATATTCAAATAAATAATCGATGTAATCAAATAATCGATATTAAAAAAAATCATATTTTGTCGCTCATAAAAAATCACATAAAAATGGATAGCTGACAAAAATTTAAGAATGAAATATTTTTCCTTTTACGATTGTTTTTTTCTTATAAAATTTTTAAAAAGGTTTTTAATTATTTATTTGCTTTTAGAAAGCCTAAGTTATTATTTTTATTTTAAGGTTCTAGAATATTGATAACAACAGATTTAAGTTTTCTTCAATTTATTTAGGAGAATTTCTGACAAAGAGATATGCAATAAGTTTTAAACAAAAATTTTCAGGTATATTAAACATGCCTTTATTTTTTATTAAGAAGTATTTCAAAGTCTGGGAACTAAGCCTTTGATACACATTATTGTATTAGAATGTGTCTACTGGGCTTTAAATATTTAAATTCAACTGTCAAGAAAATGCGGCCTAGAACTAAATTTATAGGTACAGATGTGTATAGATAAAATTTCAAGCTAAATAGAATACATATACGTATCGCTGTAATTAACAGAGTAGTAAAGCTCTATCACACATATTTTAATTTATGTAGAATCAAAACTGTGGTAAACTTAAAATAAATATGAATAATCATTGTTTATATGCAATATTTTTAGTATTCAGTATTTTAGTATTAGATACACGAATATATCTCTCAGGAGTTTTGAGGAAAAAGTTAATAACATTCCATTTAAGCGTAGCATTAATTACTTTTGTAATGACGTCAGCGGTAATTCACTGAATGTCACTCTGAAAATTAAAATGGAATTGCAATAAAATTTTTAGTTTGTATTCAGTAGTGAACCCTGTTCGTGTAGAAAATCAACAAAAGATTTTAACTTCCATCTAAAGCGATATTAAGTGAAGAATTAACGAAAATGAGCATTGGAAAGTTGCTCTTTTGTAATAATAGAGCAGTGGGAGAGCTCGAAATATATCATCCCGGTTGACGACCGAAACAATTGCTTAATAAATTAAGCAGACGCCACAGGAATAGAAGTGGGCATGATTAGCAAGTATTATGAAGGGAAAACTGGTCAGTAACTGCAGAAGAAGGATTTACTGCTATTCGTGATGCGAAATTCTAAGCGATCCGTAATATTATCGATTGACTTAATAGGTTACAGTATGCATATCTTGCTTCAAGTGTAATAGTTTTCATCCCGATGTATTATACAAAATTCCTGTAGTAAAGAATTTGATGAAGAAAAATTATCTCGTAGTGAATAATGTTCTTTGTGTTATAGATGGTTTCGCTTTTATATTTTTAGTTCAATACTAATTTGAATGATTAATTTTTTGTTTGTTTCCTATAAATATGAAAATTTCATAATATCTATTATAATTTTTCTCTTCTGATAATGGATTATTTTTATTATTATTATTTAACTCTCAGAGAACTTTTGATTTCAAGTTAAATTCAACTAATAGGAAGTATCAATTAGGTATTTTAAACTAGTGGTTATTATTTTTTTCTGGGTGTTCAAGCCAAGCTCATGTTAGAGTCCTTTTTCCTAAAATCTCGCATTGTGAGGTTATGGTTTTTATCACCAATAGTCATCGTATATCTTCGAAGTGATTTAAATAAAATCATTTTCAAATGTTTTCATTAGCCTTTAGTTGAGAAATAATATGTGTCTACAGTCCCCTCGTAATTATGTCCAAAAATTCTAGTTACATCAAAATGCCTCTGAATAGTCATTTCTGAAATTCCAGGGTTTGTCCTTTTTAGTGTGTAAGAAGCTTATATCTAACTCGACAGTTAAAAATTCATAAAGAGGTACATTGATCTAACTTTGTTGTTAGGTATGCTTAGATTGAACCCTGGTACTATTCATTACAACTAATGTTCCATCCCTTATCTTAATTTTCTTAACATAAAGATAAAAACTCTTATTTTTTCCTTACTCTAGCGGAAAAATTAGAGATTACGTTATAATTATATATTGTAGAAATTTCTTTAAAGTAGTTAATTAAATTTTCAATGATTTCTTACCTAGTACTCACTATTTAAAAAAAGGAGTAGTGATGGAAAAAATTTTAAGTAACAGTGATAATAATATTTTTAGAACATAGGCTTCTCCTGGGCATTTTATAAGAAATTTGGTAGTATTTTATTTCTAGAGATAGTTTATAAATCTCATTTACGTTTTTCTATATTATTTAAAAAATGTATTACTAGACTTACTTTTTATTGTAATTTTTATTATAATTTTTACTTATAGAATTGGTCGCGATCCTTCGACCGCGGGAATGAGAGGGTTTGAGTAAGAAACAGACATTATCTAAAGTTAACCACTTTTATTTAGCCTTTAACGCATATGAGAATTTATGAGAATTAATGAGAATGCACTCTGCTAACTAAACCCGATGAGCAATAAAACGTATCAATCTTTTTAGATGAATATAAACACTTATTTTATTAATTTTCCTGAATGCTCTTGCTGCCAACTTGCGTAATCATCAGCCGTAAAGTGGATGACTTCCACCTATCTCTGAATCCTTCCCTTTGGAATTAATATTACGAAGTCCGAACACCTGTCGCTCTTTCTATGCTTTTCGCTTAGACTAAGTGGCTGCAGTAGCCTAATGGTTAAGGTATCGGATCTTGGCTGGCATGTCATGAGTTCGAGCCTAGTACCACTAAAGACCCGCCATGTAGGGGCGCGATGCACGTTAAATCTATCGAGAGCTCAAACGTCCTCCCGTTGGAATGGGAGGTGCCAACTCAGGTGTCGTCCTCGTCACTGGACCATGATTCAAAATTAGAGATCCGTCGCCTAAAGCCCCTTGTAGTTGAACAGTGCAACGTTAATATTCACTCACTCACTCGTTTAGGATCAATTTTCAACCATCAGACCTACTCCGTGATTAGCACTTAAATAGAAGTTTTCATTTACATAAAATCAAGTCCTCCCCTCGAAAAGTTGTTTTCAACTAAAATCACAGTTAAAAAGAGTATTCTCCTCAAGAAGATAAGTAGAAACTCAAATAGAGCCCGTCACAAATTAACCTCTTAGAATTTGAAAGAACATTTTACCGGTTTTTGTCTAGCTTTATAAGTACACGTAGTTGCTGTGGCAGCCGAGTGATCATAGTCGTGAACTCGTGGCCAGTGTTGTCGAGTCACGGGTTTGAAACCTAGTACCACTGAAGACCCGGCGTGTTAAATCTGTCGAGGCAGCTCAAAGACTTCCCCTTTGCGTGATGAGGAAGTTTGAAAAGGGGAATGCTAGCTCGTGCCATCCTTATTACTTGAGTGTGGTTCAAAGCTACGTTGGCAGTATTGCTCGAGTTGCTTCACAGTGAGAGGTAAATTAAAATCAAGTCAAACAAGTATACGTACTATTTTAAGCTTCTATTCTCTTAGATCAGGGATTGCCAATCCGCAGCACGCGTGCCACACTGAGGCATGGTAAACCTGCTATAGTGGCAAGTGAAGATTTACTGAAAAGTTACAAAATATATAAAAAGACAATAAATAACCATTTTTTTTACAATTTTATTAAAGTGGTGTTGGCTTATACAAACTCCTCAAATTTTGGATCAAAATGTTTGTGAATAAATGTGTTCTGCTATGAACATAATATAAAATAAATATCATTCAAAACTAGATGATGTTCAACTATAATAACTTAATTTTGTTAGCATCTGTAAGAGCTAATCCTAATACAGATGACTTAGCAAAAAAAAGTAGTTATTCAAAAGTCACATTAAGTAAATACTGAGAATTCAATAACTATTTTGAATTGAATGATTTAAGTTGCTCATTTTTATTTTATATCTAACCTAATTGATTGAGCTTGTAAATAGTTTATTAAGAATCAAATCTAAGTTTACCATTCATCTTATTTATTATATTATTTTTAAATTTCGACTACATAGACTTGCATTAAAAATGTGCTATTTGCGTAAAAATCCCATAATAAGCTTATAAGTAACATTTTTTCACTTTTCTACGTTTGTCTGTTGGAAAAGTTGGTCATGGCACGCATAATTATTATTTTTTTAATGAAATAGTGGCACTCTACCCCAAAATTACCACCCCTGCTTTAGATGTACACGCAATATAGTTTGAAAATCGCTGCTTTTAGGAATTATATCAATTACTCGTTTTACAACTTCGATATCATAGATCCATTTTAATCGATTCATTCCATTTAAGTCAAACAATTCCTTCTACGGATGAAATAAAGGTATTGAAATTTCTCTTCTTTGTTCCGCGAAGTTACTCTGAAGTTGCTTATTAGAAATCGAAGAGAATGATTTGAATAAATAAAATAATATATAATTCCAAACTTGATTGGAACAATGCTAAAGATAGGAATCGGGCAATTTATTTACTTGAATATTCAGGAAGACTGTGGATCAATAATTATAGGAAGAAGAATTGCACGTCTTTTAAGCTTAACAAATAACTACAACCAATAAGAAAATCTCATTCAAATTAAAGGTTGAGATAATTGAAATTTTAATATTTTTTATACATTATAATAATCTAAAGTAGATTTGCATATTTCTTTGTTATATTTCTGTATTGATCATGTACAAATCTAAAATGTCATAATGATAGAATTATGAATGTTTACTAGTTCTCGAATTAAAATAAAATAGAAGAAAAACACGAAAAACAAAGTATGGCAAGAGAGAGCAAGAGAAAGCACTACATTGAACACATCAACAGAAGTATTCTCAAATATTTAAAAACACAGATTCTGAAAGTGTCCGTCGTACATATCAAAGCGGAGTTGAGCGCGCCATTGAATGGATGAGTGCACATGTAGCATCAACGCAATGTCCACCGAAGTACAAGCTACATGCAGACGAGCAATTAAGTCTTTTCGAGTAGTCGCTACGTCTCGATGTCCCAATTCCTTGATATTGCTTCTTAGGGTGAAAAAAATCCAACGGTGCGAGATCTGGTGATCATGGTGACCATAGAACCCGACCCACATGTCCGGACCACATACCCCTACCCTGCGTCCGGGGTATGCCATTTCCAGCCAATAACGTTTAGGATAACAGAAATACGCCGGAGCCCCATCACGAATCATTATGCATCATCATTTACCGTAAGCTATGATTACTAAAGGTACAGTTCTTTGGGCACTTTTTATGTACTTTCATCGAAAAATCTAGCTGTATAACTTTTGGGGCATCCTGCACACACACACACACACACACACACACACACACACACACACACACACACACACACACACACACACACACCACACACACACACACACACACACACACACACACACACACACACACACACATATATATGTGTATGTGTGTATGTGTGAGCGCGTGTGTCTAGTAATTTGTATTTTTTCCTAATGGTCGAGAACTGTGTCAACTGTATATGCTTGAATAGCGAAGAGTCGATTACTGTCACATTAATAAGAAATAATTTGTATTATTTGCTGTTCCACTTTTTTGCGAGTAAAATTAATGTATGAACTTTTTTCTATTAATTAGTTTTGTAAAGTTTTCATGTCAAGTAAATATGGGTACTATGTGTACTACTGTTAATTCAAGTGATAATATTATGTTGAAACAAAATCATCTTTATTTTTTGACTCAAAAGAGCAATCGATTAAACACTGAGTTGAAATGGATCAGTTTAGCTTTTTTGTGACCCAAGTTATTTTCATAAATTATATCCTATAAGTAGAATATATATAGGAATAACTTAAGCTGTCACAGCTTAACTTTAAAAATGAAAATGCAAAGATTTTTCCAAAATATTTAACGCAAAATAGATACGATAGGTACTAAATATCATTTTCGTTTTTCTTAATAGTAAATTTACTTCGAAAATAGAAGGAAGAAAACAAAATTCACTTACGAAATATCCCTTTATGGTCCAACCCGCATAATCTTGCGGGTTAGGTATTCTTATACATTTTTGCTTCTTGAATAGTCGTATGCAAAAAAAGCCCGAATCTAACGATTGAGCGGGTTTGCAGAAAGTGTAAAATATCACTTTTTATCATGGGACGGTAGTTGAAATCTAAGTTTTACTTTCAGTTGGCAAATCTAACTTTGCTTAGAAATACAAAGAAAACACGTTATCTTTTTAGGCTGTCGTAAAAAGGTAATTATCAATATTATTTCTCATTGCTCAGATACACATTTTTGTCTTAATGTTTAAAAAATTGTTAAGTAGTAAAAATATTAATTATACTTTATTAATATGGCTTGTAGGACTCAGTATTTCGTTACCCGTATGATATTGCGACTTGCGCGTAACTTGAGTCAATGCAGCTGTAAAAGTAAGTACTTGCCGTGTAAGTTTTTTCTGTTTCAATAATTCTGATGGAATCTTAAATAAAAGTGAAATATATATTGTTATATGATTAAAACAATATTTTCTTGGGGGTTGCCATGGGTGGGACCTTTTTCTCTTTCTCTTACTCTTTTTTGCAATTAATTTTTTCTTCCATACGCTTGTTGAGGGGTATGGCATTTTCATCCTCTACATAGATATCTGCATCCATACTTTATACCCCCCTCTCTCGCCAAATGGACACCCTAGATTTTCCGTTTGAAGTTGGTAAGGTGTGGTTAAAATTTTTTTTTTTAAATAATAAAATTTTTTGATTACATTTTATTATTTTTTATGGAGTACTGTGCTAATTTTTGACCAAAAATTTTTCAGGTGTCTAAAAGGAAAATAATTCTCACACGAGAAGAAATTTTACACTTGGTGAATAAATCAGATTCTGAACTTAGTGATCTCTTGGATGACGACAGTGTTGCGAACAAAATATGTGAGTCACGTATACTGGAAGGAGAATCAAGTTCAGATAAGAGCGATAAAGAAAAATATGGAAATATTTGTATTGGAAAGACAACTTTGTATCATACTTTACCATCAAAGTCTCTTGAGTCGTTTAATTTCATTATTTTAGAGGTATCAAATTCTTGGTTTCAGCACAAACAAGATGCAGTGTCAAATACAATTCCTCCAAAAATCAAAATGGGTCTCTAAAAATTTAAATTAGAGATAGCTGGAGCGTTAGCAGAATCTCCACCTACTAACAAAAGTACTTTAACTGATGAGGAAGATGACAGTGTTGTCATTCCTTCCGCAAAAACATCGAAGTATTATAATCCGCCTATTAAAATTTCATGCAAGGATAAAAAGCATGGCATGTATAGCCATTTTGGATGTGCTGTTGATAACATTTCAAGGCCTCGTAAGTGCGGATTTGAAAACTGCGAAAGCAATTTGAAAACACGTCGTGAAAAATGCAATGTTCATGCTTGTCAAAAACAAAAACATGCTTTAAATATTTTCACAGTAAGTAAATAATGAAACAATAAAAGAATTAATTATACCTCAATGGTTTCTTTATGTGTAACAATTTTAGTTGAATCAAGTTTGTTTCTATTATCAATTTAGAGCTAAAAAATGTAAAATTTCACGGGTGACGGTTTCACAAGTAAAGTCCAACCAGCATGATTGTGCGGGTACCGTCTACGTTCCAGGGGTGGAAGAGGGGAGTGAAAATTTTTTTAATTATTTGTTTCAGTGTCTATGAGGGGTCAACATAGTGTTTATAACCGCAGAATATTTTAAGATAAAAATATGTAGGGTCTTAAAGGAATATATCAAATATCTTCTGTCTGAAATTGACATATACAGTTTAGAAAAATAAACATATTTAATAATTATTATTGCTAAATAATTTTAAAATGTCATCTTCCGGAAAGTTGAAATTTATTAAAAATAGTTATTTTTGGCATTTTTCTTTTCTCTAAAATCAATAATTAAGGAAAAATCAATACGGATTTGAAGATTAATTAAATTATTTAAATGTATGTAGAAGGACTAATAATACTTTTCTCTTCAACAACATATTAATTTAATTTCGTGTCATAGGGGGAAATTCTAATTTCCCAGAATACTATTTACTAATACTAATATTCTTTACAAAAAAACAAATAAAAATTTTCCTCATATATTAATTTAAGTCTTAGTCATACTGTGCCTCAATATGAAAATTAATTAAATAATATGAATGAAGCATTTTAAATATTTAAAGCTAAAGCAGAATGTGATTTATTTAAAAGAAATAGTGATTAAATTATTTTCAGAAAGGTTTTATATGATTTACTCCACTTTTGTTGTTTATTCTTCAGAAAAAGGCTGAGCTCGGCAAATAACACTGAAAAAGGAAATTTGAAGGACGTCTCTGTGATTTTATTGATAATTTTTGAGATAAACATTTGAATTCGTAGAATTTTATAATAGAAATAAACTAAATTTGCTTTCTCAAGCCCCTTTGTTTCTTCTGTAGATTATGTTATGAATCATTGATTCGTGTTTTTATGTGAGGAGTTTCTTTATCGGAAACACATAAAGATATATAACATAAATAAATCAGCACACTCAGAGAAAAAAGAAAGTAAACATGACAAAAGCTTCCCCTGTGTGCTGAACAAATTAAGTATGCACCCGAAGAATATTCTAAAAGAAAATAAGAAATATCACAAAAAATAAATAAAACATAACTACTCCTACCGCCTAAAGCAAACATAAAACTTATGAAAAAATGAGCCATTCAAATTTTTACGAAGTAATCAAATAGTTTTAGTTTCCGTTTATGCTCAGATTTTTCATTCAAATCTTTATATCGAGGGAATTACTTTTCTTTTTTTAAAAAAGTAAAAATGCTTAGGAAAAATGTTTTTCCTTTCTTTCGTTTCGAAACAGATCTTGAACTAAATTTAATATTTCTTAAGGGGATTAAGTTTGGATTTGCAAAAAGAGAGGAAGAGAGAAAAAAAGCTGTTGAATACTAATGAGGCAACAGTTTCCGCGAAAAATTCACCAAGCAGAAATAACTTGTTGGTTTAAAAACAATTTGTGATAAGGAAATTTTAAAAAAATACTTTGAGTATATTTTTAATTTTCATTGTAATTATATTTCACTTATATTAAATTAAATATTCATTACGTGTTGTTGAAATTATTGCTACACACACATAGTTCAGATCTTAAGACTATAAGATAGTAAGTTTAAGTTATTCAAATTGCAAAAACAAATCTTCGGCAAATACAGATTAACAAGTACATGTATATAAATATTTTAATTTAGAAAAATTAAGCACGTGGTTTTATTATTGGTAGTTTCCTTTATTGTATATATGTATATATAATAATAATAATACTAAATCAAAATGGATAACTAATAAATCTCAAGACAAATAAGAGCTAAACTATTAGAAAAATCCCAGGAACCTGAAACATGGAACTATTAAGAGATAATAAAAAAGTCTCATTGGACTAAAAGGAATAACTGTTATGATTTTTTTAGCTGTCACTGATTTGGGACAGTAGTATAGGTTTACGCATAGCTTTGAAGGATCCTAACCTTCTACTTCAGCAGAAATTTTTGACATAATAATACAAGAAAATACATGTTGCAAACCTCTACCAAAAATTAGGCTTAAGAATACATGTGTAATGAACAGAAAACTAATAAAATATTTAAAAAAATGGATGGATAATGTAAAAAGAATTTTCTTACGAAAGAGATAATTTTATGAAGAAATATTTCAAATAAAATTATAGACAAAAAACCTACCTTAATCTATTGAAACCAAAATTTTAAACTTTGTGTCTAGTACTAAGAGCGAATGTTATCATAATACTAAAAATTCACTCGATTTATAAGAATATATATACGACAAGATCGTAAGATCGTGGCCATTGGTAATGCTTTCTTTAACGATGATATTTTTTCGTTGTTGATGTTGCATTGATTTTATTGACGAGGCAGTTTTTTTGTTGACAGATACTTCAATTTATTATGCATTTAGACACAAACATGGTATGGAAGGGCACAAACAAGAAACAAAGACAAATACGAGCTGCAGAAGGCTACATAACGAAGAAAAAAGACGGGCAGAATTTTCCACTAAGTCTCATGGATTTATATGAAGCGGCAACAGGAAATCTAGCAATCCACGTGATTTCCGTGCACGGAGCTTACTATTGGTGAAAAGATATCTGCGATAGAAATTTACGTAAGCTTACTTTAAAAAAGTAGAGCTGTTAATTTTTAAGAGGTACAGTTACGATTATTCCCTTTAGGTGGGTAGTTAATAATTAATTAATGACGTGAGAGTCCTGAAGGGTAAGTAAGGACCATTACAAATTAAAAAGTTGCTTAGATGAAATTAAAAGGAATTATCACACACACACACGCACGCACGCACAGACATGCATGAATGTATGTATGTATCGAGAAAAATAAATCTGATTGGAACACAATATTCTTTGAGCAAGTATAAAAGCGAATATTAAAACATGTGGCAGTTTTGAAGAGGAAACTAAATACACAGTTGCTTCTACAACTCATTTCTTTGTAATGTTGATTGTATGATGAATACCTAAAATGTATAACATCAATTATAAAGTTTTAAATACCAGTGAAAGAAAAAGAGTAAGCTATAATGTAAAAATAGCAATATAAATTGGAATTGATAGAGAAAACGGATGACCTCCATGTTAGGATGGACCTCGTAATCTTGAACCTCGGTCAAAAGAAAAAAGATACGTACATTAACATAAAGTAAAAATATCGAAGAATTACGAGCCATTTTGCTAATTTTAGTATTTAAAAAAAACCTAAGTTACACATATTCATTCAAGAATGGTTTATAATTCGTATGTATTTACATTTTAACTTTTGTGCGTATCATTAGTTAGTTACTTTTATACAGAAAGTCAGCAATAATATACTTTTTTTTTATTCACGGATATTCAGAAGTCAAACTAAATTTACAGAATGCTTAGGATCAGCAAATATGACGATAAAAACTGTTCTTTCACACATATAAAAGAATTCTGTTCCATGAAATCATTATATATATATATATATATATATAAACTCTCATATATATTTAAGATCACTTATTACTAGTTATTAAACACACTTTAAACTTCTTTCGTTTAAAGTATTTTTACTAATATCTGTATCTTTTTCAAATAGAAAATATTTTTTTCAATGTTTATGGAAGTTAAAATATGATACTTATTTAATTAAAGAATTTCAGTATAGTGTTTGCTAGAATATATTTAATCTTTAGACATGTGAAAGAAATTAACCACAAAAATATAGGTTTAGAAACAGGGAATTTAAACACAGAAACTTCCTGAATAAAAAAGAAAGAAAAGCAATTATCCTTCTTGTTTATCTTCAAAACTCACTATTTTAAATTACCTAAGACCACTCATAACTAAAGTATCTAGAAATTTTCAGAAGGAGAATTACACACTCAAAACTTTCAGCACACGAAACAAACACATAAAACTTTTTTCGGAGCATACTAGGTTTCTAGTCTTTCAAAAATCAAGTAAACCTCAAAATTATCTCTTCTGCACGAAAAGATGGGATTTTCAAGAAAGTTCATAGTTTTATCCTTCCATAACTTTTGTTTGTGATTTCAGGTTTGCAGAAAGATCACGTTCACTTGAACGAAATTGATTCTTATATCAGCATACATAGGTCTTCCGTTTCTTTTGTGGAAAAGTGTCTTCCAGAACCCTGCTAAGCAATTTCAAAGTTCTCTATGCAATAAAGTATTGGATATTCTCCTGGTCATTTGCTATTATAGTCTTTCCAAAGACTAGACAATACTCTTTGCCAGTTCTGTGGAATTCTTACTCTAGGAATTTTCACACATTAATGCTAAAACATTCTCCTTTTAATTTAAAAGGTAAGATATGAAATTAATATATATGAGTATAATGTGCAAAAATTTCCCATAAAACGGGGATAATCAAAACTAACTCTGAGTTTAAATCCTGATAATGTGCTCAATGCTATATAAATTTTGAAATTTAATTATTTATTACATTTGCTTATTTTTTAAAGAAAATTCTATGGATGCACTACTATATTATAAGATCATATGTTGAATGAAAATTTAGTATTTAATTTAACCCACCCATTTTAAGTTTTTTTTAAAAAAAATATAAAATATGCATAGTGTACATGTCCATCTTTCGAAGTCCTTAAATTGTTTTGTTTCTAAAAGCATTTTCAAGTTTTTCTGACTAATTAGTATACAACAGCATCTGTAAAATATTTATAGTAAAAAAAAGTTAAAAAAAGTATACAATTATATAAAATCATAAAATATAAAACGTACAGTTTATATCAAATGCGCGCTTAGAGTAATAAAAAAAAGTCCTTACTTCATAAAGTAGTCATAAAATAAGTTTCCATTTTAAGATCCTCTATAATTATGCGTCAAAACATACATTAAATTTTAATACATGTATTTCGTAAGAATCAAATAATAATTTTTCGAAGTACACACTTTTTTTCATATATACTTTTTCCGAATTTTTAATGGATTTTATAAGTAAAAATATTTTTGACTCAAATATAAGTGAACTTTATTGAAAGTTAGTGCCAAAAAGTGATAAGAACTCAAGACATAATACAACTTTGAGAATCTCTAGATTTTATAAATGATCCTTGTTTCGAAAAGTTATAATGAGCATTCTTCCGAAACAGATTTGTAGAACAAAAAAAATCTTATTAATTTTATTTTTAGGAAGTACAAATTATTCTTACGCAAAAAAAATTTATTTTGATAATTTAATAAATATTTATTAGAAGGGCATAAGAGAAGTATATTTTTTAATGCTTTCATACTTTTGTCTGTCATTTTGTGTATTTTTAAATGATAATAATATTTTTTTGTCGGAAACATCAAATTCTTCTTTTTCTTAATATAAATATTTAAAATATTAAAGTTGTATACTTATCCAAAATAGTTTACTATTCTGAAAACTAAAGCAAAAGAAAAAGAATGTATACCAGAATTATAGTTTTGAAGAGAGTTATATCAAATATTTTTGCTTTAAACTCAATTATAGTTTAGCGCATTTGAAAATTAGTTTTATAGAATGTACAAAAACAAATTTTAAGAGGTTAAGTAAATTATTTTCTGTTCTCAAGTTTTTAAAAAATTATATTCGTAGATTTGGATCTATACCAGTTTATTTTTTAATTTTACTGCATTTATATCGTACTTTCTATATTTATAGATCTTTTACTAATTTACAATACAATGTGTTTACATCAATTTCAATTAATAGATTTTGTTCTGAAATTTTACAATTAATTTCTCAGCTTCGTAATTATTTCTCAGAATCATAATATATCCTGAATAATGAAATTTATTTCATTTCTATTAAAAAATTTAGTGGATAGTTATTTAATTATTTATTCAACGTTTTTCAGAATTCGAGCCAAAGCCTTTCAAAAAGGCTACCTTTTTGAAAAAATTCTTTTCAAAACAAAGACTTATTTTAGTATTGAAAAAATTATATTGTTCTTTTCTGTAAAAATTTCATGCTTTAACACTCACAATAATATTTGAATTTAAATAACGCCATTTGTGATTCAATACATAATGTTAACTGAATACCTTGACTTATGCGTTTCCACACATTCTAACTTCACTGTCGATTGGAAGCATTTCTCTTCTACGCTTATGAATGAAAAAGCAATAAACTTATTGAACTGTGCAATAGATGGCGCTTTCAGTATTTGCTTTTCGATCATTGAGGTAAAAATGAACGCCAGTTTCTGAAGTTTTTTGCTCTCAGGGGAAATGAAAACTGTATTTATTTAAAATTAAATTCCATTAATTTTTCATTGTTATAAATGTAATGAAAAAAGTTTAGAATTTAATGTGAATTTCTAGGAATTAGGTTGCAATTTTACATACCTTATAATTAAACAGAGCCTAAAAAATAGCCTTCGCTTTTGATACATCTAATAACGTTAATTCTTAAATAAATAAAAACTTATCGTTTCCATATATATTTTTTGATTGTATGGGTATGATAAGCAAATAATTTCTCCTTCCAAAAATAAAGACGTATGCCCTCAGAATAGCATTTTTTTTGTTGTTATATGAAGTATAGTTTTGAGTTCATTTTTATACAATTCATTTTATAACACGTTTATAAATTACTTTGTAAATGTGGGGTGATTATAAAGTCCCAAAACCAAAAATGAAAAATACTAGTTGAGATAATATGTTGATATTATACAAAGGCGTCAAATAATTCCAACATAATCTCTTGTAGAGGAATCTATTGGTAAAGGAATAAATAACCCAAGGAAGTTAACTCATTCGGAATACGACGAATGCCCAGAAACTAATTAAAATTTTTAAGGCACAATAAATATGATGAAAATTTTTACAAAGCCCATAATTTTGTTTTTCCATCTCTAGTTTTAGCTATTTTAAAAATTTCTTTTAGCTTAAGCTGGTAAATTGAGTATTCGTTGGGATGTATTTCTTATATGATTATTCGAGCTTTTAAGCTTTTGACTGGATGATTAAAACCTCTTTTAGCTTGAGTATTTTATACCTTCATTATATGCTTAATTCTGATGAACTGGAATATGATAAATATTTTAATCTCGTAAGATACTGTTTCGAATAAGCGAAATTGAAAAGTTTTTTTAAAGCATTCTTAATCTTATTATTAAAGCATTCTTAATCTTATTATTAAAGCATTCTTAATCTTATTATTAAAGCATTCTTAATCTTATTATTAAAGCATTCTTACACACACACACACGCACGCACGCACACACACACACACACACACACACATTATATATATATATATACAAAATAGTTATAAAACTAAGATAACTAATCAAGATAGTAAAAAGTATATTAGCCACAGTAGAACTATAGCAAACTCCTGGCCTTAGGAATCAGGATTGCAGGTTTGAAGAAAGTTTTGCGGCTAGCCAACCTTCACATGTATTTGCCAATACTTTGGACCATAGAAAAAGTAAGGAATATCAAGAGAAGTTTAAATATTACAAATAAAACCACAATATATATATATATATATATATATATATATATATATATACAAGGGGTGATCAAATGAAAAGGTACGAAACGACATAAAAATGAAACAGTTAAATATTTGCATATTCCGCCAAGGGAGAATGTAGCGAGACATCGCGGGATGCCATTGGAGACTCTGACTGGGATCGGATCATGCGCGGGTGCCCGCATGCGCAGGAGAGAGCAAAGGCTCTTATAAAAAGCGGCGTCCAAATGATGCGAGCACAGAATTACTCGAGCACAGAAAAAGCATTAACTCCGATGTGTACTGTGAGACACTCCGACGCCTACGCAGGTCCATCAAGAACAAAAGACCGGGGCTGCTCACGGAGGGTGAGGTTCTGCTCCATGATAACGCGCGTACACACGTCTCCAGAGTCACACAAATGGAACTGGGCAAGTTCCAATGGGAGACGTTGGACCCTCCGTCCTACAGTCCGGACATGTCACCCTGCGATTTCCATGTGTTTGGTCCACTGAAGAAACACCTGAAAGGAAAGCGCTTTAACTCGGACGACGTACTCAAGGACACTGTGAAGGACTGGGTCTCGTCACAGTCACAGGAATTCTGGGAACAAGGAATCCTGCGGCTTGTTCATCAGTGGGATCGTTGTGCTCAGGCCTATGGTGTATATTTTGAACAAAGTCTATATTTGTACCCACCATGTCATTTCGTACCTTTTCATTTGATCACCCCTTGTATATATATATATATATAATATATATATATATATATATATATATATATAAATAATAATTTTATTTTGAAAATACTGCTTCAAATTTTTCACGTAAGTATCATTTATGGCGTTACTCTATTCAGCAAGCCGATTGTGTAACTTTCGATGCATGTACAACATGCAATAATATGCTAATCCATCACTGCATTTTCACAAAGTGTGCTTTTTTCACTTGAATGAACTGTTTTATAAAAGTTTGTGTGAGGTTTGCTCTTATTTCTAATGCTCTATTTTGTATGATCGTATTCTATCTTAATGATTATATTTTCCGAATAAGTCTAGATTTATTTCTTTAAGTTTAATTAACAAAAATAATTTTTAAGACATGAAGAAAGTTGAATCTTCTAATTTTTATTTAATGATTTTACTAGTAGTTAAAAGTAGACGATTTTCTTCATAGATGAAAATTTAAAATGTTTCAAATTCAGAATAATGTTAATATGCTGAAAAATTCATGAAAAAACACTTTAGCTTGTGAGAAATGTTATGATTATGTGTTACCCACATTTCCACTGTTTTTTTAGCTATTACTTTTTGATTATTTATTATTATTTGTATACACAAAATTACAAGTTTGAGATTTAAATTCTCAAGAAATGGACACTAAATAAAAACATATGTTTTCTGTATCGCACTTGAGTTTCAAAATATATGGAGAAGCCTATAATTTAAAAATGGTGGGTATAAAAGTCTTACCGTATGTTTATATGAATCTAACGACCCACAAGTCACTCGTAGTTTCTTGTTTTTACGCAAAGTTTATGGATATTACAAAGAATTACTGCATATCTCTTCAATTTTTCCTAGAGATTTAACATCAATAAGGAAGAAAAATCACTCTCTGACAGATCATAATATGCTATAAAAAGTTTTATTTGCCATAAACCACTGAAATGGAGGCGAATAAAGCCAAGAATATAACTTATAAGAAACATCCTGTCACTTTTTAGCCCACATTTTCTATTTTGTAGGATGAGAAAGGAATGAATAATTTCTTTTATACAGCTTAAACAGTAGATTGTTTCTTTTAGATTCTTTAATTTCCTTAATCATTGCTTCACAATTTATAAATAATTATTTGAGCATGTGCGTGCAAGAGAGTTTATGTTTTTAATAGATCGACAATAATTACTCTGATTTTGTATATTGTCCACATCGTAGACTTTCTTTTTCTTCCGCAAAATGAGGCATCAATATTCCACACCTTCATTAGAAACCCCCAAAAGTGATTTAGGAAAGGAACTTCTTTATCAACGAGTAGGTCACGTTGAAGACAGGAAAGATGTTAACTGGATATAAGACAATTTGGATAGAAAGGAACCGATAAAATGTAAAAGATCAATTGGAAAAACTTACAGCAGCTGAAATTCACATTTACGGAGTACTTACTAAGAATGATTAAATCTGAAATTATTAGCAATAAAGACTCGCATATCCAATTAAAGGTGAAGGTCAATTGTCTTTGGAATAATAATAACAGATGTTATAGGTATATAATGGTATATTAAATTATAGAAGTACCTTTTCGCAAAGCTCTTTTTCATAATTCCTACTATTAGTTCACTCTCTCTCCCTATATATTGTTCAAAATTTCAATCGTTAATAAAATACTTTCTGTTCATTCATTCAAGTTCAAATACATTTTTTAAACTTGTAGTGGATGACACCTGATGTTAATACAGTTTTTCAAATATTAATTCATTAATTAAATTAAAAATTAAAAAATAGTAACAAACAAAAATAACAGTCCAACAGCACATATAGAAAAGAAATCGCTTGTTGTATCCCGGTAGTGCAATGGATAGCGCTTGGCCTTCTACTCCAAAGGTCGTCCGTTCGAATCCCACCTGGGATGGCCTAATTTCTGAGAATGTGATTTCTATTTTATTAGAATAATTACATTTATTTAATGAATATAGACAAACAAAAAATAGTCCAACACCCTATATAGAAAGGAAAATGGAAAATTGCACGGAAAATCGCTTACCATTTCGTCACTTAATATTATGATTCTGTCATATGTATATACATATTTATATTAATTGTCACTATTTAATAAAAAGTAACTAAAATAAAATTTTTCTTTGTTGAGCGAAATAGAAATTGGCGTAAAAATATTTTTATATTACTTGTTTATTTGTGACTTGAATGGAATTACCGATCATATAAAATATATAACGAATAATGATAAATAGAAAAAACATCTTACCAATATAAAAATATATATATATATAAACACAACTTATTAAATATGGGGAAATAAAATAAAGTTTTACTTTGCTTAATTTGCATCATTATATATAGGCAATATAAAAGTATTAATATAACTAACTTCACACAAAGAACTTCAAATTTGTAAATAAATCTATGTCCTTTTTTATTACTTTATTAACTTTTTCTTACCTTTTTTATTATATTTTAGAAATGTATAAAAATTTTATGCTTAAAGTTTAATGAGAGCTTGGAATAACTTTTAGTATAGTTTATTACAGCATACATTTACTTATTATTCAATACGCCAAATATTCATGTAGTTTAAAAAAGACAAAATATTTACAGAACTATAAATTACAATTACGATAGTAATGATACATATAATATCCCATTACATACCACAAAGTAATAATATGAACATTGTAATAACCGTTAAAAATGCTTATATATATATATATTACGAGAATATCTACATAACTGCGAGATAATTTTATTACTGGGGAACATCCAAATGATATTAAGTACTTGAAGAGAGAAGATAATCAGGGGATAATCACGTCTTATGTTATTTAGAATTAATGAAAGTATCCTCTGTTTAAAAAAGCGAATGAAGATATAGACAGTATTAATGACACGAATGTGGTAAGTATACACATGAATTATTTAACTAAAACTCTTTGTAATCCTGCCTTTCCTTATATCTCTTTCGTGATCAATAATTTATTGCCGATATCAGGGAATTTAATTTAATGGCAACTTTATCTTGTAGTCAGAACTCCGAAAACTATTAGTAAAACAAACTAAAATTAAAATCGTGAGACACATATAATTAAAACTTAACCATGTTATCGCGATTCTAATTTCGTTCTAAATTGTCACAGGAAATGCATATATATGGTAAAGAAATTGTAAGATGAAAATCCCTGATATTAATTTGAAGTTAAAAGTAAAAAAAAAAGTTTCATACTTTTGCGAATTAAGGAATTTTAAAAGAGCTTAATTTTATTACTTTTGATATTTAATGTGCAGTTGTTCTGCCTAGAAATGCCAAAATGTATTTCAACTGATTAAAATCCATGATAAAGTATTCGGAACTATTTTGAGCTACTTAATAATTTGGCTTGAAGTTCGATTAAAAATTTTTTCAAATATTATAAATTGCCATTAATATTGATTGCTGTTAAATACCATTAGTTGCTATAATTAATTGAATTTTTTTAAAAATCTATTTTGTTGACGCCGCAAGATTTCAGTTTAGCATTTCTGAAATATTTTTATTTTTTATATAACGTATCAGAAAAAGATTTCGTGAATTTTCACCTCCTTTTAAAATTCAGAACATTGGCACACTCTATTATTTTTATGCCTTTAAAAAATGCCTTTAATGCTTTTGTGTGTGAAGTGTTATTTGCTCAAATATTTCAGATTTAATTTAAGTACTAAAAAATATGGAGGTTTATATTAAGTCACTTGAGAGTAAATTGAAGAATCACATATGTTGATAAGTTGATATACTTATTTGATGGTTTCTTTCTTTAAATGCTCCTAGTTTAAACCATTCTAAACATTTATTTTGAAGCATTTGTATTTTTCAAATTCTCAGGTCAATGAAAAAATATTTTTTTTCTATCCATACCACTTCCCACTCCTATTGTTTGCCAGGTGCAGAAGTTAGGAGAGGGGATGTCAGATCAGGTGTCGTTCTCGTCACTTGAAGGTGGCTGAGAATTCCGAGGTCCATTGCCAATAGCCCTCATGTGGCTTTATAGCGCGACATTAATAACAGTACTCACTCATTCCTACTCGTATAGAAAATATCTTCGTGATATATGACTTTAATTCAATAGGGACTGATGATATTTTGTAACATATGAATAATAACTAAATACCTAAAATATGCATGAAATTGAAAAAAGGTATTTATATGTAAACATAGACGCAGTTTATATTACCTGAAAAATTCCCAACAAAGTGAATTGAAGTACTGAAATCCCTAAAGGTTTTATTATCCATTTTATCAAGAATACTTTTGTAATGAAATAGTATTTTTTGTGTTCACTAGAAAGCATTTCAGAATACAAGTTAAAAGTTTCTTACATCTTAAGCTTGCCAACACATCTTATATAAGACTAAAATCACTGATATGTTATTATATCATATTCGTTGGTACATAATTTCCTTCATGAGTTGCAATTTTATCTTTTAAAAGTGGATATAATTTTATTTTTATTTTTTTTTTTCGTATTACAGAAATGCAATTTTTTTTAGATTATAAGATTAAATGTAAAAATTCAAAATACTTTTTTTTATTATGCTTAAATTTTTTTTATTTTTTCGACTTTTATATTTGTTTCATTTATTTATTAAAGAAATATTTCTACGATTTTGCATCACCCGTGTACACAAAAGCTGGAACATAAAGTGACGAATAACATTTAAACCAGCGATTCTCAAAGTGTGGAGTGCTCACCTACGTGGAAGGCACGAGTATATCGAAAAGTCAAAAATAAAAGAGATTATTTAGAAACATTATTACAATGTATTTGATAATTAATTTTTCAATACTAAATTAAGAATAGGTTTGATAATTACTAGAGGCTCCCATAATTTATAATTAAGGTCGTATTGCAGCTTTAACATCAAAGTACATTATTATTGCATTCAATAAATTGTTGTTGTATGGGTCGCAATTGAAAATTGGGTCGCAAATACTAAAAGTTTGAGAAGCACTGATTTAAACTGCAATAGTATTTTAAACAGTAACAGTAAGTTTTTCAGTAAAGTTCATACAAAACTTTCTTGAAAAATAAATATAATTTTTTAAATGCTACTAATTTTATGTTTTTCGTAGATTTTTTTTAAATAAAAACAATTCGAAATAAGACAATAATATATATAAGGATTCTTAACTATAATTAAAAACATAGCTTGATATTCTCCCGGTAAAAAACTTAATTTTCTAATTATTTTGTAATACACAGTATTTGAAAGAAGAATGAAGATATATTCTTAACTTACAACATAATCGTGTTTGCCGCTATCTTTCCCTTATTATACTCATAATTCATATAACTAATAGGCTTTTACGTTTTTTTGAATACAAAATTTATAACTGTGGTAGAGAGATGCTTTTAACTCACAATTGCATTTATAATATATACAATTACTATATATGTATCTTGCTTTCTATGTAGGTAAATGTACTAGTATCCCCCCGAAAAAATAAAAGTTATTTATTTAAGTAGAGCTCAAAATAAAAAGAATGGAATGAAAATGAACATATTTGGTTAAAAAGCTATTACACAGAAAGAAACATTCCAAGAACTCATAAAAATAAATTTATTATTTGATTTATGGAAATGATACAAAATGGAGAAAAATTGGGAAGTTTGCTTGTCGCTGTATGAAAAGAAAAATTGCTGAAGTTGGTTAATTGAAGTGTGTGGTTATAGCTCATGCTGCAATACTAGTCTCACAGTGTTGTCTTATGTTACGAATCATTGTCTGAATCATCACAGATTCTATCACTCAGAAATTTCCCTTGGTGAAGGATGACGATCTGAAGCCTTTCGTCCATGTACGTCCCCGATAGGATCAATAGGATCTAAGTTTGGGGATCGTGCTGGCTGTTGCACCATGCGCTTGATATCTTACCAAGGGCAAACATGAAGCTCCAGAACCTCATTTCTGTACCTTGTTTCATTAACCAACCCCGTCCAAAAACGTGAGAATCCATACATGCTGCAGACATTATGTCTGCCTGCATGAAAATACCACCACTGCGATACTGATCTCGTTATGGGCTGCTATAAGGGTGATAACGTGTTCCATGTTCTCTCTAGATTACGCTATGACACTAAGCTAAATCATGCTAGCTGAATCATGATTCATCGAAGAATACATTATCCATTAAGCGTCTGTCTAGATATTCCTGACTCCATCGCCAACGGGTCCTCTTTTGCATACAATTCAATGGCACGCTGAAAAGACAGATATACTAGAAAATATTAGCATTTCTAAAATATTGATGCTGCAGTATAATAAACATTGCTGACTCTTAGGACGACTCTTAGACATAAAATAATATGTCTTCAACACTTGAGCGGCCTTGATAAAAACGTTTGTGTCATTTGAAGATTTGTGATATTTTTGTTGCATCACTTTCATATACTTCATTGAACATCTGAAGTTTCTCAGAATGTGATTTCCGTAGCAAAACACAAGCACACTGTTCCTAATATGATATTTCAAAATCTGACGGTACAAAAAAAAATTATCTAAATTAAAACACCTGCTGTACATTCATTAACGACTACTAAATAAATAACTGATTAACTTCCTGTTTTCTCGACTAAAGAGACCAAAGTTACAAAAAAAATTTTTTTTTCCCCTGTGATTATTGAGGTGTTATTTGATAGTCAATTCCGTGAAATTTTTGACTCTACCTTGTTGAACAAGAAATACAAACTGATTCATTTTTAAAAGACTAAATCATTAAAATGTTAGAAAATGGACAGTTGCAAATAACTGACAGAAAAGTCTACTGTCGTAAACATTGCAAAATGCCTAAGTACCAAACTGTGGGAACATTACCAAGCCATTGGAAGCATTCATAAAGAATCTTGCCGTAGTTAAAGAAATGAGTTCAGTTTTATATAATCGCAGTAGTCAGCCGTCCACATTTACCACCGACATATCATTCGATCCAAACGGAAATACTTTGAAAAAAAAAACTGATTGTGCAAATTATATGTAACTTCAAACCCGCTATCAGAAGGAAACATCCTAAAAATAGGCAGAAAACTTTTGGGTTTTGTTTCCCGACTACGCCTCAGCACATCGTTCATTATTAGTGAAAATTTCTTTACAAAGCATTATATTACTGCACGTGAACGCAGTGGAGTAACGGACACCCTCGCAACTACTGCACCATAGGGAGGGCGCAAAGCCTAGCTGGCACCAAATACCTACCCTTTGTAAAATCCAGTTTTGGGGGCTAAAACTTGACTTTGCAAGGGCACCCACATGTTCTCCGTTACGCCACTGCTTTAACATCTACTGTTTTTGCCTGAACCAGCTTCTGCTGATTTTTTCCTGTAAAAATTGAAAGGACGAAGTTACAAAAATTAAGAAAAAAACTTGGAGGGATTGCATATTAACGTCGCAATATTCAGCTACTCGAAGGCTTTTGGCGACGGACATCGTAATGTTGAACTATGTTTAAAGGATGAGGACGACACCTGAGCAAGCATCTTTCTCCACTAACTACCACACCAACGAGAGGGAGTTCGAGTCCCGAAGTATTTACCGTACATCGTCCCCCTCTGCACTGCGGATCTAGGTCGCACGGGCTTGAACTCATGACACACTGGCCACGAGTCCATTACCTTGACCACTAAACTACTGCGGCCACAAAAGAATGCAATAAGTCAGCTGAAGGATCTTTTTTTAAAAAAAAAAATGTTCTGAGAGTATTTTGATCGATTGTATGAACGATAAAAAAACATGTACGAATTCAAGAGAAGACTATATGGAAAAAATGTAACGCATATAATTGTAAATTAAATAAATTAGTTCTTATTTAGAAATTTCAGTAACTTTTATAAATTTACCACATAAAAACAATATTTTTGCAACAATTGAAATAAATATAAGCTCATTCATTACACAAACAATCAGAATATCGAAAACACATTCACGTCACCTTACTTACATCATTACTAATAACCCCTCCTAATATATATATATATATATATATATATATATATATATAGTGTAATTTATTTCTTTGCTGCTTACATAAAATAATCAAAGCATCATGACGACTTCTGTGCTCTTTATTATACGAACAATAACTGCAGAAAAAACCCGATGATTCTTATCAAGTTGATGCTGAACTTAAAAACATTGCCATAGAGTTTTATTTGATGTATTATTCATATTTTTTCAGAAAAATATACGGCACATTTGTCGTTGAAGGAACGTTACAGAATTGGACTGAAGACAGAGAAGGAGTATTTTAAAATAACAGAATTTTTTGACTTTCTGTCAACATCAACGGATATTAGTTTTTTAAAAAATGATTAAAGGAATAAAATTCTGAGAGTTCTATACGACTATAACAAAAATCATCGTAAATCTAAAAATGAGGACAATATCAGAAAATGTAATAGACATAAATGTTGATAGAAAATCAGAACATGTTGATGGACTTTTTTTATTAACTAAGCAAAGTAATGTGAGAGTTATTAGTGACAACTTTGTGATTTGGAACCTTCGACAAGCGTCGAGGATGGAACCTCACTCCGGAACCAGACTCTCCAAAATTTCCCACATCACTAACGTGATTACTTTGAGCCACACACACGATAGATTTAACGTGCATCACAGCCCCACTACACATTAGATTTTCAGTGGCACCAGAACTCGAACTCATGACTCACCGGCCATGAATTCATGACTCACCGGCCACGAATTCATGACCCTGACCACTCGGATGTTATGGCCCCCTGCAAGTGCGGGATAGCGAAAAAACACATCCTAATACAACATTGAAGATGACCCTCTTATCTGCAGACTTTAGCCCTGTAAAGCATGTATGAGAAAATCTTGACTAAGTACTTTAAATTATCTTTCCTTCGGCAAGAATCACCCATGAAATGAAAAAAGCAATACTGGAGGAGAGGGATTAAAGGTACTGATATATTTTGTCTCCTTTCCAACAAGAGTTCCCGTTGTGAAAGTTGGATAATTTTAAAAGGGACCATACTCCCGGTTCATCCATTTTTTGTTCGATATTGAAACCATTCTTTTACATTCCTGCGCTGGTTAATCGCAAGCAATTATGCATGCATATATATATCATTACTATCGTATTATATTTTTGTATCATACCAATCTCTCTCTCGGTATATATATATATACATATGTAACCGGAAAAGTATGAAATCCGGCATTCTATAGAATGCCTGAAACTAGCCGGCAATGTATGACAGGATTCATATTCCACACATTGCCTAGGCATTCTATAGAATACCTAATGAAAAACCGGCAAAGTATGAAATACATCTCCGAATCGTTTCGAATATTGCGTGGCAAGACACGAGACTTTTAAAGCGTGCCTCAGGCTCAGAGTTTGTCAGTTGAACGGCAGTACCAAAATACTCAATTTTACTTAAACTATTTCAACAAATAATTGGTTTTTTTCCTGTGCTGCGTGAAAATAGAGGAGCAAGCTGTGGTGTAGGAGAAGGAGTCATGGTCTTTAGCAGGGGTCGGCAACCTATGGCACACATGCCCCATGTGGCACGCGGTACAATTCTCAGTGGCACTTTGCATTGCTCAGGAACTTTGTTAATTTTTGAATTGTTTCAAAAATGCCCTATTGTGCCGTACTAATACCCTACCTACCACTGAATCATATTGGTAGATTAGTTTGACACACCCACTGCTAAAAGGTTGCCGATCCCTGGTCTATAGAAATGAAACAACTATTCGACGACGAGCTGGGCAAAATTCAAGTTAATGCTGCAAAAAAAAAAAAAAAAAAAAAAAAAAAAGATTTTTTTGAATTGAAATTACTTACAAGAAGTTAATGAGTGGTGTACAAAATGCCAAAATGACAACTAAGAAGGAATCTAAGGACTATTGGCTGTTGAATACCTACAATGTGGTGTTTGTAGAAAATAAAAGTACACTCATTTAACTTGTTAAAGAAGGTGTCAGTATACCATACAGCAGTCTTCCCAAACCCCCGGTCAGTGAATCAAATGGTATTGGGCCCCTCAAAGAACATTAAATTATTTCCATTTTATTTACTGGGTTGTATTTCTCTCTTGTGTATTTCTCTTCCATAGAAATCACTTTATATTTTATGAAAAATAACTTTATATTCATTTTTGGTGCAACTGAATTTTATCCTGAAGGCATGTTTAAATGCAATAAAATAATAAAATCAAAACAATCTAAAATATAAATAATTAACGTTTCACCCTCAGTGGGCCACGGTAAAATTATCAAACGTTAATCGGTCAGTAAGAAAAAAAGGTTGAGGACCACTGCTATACAGTATTACATCACGGATTTTGACTACGTGATAGTTCGACTCTAGTACCGCTGAAGACCCACCGTGTAGGGAAGAGATGCACGTTATATCTGTCGAGAGTTCAAACGTCCACCCGTTGGTGTGATGTGGTAGTTAGGAGAGGGGATGCCAGCTAAGGTGTCATCCTCGTCACTTGACCCTGGCTCAAAATTACGAGGTCCGTCTCCAAAAGTCCTCGAGCAGCTGAACAGTGTGACGTAAATATTCACTCACTTACTCACTTGAGAACGTGATAGAATTCTGAAAAAACTTTCAACCATATGCAAAAATGTTACGCATTATGATATTAAACTGTACATCCACTTTTGTGAACATTGACAGAAAAAACAGAAATTTTTTTTTAAAAAAAGAGGTATTGTTGTGTGAATGAAACCTGTGATTTTTTTCCGAATGCCAATGTAATTGGCACTTGTCATGGGTGGGAAATAGTATGGTTTCTATCGAATTGGAACTTCTGAAGGAATTTTAAAATAAGTATTTGCGATATTGCAATTTACTTAGCGCCCTAAGAACTTGCTTAGAATTAAATATATTCGTGCCCACGAAATTCCTCTCCTGTCAGTTGAAATTGCTCAGTCCAATGTAAGCAGACAAGGATTCGTCAAATGTATTTGTAAAATAAAGTACCAACATAGGAATTGTCATTGCGTGAAAAATGTAATAAAATGTAATTCAAAATGTCATTAAGCCTACCATGTTGCAACAAGTAGGTTAATTTTAATTTCTTATTTTTTATATATATTTTCTTTCCTTAATAAGAAAGACATAAATTTTGTTTGGTACAGCATTCATTTTCCTTTAGGTCTTTTGAATAATTTTTTTAAGGGCTCTCTCACTATTTTGTCAGAATAATATTTGTACTTTTAGAAATGTACTTCATTGTGATATAAAAGACTTATCATTACCTTTTTTCATACTTTGCCTAAATAACTTTGGTCATTCTATAGAATGCTTAGGCATTCTATACAATGCCTAGGCAAAGTATGTCATAAATATCATATTTCATACTTTGCCTAAAAACGTCAGGCATTCTATAGAATGCCGGCATTTCATACTTTGCCGGTAGCATATATATATAACTAATTTCATTTAAATCTACCTAGTATTTCTGAAGATAATTAACTACGGGAGAAATTTCTCTTAAATTCAGAAACCATTATAGTTTCGAACTCTAAAGATATTTAGAAACATTAGTGTACAAGAAATATGAGGACACATGGATATCTATTAGTACCCCCAGAATTTGTATGACCCATGGAATTTTTAATACAAGAATTTTTATAAACTCACTGGTTTATTTCATAACTATTGCTGTGTGTATGCGTGGTTGCTATTTCGTGGATAGTTAAAAAACATAAATTAAAGTTCCATTAGAATGCAGTGATAATATAGGATTTAGTTTACCAGTTTCATAAGGACAGTTCGGGAAAGGATTCGTTTATTCTACGAGGCAAAAACCTGATTGTAACTTGTAACAATGAAGAGTATCTAAAGATTAAATAAAATTTAAGTCAAACCCCTCAAAGAATCACAAAATATTCTTTTAAAATATTTACTTAGAACTTATTAAGTGCATGCATTATTGATACTTATCTCTCTCTTCAAGATGCAATCAAATATTTATTTTTGAAGATGAGAATAATTATATATATGCCATCACATGTCTCTAATTGTTTTAATACCAATTTCAGTACTTAAAGTTATCTTAATCTAAAAACTAAACAAAAGTATTCAGTTACTTGTGTGTGTATCGTTCGATACTTATTTTACGAGTGACAGTAAAATTGTTTATATTATTTTCGAATATCATGCATACGGGATTGAAATGAGATAGTATAAAATAACCTTAAATGTTGGTAAAAATACAAAAATACAAGTCTTCTTTCTTTCCTTAAACTATACCTTGCTATTTCTAATAAAAAAGACCCTCAAAATTGGATGCTTGGCTTCACTAAAGATATTTTTATACCTGGAAGGGAAAGCATAAAAAATATCTAATTGATCTCACCAGAAAGTACGGAAAAATTAATGGAGTTATCAAGCTGACATAGTTCAGTGGAGCTTCTAATTCATTTTGAGACAAAGTGGTCGTGGTAGTGTATCGATTTAGAACTATGAACATGGCCAATAAAATAACTTTTTATTTATTTTTCTTGATCGATTTCTATTTACCGCACTTTCCCTTTAAGAAAAAAATGTTACATTAAGAGCATATAAAACCCTAAAAGCAACACCTAAAACATTTTTATGTTCTATGTGTTGCTTTTAGGGTTTTATATGCTCTGTACACGCATGCAATAAATGCTACGAAACAGCTAATAGGTGATAAAGATAACCTTTTATTTAGAACTGTGTATTATTGAAACTGAAATACCAACTTTCACGCGATTTTATCATGCTTGTAAAGAAGAACCATATAATCCTCATGACTGTCTTAAAGTAATGTCTAGTGACTTAAAGGTTCTTTGAGACTTGGGGGTCATTGATACCACTTTTGCTAAGACACTCTTATTTACTTAGTTTAATCTCAAAGGCTAAAAGCTCTTTGCGTATAGATAATCATATATATATATATATAAATGTACAGTTAATATTCTCTAATATATATATATATAGAGAGAGAGAGAGAGAGATGAATCATCAATAATCCCTATAGCTGAAGCATACAAAAAAAGAAACTGTTATTTAAACCAGATATTAGAAATTAGAAAAGCTATATGTAGGAATATATAATACTGCTCGAATTAATTGGGACAGTGGTAAAAAACGATTTTTTCAGAAACCCTAACTTTTAATCATTGCATACCTTAAGTAGACAGAAAAATCTCTATATTAGTACGAAACATGTCCTACAGTAGCAAAAATGACTTTTTCAATTCGCTTTGGTATTGACTCCACTATTGCGGCGCATATGTTCTTTTAACTTCGTCATCGGGGAACCACACTTGTATAGCACTTTTTATCATTTGTTCTGTTGTCGTGTAACTCATCTTAGCTGAACGATTCTGGAGGATATGTAATAAATTCTCAAAAGGATTTATGTCCCGTTAAATTACCAGGCCAATTAAGCACTTTTATTTTATTTTATAGCATACTAGTCTGGACCAATATCGAATTGTGACAAGAAGATAAATCATGTTGAAATGTTCCATCAAATGTTTTCATCGATGGAACAATTCTACTGCGTAATATTTCTGTGTATTTGACATAATTCATCATGCCTTTAAAAGGAACTAAGCTTCTAGTGTCATTTGTTATGAAACCCCAAAACATCTGTTTTTGAAATGTATTTTGTAATCTGTTGGATATTATTGGCAACAGAAACCAAGATCTAACTACACTTGATTTGTATCCCTGCTCAAATAAATGCGTTTCATTGCCGAAATCACCTACTTCTAGTCATTAACAGTCCAGGATTGGTATTTTTGGCCCATTCTATACGTTTTTTCATTGTTTTCTGAGTTAAGAATTTTTTTCCCCTCGGTCTAGATGCCTTACGGCTAACTTCCAGTACCATTTTCGGTACAGTTGAGGTACTCACTTTAATACCATAATCGAATAAATCCTTTCGATGGTCTGTGCTTTTATTATTTTGATTTATTTTGCTATTTATTATTAAAATTTTATCAATTAATGGGGTAATTTTCCGTTTGAGTCCACATCTTCCTTTTCTTTTTGGAGACAATCATCAAAAATCTTGAAATGTTCTTAAAATTCTTGAAACAATCGATTTGCCCACATACACTACCGTAGCTGTATTTCTCACAATCATAGAAGTGTGTTCATTAAGAGCGATTATCTTATAAGGGTTTTTCGGAGTAATATCCATCTCTGAACAACCAAAAGTAACAACTGTTACGTGGAACGAAAAATTATAATCACCAGCTACCACACTGAAAGGCTCATAACTGAACTACTAATGTGCTAAAACCAATTAAACGGGTAAATTATAGTCAATGTTGATCCGTCACATTACTTCTGGGCAGATATAACAGGTTTGAGGTGGTTCGTGGCATAACTGGTACAATTCAGACAAGAAAAAAAAATGTTTGTCCCAATTTATTCGAACAGTATAGTATATATATATATATGCCCTTCACCGAGAAGATTTTTACAAGATTATTAACTATTTTTATGATGTCATGGCATACTTAAGGAGGCTTGGTACTTTTGAATACACATTTATTTTACACAAACACACATAAGAAACAGGACAAGAGATATCGGAGCAATATGACAAAGAGAAGAAGCGGGCGAATTTTCCATAAAAACGGGAGTATTTATAATAAGCGGCAACAGGAAGTTCCAAAATTCATGTGACTTCCGTGGAAGGATCTTGTGATTATTGGAAAGACATCGTGCGAGGATGCCTTATGTAAGCTTACTTTAAATACTCTGAGGTTTTAAGTTTTAAGAGATAAAGTTACGATTACATCCCGTTAGGCGGGTGTATATATATATATATATATATATATATATATATATATGTTGTGTTGTATATATAGTGAGAGAGAGAGAGAAAAATTATAAACTTGCAATAAGGATAGTTTCAGAATTTCGATAATATGTTCCTTATTTCGATCAAAATCAATATGGGATTGTTTTTTAAGATTCAGTATACCCTGTACCAAGGTTTAATTATTAGTTATGTGAGGAATTAGAAGCAAAAATTCCGCAACAAATGCCTAATATGTGAAATGAGGCCTAGATGTGAGACTTAGATGATTAATTAGATGCCTTGATTATTGCTTGTATGAAATGCATATTATTTTTTAATTTTATTATATAAATATTAATTAGCTAAATATTTTTTCGAACATGAATTAGATGTTATTTAAAAATATATTCACACACACGCACGCACGCACGCACACGCACACACACACACACACACACACACACACACACACACACACACACACACCACACACACACACACACACCACACACATGTAATGTTTGTTTAATATTAAAATATACTCCTCTGATATTATTTAAAGGATAAAACTCGGTAACACAAAATGTTAGTATGTAATCTACACATTGATAGTCTACTCCGGAAACTGCTAAGTCAAACACGTTGTTCGAAGGCGTTCAGTTTTAATACTTCTTTGCTGTTAAATATGTGTTACTCAGAGAAGCTTTTAACAAATTAAAAGCAAACCGACTTTTATCACTGTAGGCGTATATATAATATTAAATTACCATCACTGTCAATAAACTTGCGAGAAATTAATTATTGTGTAGTTCTAGGCATATATAACTTTTACATATATAAGACAGTATTATAAATACTTTCGAAACTCATAGGATTGGGTTCTTTTTCTATTAGCATCACCAAATGCTATCATAAATGAATTTTTCTTAAACAGATTAAATTTGCTTTAAAATTGTATTTGATACATAATTAATTTAAAAATTGAATATTTTTTCTAAAAATTTTAGCAATATTCAAATATTATTTTAATTAAGTTTTGAGGACATAAGAAATATTTCACATAGGTTTTCATAGCAATATGTCTAAATATACAATGTACACAAAATTTATTGTCAGATTAATTATTAAAAACTATTCATTTGTATAATGTATGAATTTCATTGCAGAAGTATTGATAACGTATCAATCGGTCTGTTTTTATATGAAGAATGAATTGTGTTTGTGCCATACATTTCATACATTTCATACATTTTTATCGATGTAAATTAGCTTTACAAGTAAGATTTTTTTCGTTCTGTTAAATGTTTTGAAAAATTGTTATTATAATCTCAAAGCTAAAAATAAGAATAGCTTTTAAGCATAGATAATGCCAATTGTAAAATTTTGAATTTTTTAAAAAAACTGCACCATAGTTTGAAAAAATACGTTTATTTTTTGAGGTATGAAACTAGAGTAGAGTGCCTCTCCGTGGCACGCTATTGTGCCACTAGAGGTTATAAAATGTGCTGCAATGGTTTTTAAAAACTATTAGAATTGCATGGGTTTGTATAACTAAATCCTTCGCAAAGACTGTCAATGCCATTTTTTTTACCTTCCAAAGCCATGGGAATAGTATTGTTGGGAATAGTGCAAAGAAAATAGTCGCATTTCGTATGTATGTATACGTACTTATGTACGTATATTACGTACGTACTTATATACGTACGTATGTATACGTCAGGAGCATTTAACGTATTGGTTGAGCGAGACGGATATATACAGCTGTCGCAGTTGAAGGTTAAGTTTTGCAGAGGCAGCAGTCGAGTTCTCATGGGTGCATATTCGCGGTCCGAAGTGATGTGTCAAATAGGGAGTGAATCCTGGTGCAGTAGAGATTTATCGTGTAGATGGGCTAATGTACACTAAATCTGTTGAGGATTAAAGTTTTTACATTGGAGTTCTTGTAGAATGAGTTGCATCTCGGATGACATTCTCATCGTTTAACCGTGATTCAAAATTACAAGGTCCATGGTCCATTGTCCTAGTGTAGCTACTGCGTCCATCGTTAATATTCCTTCCATTGATTGTTAAGTTATGTCTGTCAAAGCTAATGAGATAAAAAGAATTTATTTTACAAGTGTATTTTATTTACTAGCAAGAAATAATATTCGATTAAAACTTAAGTAAATTTCAAAATAAACCTGGTGACACAAGAGGAATGCCACGAGGAATCAAAGTGATGTTCATATCCTAGATAATAAATAATGCTTGATAGTGCCATTTCTCTCTTGAAAGCTATCTAAAAAGCTAAGCCAATCCTAATCGAAGATTCTCTTTCAAATGAAAACTCTGCTATTCGGTAAAAGTTTTTTTTCTTTCTGAATTGAAAATATGTAAAGAACATTTTGAATACATAGACATGAATAGCTCCTGAAGCAACTCTCTGATACAATACACGCAATGGAGAGTACCTTAAAGAGATAGATCTCTTTGAATAAATTATGTAAGTAGTCAGTATATTAAACGAAGTCATATGGCTGACTTCATATGTTTGAATTATGGTGATGGTGATGTCATTCTTGGCTTTTTTCTCACTATGCTACAACACGCAGTGGCTTCATTCGAGTCCACATTCAACACATACGAAATACTAGTTTTATATTTCATATAATAGTTCAAATATACACATTATTTCACATGTCTTTTTACTTAAATCGTTCGCTTTAACATCGTTAATCACTACAATACATTGGGACAACTTTTTCTCTTAGATTTATACGATTATATATTGTTTATAAGCACAATATATATATATATATATATATATATATATACGAACTTAATATGTTAGTTAAAAAAAGTCATCAAAACACTATAATCAGAACTGAATGGATTTTTGAATTTAATTATAAAATTATAATATTTATGGTATTAAGATTCGTATAACAGGTTTAAAGATAATTTTGTTCCATTTGATTGATCAGAAATAAAGAATTAGAAAGGGTTAATAACTATTACAAGGAGTTAATTTTTTTTAAAACTTAAAATTAGCATAATTTCAATCATAAATAATTTTTTTAAATATTTATAATTAAATTTTCACAATTCAGCACCTCAACTGTACTGGAAGCTATTTAGGAAAGATGGCGATTTGTTTAAAAGAATTATTCAACATTTTGAATACATTTTCAAGAATAAAAATTATTTTATTTATAACGAGCATTCCTTATGAAGGTTCAGTCACATTCTGATGAGCCTAAAATTTTTTATTTCGCTCCCCATTTTCGTAATTGATATTTAATAACTCAAGATCATTCGAGACTTCTTATAAAATTGCAAAAAAGCCAAATATGCAACATTTTTTAAATGTAATTCCGGAAAAATATATTTTTTATAATATACTAAAGAGGAAGATTTTAATCATGAGGATTTTTGAATAGGTCATATATTTTGAATGAGATTTGAATTCTAAGAAATCAGTTTTTCTTTTCGGTGCATATTTTTATAAATGGCAGTTTTCTGCAATGTGTATAATGTTAAAACATTAATATAACTAGTTAATTTTTCTTCCTTTTGGATATAATATTACTTTTATTTTCTCAAATTATACTCAGAAGGAGAAAACTTATTAAATAGGAACTTAGAAAGAGAGAGAGAGAGATGATGCTTCTCAAATGAGAAATGTTTTATTCTAATGACTCCTTATAATACAGATGAAACCTTATTTCCTAAGAAATAGATTACGTAAAAGTCTGAAACTAAATCGTATTTCATCCCATTTTGTTATAAGCATAAAAAGTATCGCATTTAAAATTGCAAGTTTTGGAAGTGAAATGTTTCATCATTTTAATTTCATTGCATGTCAGAACATTTCGGTAACGATAATTGGCTATCACTTCGTTTCCATTGCCTTTATGCTTTGTAAAGTTCATTTCAAACGTACAGATACTTACGAAGCTTGAAATAATTTTAAAGTAAATTGGAAGTTTTATGAGTTGAATATCCATAACATGACTCTGCATATGAGAGTAAAAAAAGCGAAAGAAATACGATTTAAAACAGGCTCTTAAGAGACACGCAATAGAGGATCCTCCCAAAAGATTAACCCAATCTCTGGTAATGGACTCTTCTTGTAATAACAGAAATGATGAGATGTCTTGTCAATTTCAATAATAGCAGATATTTGAAATTTTATAGGAATGTGGGGAGGCATAAAAATAATTTCGCATTTTCCATCATCGCTACCAAAGTAGCCAAAAACTCCATTATCAGTAGTTGGCCAGCAAGTAGCGATGCAATAAAACGAAATTTATTTCTTTCTCCCTGTCATAAACTAAAGCTTTGGCAGAAATTTGAGTCGACAGATCCCGAATCGAGAAGCTACTTGAAAATAAAATCTATAAATGCTCTTCTTAAGTCTAGCGACAAAACTGTTAAAAAAGAATAAGAAGTGATAAAACGTGTGTAGAATTCCTGGTGGGAAATAGTATTTTTTTTCCAAAGATACGAAGAAAAAAAAAAGAATTACACTGGAGTCTTTGTCTCTTTCTTCCATCTATTTTTATTCCTTCTTTTTGAGACTGAAAATACAAAGTGAAGTCTAGAGTGGAAAAAATACCTGGATAGTAATGCATATTGAATGTGGGCAAGGCATTGGGGTGAAAAGGATGCGATTTGGAAGCCTTTTGATCAAAATCTTTCTCTTTGTAAACATCATTTCTGAAGCGAAACAGTCGAATAAGCAATATTTTCCCCGTAAGGTAAAACCAGTTTTTAAGCTTTGAGACTTTTGTAACGAAAAAAGTGTCTCTGCAGGTTATAAATAATTCAATAAGCAAACTTGCGGAGACTTCGATTCGATGTGCATAATTTTTGTTAGCTTTTCACGGATATATAAGTATACCTTTTTTATAAGTCAAGAGATCAAACAAGACGTCAAACTTTCCGACTGAAGAATCATAACTCCTGTTTAAGACTGAAGTTACATACAAACTTTGAAAAGAAGTTGCGAGAGGAAATTTAAATAAAATCCGATATAGATTCGTAATGGAGGTTTAGGTAAAGATTCTTTTCTATTGTATCACACACATACACTAATACACATATATGTACAGAGCAAATTTTGTTACTTTAATGTGTTTGGTTAACCACTAACGCATTACATATTTCTTTGGGGAATAACTTTTTTGGTAAATGCGTACATTTCCTTTTACCCTTTAAAAAAAGGAAATTCTAGTAATTCAACAATGGCAATTCCTTCTAACATTTTTACATTTTTCAGTGATGTTAAGTTATAGAAACAAATAAAAAAGTAGATTTTTTTCTTTACTGTTAAAAAAAATTGGGATTATATTTGGATTCTAAATTCTAAAACCTAATGAATAGTATAAAAATAATTTTCAGTTACAGTTAGTTTGATTTATTATAAGACATAATAATTTCCCCCTTTTGATAAGAGTGTATTTTGGGTGGATGAGGGAGTTTTCATTAACGTCGGGCTGTATAAAGCAACACGGGGACTTTTGGTGAGTGACCTAGCAGTTTTATACCAAGGTCAAGTGAAGAGGGCAACACCTGAGATGGCACTCCTCTCCGAGCTTCCTCACCACATCAACATATACATCATGAAAACTAAATTTATTGCTATATATTTGTACTCATAAAATTCTAACACCAAGAAGTGAACAGAAAATAACACAAATTTTAGGCTAGAAGCACCTCCCCACGAGTAATGTGAATGATGAAAAATGTGCAGCTCTTCGGCAAACGTTGAGTAGGATATAAGGGAAGGAGCTTGAAGAGAATACACAAAATCTGTGCAGTTATTTATGCTAGGGATATTATTGCAAAATTATGTCTTCTATTTGAACATGTGTAACAGGGCAAAGCCGCCTCAAGAAAGGCATTCCCAACCAACACATGATTTTACTAGCGGTATCATGATTAGACTCAGAAGGGCAGTTTTGTCTATACGTAAAATTTCAGCTAACATCCACTTAGACGCGTCCATAGAACACTAGCTGTAGAAAAGATGGTTTGGAACTAGGGAATGTGGTAAGTTTAAGAAGTATCGGTGAGGCCAGAGTGTCATCAGCACGCTAGAGCCGATGTATCACCCGATAAACCGTACATGGACCTGCAAATCACTTCTATCATTGTTTGGCATCATGTACAGAACCACTGGGATGTTCCCATACCGAACAAAAATATTGCCTGTTGATAGGTTGCTAGAGACTTGCACTCATGGCGTTCATCAAGGCTGCCACTTACCATAAACACAGAAGATTACGACTACATTGGTGGCACGCTAGAGTGATATACACTAGTGTGCAAAAATTAAGGACGAGACGGTTTTTTCAATATAACTTTGTACAAAAGTATTCCAAATCAACACATTTAATACCGTAAGATCCCCAATACGTAAGGACATGAGTAATGTAAGCACCACTTACTAAAAGAGAAATCAGAGGGATAAAAAGAAGCTTTATTGAAAAAGTAGCATGGAGCGCAATGCGACTGAAGGCCGAAACATCCCTGTGATGGGTGTCCAGCAAGAAATATCCGGTCTTTAGTAGGGGATATGATCTACCCTGACTGCTAGGCAGGTTTCACAGCGTCTGCCCATGCTGAGAATGAGGGTGTCAATGAGTTGTTGAGGCATTGCTGCCCATTCGTCTTGCAGCTCCAATCGAAGCTCCGGAATCGTTACTGGTGGTAAGGTACGAGCTGCCAAGCGTCTGCCTAGAAAATCCCATACATGCTCGATGGGATTGAGATCCGGAGATCGTGCCGGCCAATCCATACGTTCAATATCCTCACTTTCTAAGAGCTGTTCGACAGCTACTGTGCGATGACATGGTGCATTGTCGTCCATGAAAAGGAACTGCGGACCCATAGCGCCTCTAAAAGACGCACATATGGAAGAAGAATCTCGTTACAATAACGGATCCCGTTGACTGAACCTGCGTCGAAGATGTGAAGTCTGTACGACTACCAAGCATGATGCCTCCCCAAACGAGAACACCGCCACCTCCATACCTGTCCCTTCAATGATGTTCGAGGAATGATTGCGGCTTCCCCGCTCTCTCCAGATGAGTATGCGATGAGAATCGCTACTCAGACTGAATCTGCTCTCATCTGTAAAGAGTACTCGTCCCCATTCATTGTCTCTCCAATTCCGGTATTCCCGGCACCACAGAGAACGCCTTCTCCGATGGGCAGGCGTTAGAGGTACACACCGTACAGGGCGTCGTGCAAACAGACCACCACCGTGCAGTCTTCTGGCCACGGTAAAGCGCGATATCGGTCGTCCAGTCGCCTGTGTCGTGTGTCTAGCGATTTCTCCCGCTGTCTGCCTCCTGTTTCTTCTGGCCTGTAAGCAATATACCGGTCATCTGCGGGTGTGGTTCCTCGTGGACGACCACTGCTGAACCCCCGGATAGCTGTTCCTGTAGTTTGAAATTGTCTCCAAAGTCGTGAAACGATGCTGTGAGTAATTCCGAACTCTACAGCCACACTTGTCACACTGCGACCTTCCTCCAACTTCCCAATGATTCGACCTCGGGTAAAAGCTCCAGTTGTCGTTTAACAGATTGATTATTCGCCATTTCTCGCTGAGGCAGCAACTCGGTGTGATTTTAACTGCTATACGGTGTGCAATCTCTTTGCCAGAAATACTAATCTTACACCGACAACATGCTTTACTACTCAGACACTCCCCCATTACGTCTACCTGCATATCTGCGCATGTGCTACCGTACATCACCTCACTTAATCTCCTGATTGGTCTTTCTGTCCGCTCTGCTTCTTCTTTCAGCTGATATGCTAATTTTTCGACTTCGTCCTTAATTTTTGCACACCAGTGTATACGATGAAATGGACCTGAGTTGTGTTCTCGGACGCTTCTGTTAAGTTCAATGATATTCAAGGTGTTAGAGTTTGATGCCGAC